>JALIGW010000004.1:63503023-63885523 GCA_023053685.1 Diadophis punctatus similis
GGAGAGACTAAGGCAGCCGTCTTCAAACTTGGCAACTTTAAGACTTGTGGACTTCAACTCCCAGAATTCTCCAGCCACCTGGCTGGAGAATTCTGGGAGTTGAAGTCCACAAGTCTTAAAGTTGCCAAGTTTGAAGACCTCTGGCCTAAGGGAACATGTTTTGTATTGTATTCAAGTATATTCTCCATGGACTGTGGAACTCAATAAGAAGAATTCCCAGATTTAAGGGCAGATATTTCAAGCAGGATTGAGCCCACTTTACTGAAGTTTCTAAACCAGTTTATTTTCTCTAATAAGTCTACCTGCATCTGAAAACAATATTGTATGATTCTGTAAAATAGGCGTTACTTATAACAGTTGCACTCTTTTCAGTATAGCAGTATACATTCAGTATGAATGTATAGCAATTAGCATGTATGAGAGCCACTTGTCTTCCTCAGCTCAGAAAGGAAGGGCCATCAAATTCAATAGGAGGAACAGGGAGGAGGGAGGATGGGAAGGAGGAGGAGGAGGAGAAGAAGCAGAAGCAGAAGCAGAAGCAGAAGCAGGAGGAGGAGGAGGAGGAGGAGGAGGAGGAGGAGGAGGAGGAGGAGGAGAAGGAGAAGGAGAAGGAGAAGAAGAAGAAGAAGAAGAAGAAGAAGAAGAAGAAGAAGAAGAAGAAGAAGAAGAAGAAGAAGAAGAAGAAGAAGAAGAAGAAGAAGAAGAAGAAGAAGAAGAAGAAGAAGAAGAAGAAGAAGAAGAAGAAGAAGAAGTTTCCATCATTCTATGGATTTTTTTCAGATTTTGCAGCATTAGGTGAGGACTACATCTGGAACATAGCCCTGTTGAGTGAATTTTTGACTAGAATTGCACAGGGCTGGGAGGGGGGAGGTGAGGGGGAGCCCTTCCAGGTGCTCTCTGGGAGGGAGGGAGGGAGGGAGTCATTTTGCCTTTTGCCTTCCCACGCAAACCAATGCCTGCCTTAGTGTGATGAAAATCACAAATCCCACTGAAGGAAGAATTTCTCTTTCTTCCTATCACCACTCCCTGTGTGTAAGGGGAAGGCTCTTTGCTTTACAAAATAAAGCCTTTTTTTCTTCCTCAAAGAAAATATAAACAAACCAAATCCAGTTATAGGCATTATTACCGAGAAGGGGCATCTTTCAAAAGATCACTTGCAAACTATGGAGAATTGGTGCTTTGTTTCCCAAGCTCAAAATATGAGGATAGAGGCCTTGCTGAAATCCAGAGAACCCAGAGACA
This sequence comes from Diadophis punctatus similis, assembly GCA_023053685.1. Classification (NCBI taxonomy): domain Eukaryota; kingdom Metazoa; phylum Chordata; class Lepidosauria; order Squamata; family Dipsadidae; genus Diadophis; species Diadophis punctatus. Next base: position 63,504,266 of record JALIGW010000004.1, read on the forward strand.
ACAGCCCAGGGGTGAAATTCTGACAGGTTCTGGAGAACCGGTAGAGGAAATTTTGAGTACCGTATTTTTCAGAGTATAAGATGCACCGGAGTATAAGACACACCTTAGTTTGGGGGGAGGAAAACAAGGAAAAAAGGCTTCTGCCTCCAAGCAATTTGCCAAACAGCAAACAGCAGACAGCACAGATGATATACATATACAGATGATATGGATTGATTGATTGATTGATTGATTGATTGATTGATTGATTGATTGATTGATTGACTGATGGGTTTCAATGGGACTCTGGGCAGTTTGCAAAATAAATCAATACATATCAAAGCTGTACAATAAAACCTTTGTGGTGACTCTGTAAGATAAGCCAACAAATCAAAATAAGAAGGAGCTTTGTTTGTAACCAGCCACCTTCTGCATAGCTTGGTCAGTTTCTGAAGCCATCCCCTGTTGATAGTTTGAATTTCAGTATGTAATGCCGAACTATCTACATTATCTACATGCGTACAGTAATACACAAACTCTCACAGAATACTGGGTTGAGTGAACCCTGGATGACTATCGATGGGGGTTCTGTTATCTCTGAAGCTGTTGAAAATGTGGAAGCTTTATGCATGGTGTGGAATAAGGTATTTTCTCTCTGTCTCTCATAATCCTAGAAGCAAAAACAAATATGTATGTCATTGCTTGGGTGGCAGATGAAAACAGTCACAGCTAGAATTACCAAACTTTTATTTTACTGAGAAGCTTCACCACCCTACTAAAGCAGGAAGGTGAATCTAGAATAGAAATAAATGGATTCAGCTTTAACAGAGTTGGAAGGGACCTTGCAGGTCATCTAGTCCAACCCCCTGCCCAAGCAGGAGACCCTACATCTGCCTCTACCTAGGATTGAACTCACAACTTCCTGATTGTGAGGCAAGAGCTCCACCTCTAGGCCACAGCAGCTGGATTCCTTCCACCTGGCTTGCCTGCAAGCCGGCAAAGCTTTGGAGCTTGAAAAATATGGCAAATATGATGTCAGCAAATGAGATGCAGAAGAAAGAAATATTTTTTAACAGATTAACAGAGTTGGAAGGGACCTTGTAGGTCATCTAGTCCACCCTACACCCAAGCAGGAGACCCTACACCATTTCTGACAGATGGCAGTCCAGTCTCTTCTAGAAAGCCTCCAGTGATGAAGCTCCCACAACTTCCGAAGGCAAGCTGTTCCATTGGTTGATTGTTCTCACTGTCAGAAAGTTCCTCCTTATTTCTAGGTTGAAACTCTCCTTGATCAGTTTCCATCCATTATTCCTTGTTTGGCCTTCAGGTGCTTTTGGAGAATAGCTTGACCCTCTCCTCTCTGTGGCAGCCCCTCAAATATTGGAAGACTGCTATCATGTCTCCCCTGGTCCTTCTCTTCACTAGACTAGCCATGTCCAGTTCCTGTAACCGTTCTTCATATGTTTTAGCCTCCAGTCCCCTGTATTTGCTGAAATCCCTTCTAATGCACAAGCAGTAAAAACAGGAAGCTGTATCCCCAGCAGTCTCAGCTACTGTTCTGAGACCAAAAAAACCTGAAATGCAGGAGACTGTTGCGCAGGCAAATGCAAATCTCGTGTAGAAATAACAGCCACGATCCTCAACATGGGGGCAAATCTTATGGACTGGCATCTTTAGGGTTGCTTTTGCCATCCTCCGTGGCAAATCTCGTTAATCCAAACGCGATTCCACCTCCCACCCCCACCCCCATTCTACCTCTCGGTTTGAGGGAACAATAAGGCCTCCCTGCCAGTTTTGGGGTTCCCTATTTTTATCTCTTAGGAATGGGATAGAGGAAGGAAGAGGGGGGGGTCATGCTTTGGTCTTCAGCAGAAGCTTTGCTTGCTTGCTTGCACTTCATGGGACCCCAGCCCCGCTTAAGAAGGGGAATTCCAATGTTAACATCGAGTGTACTGATATTGTTACCTAGTTTGGGTAATGAAACGTCTGCAAGACAACAACCAAGCTCAGAGAGCACCAAGGACCCCTCAAGGGGAATTCCTGACGGCCAGATCAGTTGGTCTCCAACTTTTATTTTATTTTATTTTATTTTACAGCACCATCCCACAGGTTCCCTTGGGACACGGGCGTGAAGCCTTTGCTAAGTAGTAGTTCAGGATTGGAACCCGCTCCCCATTCCCACCCCCCACCCCCCATGGTGCCTTTTGCTTTGGCCTTTGCATTCCCAGAACCTTTTGGCTCGTTCCTCTAATCCAGGGGTCTCCAACCTTGGCAAACTTGATGCTTGGAGGACTTCAACTCCCAGAATCTGGGAGATTGACATGTTGGAATATTCATGACTGGGAGAGCCATGTGATTGAGTCAGCCAATCAGGCTGAAGTGTTAATTGAGCATGTCCAGAAACTTAGCAAGAAGAAGGGTGTGGTTTAGTCTGTCCACCATTAAAGCTTGCTGTGAAAACATCTCAACATGTGATCTGAAACAAAGTGTGGTATTGTTAATGTTTTATTCTACTTATAAAGAAGTTATTTGAATCAGCAAAATGCAGTTATCTTTTGAAGCTTCTGATTTATTGCGTAACTCTCACAGGTTATGGGCCCAGGAATCGCTCAAGAAGTAAAGTTAAAACTGCATTGTAATTTAAAGCTGATAAGAAGCTGTCTGTGTTGTTAAAGGAACAGGCAGACAAGAAAAATAAAGCAGGATGGCTGCTGCTATGGAATTTAAAGACAGTCCAATACCCAAATTGGGGAAGAAAAATTATTTAATTTGGGCTGCAAAAATGGAATGTTTTTTGAAAGCAAAAGAATTATGGGACATCGTAGCAGACCCCCCACAAGTGCTTGGAGCAGCAGATCAAAAGGCTCATGACAAAGCTATGGCTTATATTCTTTTAAGTCTGGGGGATGATCAATTCTTAAATGTAGCTGAATTAAAGTCTGCAAAAGAGATATGGCAGAAATTGAGAGCAGTACATGTCAATGTTTCTGCGTGTAATGTGGTCCAACTTTCAAGAAAGCTTTTCAGAATGAGTTTGCAGACAGGAGATTCTATGGAAGATCATTTAATGAAAATGCAGTCTAATTTTCTAGAATTGGAGCAACGTGGAGTAAAGTTTCCAGAGTCCCAAAAAGTTTTATTAGTGTTAAATAGTTTGGATCAAAGCTGGGAGACTGTATCAGCTATTTTTGAAAGTAAGCCAGAAGCAGATTTGAATTTGGAGGCTTTGAAATCGTGTTTATTGAATGAATATGAGAAAAGGCTTTTCAGCCATGCTGATGGAAAATTCCATAGGCAGGGGCCCAACAAGGAGTACAGTGGAAACTTACAGCAAGTCTCCAGCAAAATTTTCCACAGGCTGCCTATCTCTAGCAACAGCCGAGGTGTCTGCAGACAAGAGGAGAGCAGAGGCAGGAGAGATCAAGTTACACAGCAACAATTCTGCAAGCAAGATAAGAAAGCGTGTTTCATTTGTGGAGAAACCAATCATCTGCAGAAAAGCTGTGCACAGAGAAGAAATATGCAAGACAAGAGACATTATTTGCAAGGACAGATTGCAGTTGCAAAAGTTTGTTATAATAACAATAGAGACAAATGGTTGATTGACAGTGGGGCTAGTCAAACAATTGTTAATAATTTTGACTTATTTTCCAGATTTTTCCCAGGAAACCATGAAGAAGTGGCCTTAGCCAATGGTCAAAAGGCTAAAATCATTGGAAGAGGCGATGTGCAAATTCCATATTTGGAATCCAGGTTTACTGATGTGTTATGTGTACCTGAAATGGAGCATAATTTGTTAAGTGTGTCTAGTTTAGACAAGCAAGGTTATGAAACCATATTTGTTAATGGGAAGTGTCTCATCCAAAGAAATGGGAATGTTTGTGCACAGGGCATAAAAGAGGATAATCTTTATGTATTGCAGGGACAAAAGGTCCCACATTGTTCCCAGATATTTAAAAATGTAGCAGAACACAATTCGTGTGTTCATCTTCTGCACAGACGACTTGGTCATGCTAATTTTAAGGTTGTTCAACAAATGAAAGAATTTGCAGAAGGATTAGATTTGAAGGGATGTAAGGCATATTTGGATTGTGCAGTATGCAAAGCATCGAAATCCAAAGCATTCCCAGTGAGCAAGTTTAGCACAAGACAAACCACAAGAGCTCTAGAACTGGTGCATGCTGATTTAATTGGGCCTATGCAAGCCAGTTTGGGAGGAGCAAAGTATGCGCTGGTCATTGTGGATGACTACAGCAGGTTTGGGTTTTGCTACTTACTTAAGAGTAAAACAGAGGTGCTACAGCAATTTAAGCAATGGTTAAGTTTTGTAGAGAGAAGGTATAAACAACAGGTATGTCAGTTGCAAACTGACAGAGGTTCTGAATTTATGTCAACAAATTTTCAACAATGGTTGAGACAATTGGGAATAAGACACAGGCGCACAAATCCTTACACACCGGGAGAGAACGGAGTGGCTGAAAAGAGGAATGGTGTTTTGCAAACAATGAAAGACTCATTACTGGAGGATTCTGGTATGAGCAGGTCATATTGGGGTGAAGCCATACTGACTGCCAATTATTTAGTAAATAGGCTGTGGAGTTCATCCATCAATAATACTCCATATGCAATGCTATATGGGAGAAAGCCTTCTCTAGCACATTTAAAAATATTTGGAAGTACTGCTTGGGTACATATTCCAAAGGCAATCAGAAGAAAGGGACAACAAAAGGCTAGAAAGCTCAGATTTGTGGGCTATGAGCCAGGCTCAAAAGGGTATCGCTTTAGCGATGGAAGTAAAAGGATAGTGATTTCAAGATCTGCTAGTTTTGCAGAACAAAATTGGAACAGAATTGATGCAAATTCTGAAAATGTCTCACTTAGTGACGGTGATCCACTTAGCGACGGTGATCCACTTAGTGACAATAACTCATTTAATGATGGTGAATCATTTACTGAAGGTGTCTATGTTCAGGGAGGAGAGTCTGAACAAGATATGAAGCCAGAAAAGCTTGAAACACAAGAACAGGCAATGCCACGTAGGTCAGAGCGTAGGAACAGAGGGGTTCCGCCAGACAGGTATTCTGCCAGTAAAGTTAAAGTGTGTAATGTGTGGTATGAGCCAAGAAACTATAAGGAAGTATTGGCATTAGCAAAAGTTGAACAAGAAAAGTGGAAGGAAGCCATGGATAAAGAGATGAAATCCATGGGAAATCATAAAGTGTTCACATCTATGACTTTGCCACAGGGTACGAAAGCTGTAGGATGTAAGTGGGTATATAAGAAAAAGGTATTACCCAATAATGAAGTACAGTATAAGGCAAGATTGGTGGCACAAGGTTTTTCTCAATTAAAAAATGTGCACTATGATGAGGTGTTCGCGCCAACTGTAAAAGGTGAGAGCATAAGACTAGCACTGGCATTAGCATCAGCATACAGGCATAGAATTTGGCATTTTGATATAACCACTGCATTTCTCAATGCTGAATTAGAGGAAGAAATTTATATGGTTCAAGCGCCAGGGTATGAAAATAAAAAGCCTAACATGGTGTATAAATTGAACAAGGCTATTTATGGGCTGAAGCAGTCAGCCAGAAATTGGAATATCTGTTTAGATACTGCATTGAAAGGTCTTGGGTTCAAGAGTTGCAAAGCTGATGGTTGCATATACACTGGAAAGTTACAAGGTGGGAATTGTCTACTATTAGCATTTGTGGATGATCTTTGTTTCATTGCAAAGGATGCATCACAAGTTAAAGAATTTGCTAATAAGTTAGAAAAGAAATTTGAATTAAAGAATTTGGGAGAAATAAAGAATTATCTCGGTGTAGAGATACAAAAAACTGAAAAAGGTGGTTATATTCTCAGTCAAAGGAGAAAAATTGAACAATTATTAGAGAAGTATAACATGAAAGATTGTAATATTGCTCCTACACCTATGAGCACAGATTTTTACAATAGTTTGGGTGAGGACAAAAGTGAAGCCTGTGATCAGGAGATATATCACTCTGCAATAGGGAGTCTGTTATATCTGTCACAGTGGTCCAGACCAGACATAGCTTGTGCAGTGAGCATTCTAAGTCGCTTTACTGCTACACCTACAAAGTTGCATTGGATGGGTGTGAAAAGAATTCTCAGGTATTTGAAGGGAACTGTGAATTTGGGTCTTCAAATAAAGGTCACTGAAGAATTAAAATTGAAATGTTATGTTGATAGTGATTATGCAAATGATGTAAAAACCAGAAAGTCTAATTCTGGAATTGTAATATTGTTTGGAGGGGCTTTAATTGGTTGGAAGTCCAGAAAACAAACAACGGTTGCTATTTCAACTGCTGAAGCAGAGTTTATTGCATTGTCTGAGTTATGTTCTGAAGTAGTTTGGTATGTACAGTTGTTACAAGATTTAAATGTAAATGTAAATGAAGCTGTAACTGTTTATGAAGATAATGCTGCTTGTATAAAAATGGCAACAGGTGACAGGGTGAAGAACAGAAGTAAACATGTGGACATTAAGTATTGTAATGTCAGGGAAGCTGTAAAAGAAAAATTGATACGTTTACATCATTGTTTTTCAGAGGATAATTTAGCAGACATGATGACCAAACCATTGGGTGGTGTCCATTATAGGAAATGTTTAAATCCAATAGGTTTGATGTCTCTCCCAGTAATGAAGGGAGGAGTGTTGGAATATTCATGACTGGGAGAGCCATGTGATTGAGTCAGCCAATCAGGCTGAAGTGTTAATTGAGCATGTCCAGAAACTTAGCAAGAAGAAGGGTGTGGTTTAGTCTGTCCACCATTAAAGCTTGCTGTGAAAACATCTCAACATGTGATCTGAAACAAAGTGTGGTATTGTTAATGTTTTATTCTACTTATAAAGAAGTTATTTGAATCAGCAAAATGCAGTTATCTTTTGAAGCTTCTGATTTATTGCGTAACTCTGACATGACAGAGCTGAGGTGGCGCAGTGGTTAAAAGCAGCACTGCAACCTACTTCAGCTGACTGCTAGTTCAGCAGTTCAGCTGTTGAAATGTCACCAGGCTCAAGGTTGACTCAGCCTTCCATCCTTCTGAGGTCGGTAAAATGAGGACCCAGATTGTTGGGGGCAATATGCTGAACTCTGTAAACCGCTAGAGTGTGCTGTAAAGCACTATGAAGTGGTATATAAGTCTAAGTGCTATTGCTATTGAGATCCTCCAGGCTTAAAGTTGCCAAGGTTGGAGACCCCTGCTCTAATCTCCTGAATCGATGAACCGCCGTTGGAGCAGGGAAAAAAAGAGGAGGAAAGTGAAAGCTAAGGGTCGTTTCGCACTCTTTATTTCTCCAACTGGAGGGGCTGCAGGAACGGGGAGAGGGAAGGGGAAAATTGCAGGGAGGAGTAAGCAGAGGTAATACGCCCCGGAGCGACCTGCTTCTGGTTCTATGTGTCCTGCCAGTATTAAGAGTAGAGTAACCCCACTTGCTCGCCGTGGCCGTGTGTCTCATTTGCGAAGGCAGCCCCGCTAAACCCGCGATTGATCCGATCGTTGCACGCTTGCTAGCGGGTTAAGGGCCTCAGCCTCACGCGGTTCCAACGGCCTGGCGCCTCCCGGGGCGGTGGGTCGAGCTGCGAGGGGACCCGCCAGTCTCCAAGATTGGGTACAATTTCTGTTTTCAAAAGAATTTGAGAACGGGCGGTCCAAAATTCGTTGCCGCCTTCTACCTGCCCGGCTCGTTTCGTCGAAAGGAAATTGCTGCAAGTTATCTTCCAAGCCCTTCTTGAAGGAAAACAGCGTTTCAGGGCTCGGGGCTCCGCCAGATGGGAGGCACCCAGAGGTCCTCGAGTCCTCCCGTCTCTAGAGCTGCCAGTTCAAATCCCGCGACTTTCAACTGGGTTCGCTGGAATCCGATCCGCTTTTTTTGGAGACCAGATTCAAGGCAAACATCTTTTGGGGACTTAAGGAGAACAGTCACACGCAAACACATTTACACACGCGCTTTCCAGTTACGTCGGACTACATTGTCCATTTTCCACGGCTAGAGGGTTCACCAAAACCAACCCTTCCGGAGGGCAAAAGATTGGGAAGCTTGTCAGAGGCTTTTCTTGTTCTGGAGCAATTGCAGCACAAGGCGTCTTTTTAGAGCCCTAACAACGCTTAAAACTCTTTTTTTTCCCCTGCACTTAGAACTGCTATAAAGAATATCGGAAGCCGTTTCTCTATTTCTCTTCTTTCTTTTCTTTCTTTTTTTAAACTTTTTTCTTTTTTTCTTTTTTTTTGCACTTTTTGCTTTCTCTTCGATTTCCCCCCTTTTTTCTTCCTTACTCTATAGTAGTTTGCATTAGTTATTGTCTTCTTTTTTATATTATATTTTATATTTTATATAAGGAGCCGAGGTGGTGCGGTGGTTAAAGTGCAGCACTGCAGTTCAGCTGTTCAAATCTCACCGGCTCAAGGTTGACTCAGCCTTCCATCCTTCTGAGGTCGGTAAAATGAGGACCCAGATTGTTGGGGGCAATATGCTGAACTCTGTAAACCGCTTAGAGAGGGCTGTAAAGCACTATGAAGCGGTATATGTCTATTGCTATTGCTATATAAAAGTTTCAATAAAATCACATTTTAAAATAAAAACCTTCTTCGTTCTCGGTTTATCGGATTTCATACAGCCCGAAAAGAAGGAAGAGATTCCTGCAACTGTAAAAAAAAAGACGGCATTTTTTTCTCTCCTCCGTTTCTACTTCGCCTGGGTGCTCAAAACTAAAGCAAACAAAATATAAAACAGCGACGAGTGCTCCTTGGGAGCATTTAAAGTGGCCTGCCTAATTTGGTGTCCTCCGGATGACTGGGGTTAATCTCCCATTATCTTTAGCCAGAGCACCAACGGCCCGAAACAGAAGGGGGGCGACAGGGGGGGGGAAGACTTTGATCTAACTGCGTTTCCTTGCTAACCACCTCAGCCTCCCTCCCCCTCCCTTCCCCCAGTGCGGGGCTTCTACAATCCCATGGGATTTCTACGTGGCAGCCGTTCATGGGGCACGTCCAAGCAAAGGCCGCCAAATCGCTTTCTTTCCTTTTTTCTTTTCAAGGAAATTTTGACGCCGCTCCCCTGAACTGGCATTTTTGGACGCCGCCTAGGCGCAGGGGTCTCCAACCTTGGCAACTTTAAGACTTGTGGACTTCAACTCCCAGAATTCCTCAGCCAGCAAAGCTGGCTGAGGAATTCTGGGAGTTGAAGTCCACAAGTCTTAAAGTTGCCAAGGTTGGAGACCCCTGAAATTCCGTGGCGGAAAACCTAACCCCAAACCAAAGAGTTCGGTGCTGAAAAGCCCGCTGGACCGGATGCCGGAGAAAAACGTCCCAGCGCTCAGGCGGAGCCACTGGATGGGAGGCTGTCGGGTCCGGGCAAGCCCAGCCGGGGGTGGCTGGGGGCTGCAACGGTCGGTAGAATTCAAATCGCGACCCGGGTCACCTTGGATGCTCTTCCCCGGCAGAAAGCGGGTCTTTTCAATGCTTCTCATCCCAGCGAACGAGCGAGTTTCGTCCTCCCCCCCTCCTCGCTTTTTTTTGGGCTGGACCTGCCCCACTCTTTGCGAGGGGGCAGGCATCCTACGAGGGGGGGCAGCCGTTGACATCCCACCCCATCCCCGCCAAGCAGCAGGTGGCTTCGCCTGGGGTGGGGTGGGGAAGAGGCTGCGCATGACGAGGGCCTCCTTTTGGGGGGGAGGGGGCAAGCGGAGGTTGAAAGGAGGCCAGTGAGAGGGAGGGGCGGCCTTTGGCTCCTTTGCCCCCCCCCACTCCCACCTTATTCGGCCTTCCCGGCCGCTGTCAGCACCGGGCTCGTCTGCCGCGCCTTCTGCAGGCTTCGGGACTGAGTTTGGGTCTCTCCTTGGGCTCCCCTCCACGGTCATTCCAGGGCGCTTTTCTCCGACTCCAAACGGCCGTGCCGGGGAGCTTTAACTATCAACATTTTCAAAAGAAAGCAACATAAAAGACTAGCAAAGTCGTTGTATATAATCAGACTTCCACGCGGAAGTTTCTCCGACTCTGCTGGATTGTTTAGGAGTAGACATGAAAAGAATGCTAAAAGCCTTGAAATTTTGATTTTTTAAAAAAGTAAATAAAAGCTATTATTAATTCACCAAATAAAACGAATTTTAGGAAAGGGTTGTCTCTCTGCAAAGGCTTCAGTGTAAATTCTTAAGGAATATATTTTCAAGTGGCCCCATGTGTACTTGATACTAAGGAAGAAGGATAGTCTGATTACAGGTATCAGAACTCTGGAACAATAATATTATTATTATTTATGAATAAGTGGAGTGGGTGATGAGTGGAGGTGCGAGCCCAGCACTCTTGGGAGGACGCCACCTTAGCGGGAGCTGCTCATGACCTGCCAGTCTGGTTTGGGATCCTTTTCGCCCCTTTTAAAAGCACTGCCGTTATTTTTTGGGTGTGTGTGTGTGTGTGTGTTTCTCACGGCACAATGAGGCAGAAGGCAGCGTTTCTCAGCCCAAGCTCTTTCAGAAGCCCCGTGGAGCAAGCTTTAACCCCGAGTTTGTAGAGAAAGAGGGGCGCCCGAGGACGGTGCACCCTCGACTTTTAACCCACAGCCTTCTTGGCGTCTCGTCCCTCGATCTGTTCCAGGTTTAGTTTAGTCGGTGCGTCTTTTTTTTCCTGGCCTAAGAAAGCGAATCGGTCTCATTCTCTTGGGGAAATGGAGGCGGGAGGGGGGAGGAGAGAAATCGGGCCTGCTCGATGGTCCTAACTTTTACATTTCTCCCTCCACCCCCACTGTATCTGCCCCCCCCACTCCCTCTGGGTCGCCCTGATCGCTCGGAGCCGAAAGAAACGAGCGGTCAGTCAGAGGGGTGGGGTGGGGAGGGGTGGAGTTGGCTCTTTGGAGGAAAAAAAAGGCCCCGCTCGGAACCAGGAAAAGATTTTTTATTGGCCCAGCCGTGGTCCCCAAGTAGCGCCGTGCCAGCTCTCAAGTCCTCCCGCTCTTCCTCGGGCGAGTCAGCCGCCAAAGACCCTGGGGGCGGAGTAGGCGAGGGTGCGGGGAGGGCAAGAGGGACGGCAGGGGGAGCCCCCAAACCAGGTATCTCCAACCAACCTTGGCAACTTTTAAGCCTGGAGGACTTCAACTCCCACAAAGCTGGCTGGGGATGGGAAATCGTGGGAGTTGAAGTCCTCCAGGCTTAAAAGTTGCTAAGGTTGGAGACCCCCTACCCTAAACAGAGAGGGGCGTTGGTTGCAGCTTGGAAAGGGCAGAGAAAGGCTTCAGATGCCCCAATCTGGCCCCTACCTGGAGTAGAGACGTTCTCACTCCAGGGGCGATCCGGTCGAGAGGGGAGGGGGATGCCGGCGCTTGCAATCCCCTCCCCGCATCACTTTCAATCCGGACCGCAGAAGGGCAGATTCCGCCCCACTCCCCTCGCCCCGGACTGGTCGGCTGCTGCAAGAGAACGGCGTCTCAGGGCAACGCTCCCTTTCAGCTCGTCCTCCTCCTTTTGCCAAGAAGTAAGTGTGTGTGTGTGTGTGTGTGTGTGTGTTTACAGAGGCTCGTCTCTCGAGGCCCGGAGCTTTGATCAATACCAACTAATTACCCTCGAGTCTTCATTAAACTCTTTTAGCAGTTAGATCCGTGTTTTGGCAAGCAGACAGGAGCGTTTCGTAGTTAGACAACACCCGCGCCCGGCTGGCCTTCTCAAGGACCCGGCTTGGCACCTCTGCCGCTTGGCTCACCTTCCGAGGTTGGCGGGCGGCCGGGCGACCCCCAGAGGAATCCCTTCCCTCAACTCCTCCTCTTTTGCCAGGCGGGAGAAACAGCAACCGGGTTTCTTTTTTTTCCGTTTTAAAGAGGCGAACCACCTCTTTTATTTGCCACCAAATCCAACCCCCAATCCCTGGTTTTTTTTTTTTGTTCTTGCACGTGCAATAATCATAATTATAATAATTTAAAAAAATACAACTGGAAATTTCAGATCCGTACAAACCTCCACAAGGGGTAGAGAGAGTGGGATGAAGGAGATTGAAAGGTGGGCCGTGGGAACGAGGGACAAGGAGAAGCGACCCACAATGGAGAAGTCGAGAACCCGAGGGACAAACAGAAGCGACCAGCAGGCAAAGTCAACCAACACAGCGGGTGATAAAAATCTCTATATACAGCGAAAGGAGTCTGGAGGACGCCCTTAACGGGGATTGTCAGATCCAAGAGGACCCGGTGGAGGCCTCCAAGAAGGAGATGTGGGGTGGGGGATTTCCTCCCCCCCTCGAGGGTGCACTGGAGTACTTTCAAAGTCTTTAGTGACAAAATTAGGTCTTTCTCGGTTAAGACACGCAAACCCGCGCACGCCTCCATTCACACATGCGGTCCAGGGAAATCTTCGGGACTGACCTCGGGGAAAGGGACGCCGCAGAAGGCATGGGGCCCCAGGCAAGAAGCCTACCGCGATTTTGCCCTTTTCCTTTTAGGCCAGCTCTTTCCGAAGCGCGGGGAAACTGCCGGGATCCTCAAGCTTAATAAAGGAGCGGCCAAGGAGATCGGGCTGGCAAAGGGGCGGGCGCCTTGAGTACCGTAAGGAGCGCCCTTCTAGTTCAGCTTCGTCGGAAAAGCAGCATCTTCTTGGCCCAGAGGGGCAAAAAAATAAGGAGCCCGGTAGCCCCTTTTCTAATGAACGCGTTTCATTTCGAGGCGTAACTTTTCCTGTTGGGTTTCCTGACTAAGCAGGGGGTTGGACTAGAAGACCTCCAAGGTCCCTTCCAACTCTGTTATTATTTTTAACATCATCATCATCATCATCATTATTGATTTCGGGGAAAGGGCTACCAGGCTGCTTCGGGAGTTCACTGCACCCTTTTAAAAGAGCCCTCTTTTCAAGGGAGTCTAGCGAGATCCGCCTTCGGGTATTGGGATAAACCGATTTACAGAACGAGGTCGATTCAGACAACCGGGAACGAATTTCTCTTCCCGGGTTCTATCAGATTGGCGGTGATTTTGCTCTCCTTCTGGATTCAGGACCAGGTTTTTGGAAGGACCAAAAGGGGGGGTTGTTTCTAGGGAGGAGGGGAGCACCCCCCCCCTTCGCTAGTGACTGGGTTAAGGGTTAGGATGCCCGAAGTATTTGCTTCCATGAAACGCTTCTGGGGGACAGCAAACTCCCAAGGACCAGCTCAGGAGCCTACGAAGTTCCTGGCCAGATAAAAAACAGACTCTGGACTTCGGTGTCCGGAGGATCCTACGCCACTTTTTCCTTTCTGAGACAGCTCCCACACTTGGAAAGAATGGGTACTTGAAAATAAATCTAGAATCGAAAGTGCTTCCTTCCTAAGCGCCCGCCTCTCCGATGGCTTCCTACCGGCTGCAAAGTCTCTTTGGGGAAAGGAGACCACGCGGAAAGACACCCACTCTCTTGACATTCTCAGAGATATTCAAACTTGGCAACTTTAAGACTTGTGGACTTCAACTCCCAGAATTCTGGGAGTTGAAGTCCACAAGTCTTAAAGTTGCCAAGTTTGGGGACCCCTATAAATCTACATTTTGTCACCAGCACCCCCTCTCCTTATCGGGTGAGTTCAAGCACCACCAGCCCGCAGAGTCAGCCTTGCTGCTCCAAACACACGGACGGAGGGACGGACACACACACACAACCGAGAGAGAGATCGCCAAGGCCTCCGGGTTACAAAGTGGGCCGCGGCTTGGATCTGGCAAGGCTCAATAAATACATGCCCGGAGCCTCGCCCTCCGACAAATGGGGGGGGGGGGGTTTGCAGTCGTTTTGCTCCCCCTGGCAGCAACCAAGGAGCCAAAGTTCACGGAGTCCCGCCGCTGCATCTGCCAGCACCAGCGCGGCTTCCTCGGGAGCGAGTGCGAGAGGCCGGGGAGGAAGGGCGCGCCCAAGGGGGCTTCACGGGCGGTGAAGCAGCGGCGGCGGCGGTAGGTCTGGCTCGCTGCTGCCGCCGCCGCCGCCGCGAGGGAGCCCCAGAGAGGCGCCTCCGCCCCCGCCGCTGTCGTGCAGTTTGCGGACGTGTTTCTTGAGGTCAAAGTTCCGGCAAAAGCCTTTCCCGCAGGTGGGGCAGGTGAAGGGCTTCTTGTCGTTGTGGGTGTGCATGTGGAAGGTCAGGTTGTAGACCTGGTGGAAGGCCTTGTTGCAAATGGAGCACTTGAACTGCTTCTCACCGCTGTGGGTCAGCTTGTGGTTCTTGTAATTCCCTATAATAATAATAATAATGCAAAAATCACCAGCGGTCAATTACAACAGCTTAACACTCTTGAATACTATCAGACTTCCTATTCTTCCCGTGCTGGGCCCTAAAAATGCCCAATCCGGCCTAAACATTTGGATGATTGAGATAATAATCATATTATTATTATGTATAATCATATTTATATAATAATAAAAAACAAAATGCGGATTCTGTAACCCAGCTCGGTTACCTTCTTTCACGGATCCGCAACTCGTATCTTAGCCAGCTTTCGAAGTCCAGACCCGCGTTATCAACCAGCATTCACACAACCTGCTGGACTTCATGCCCTGAATGCAGGTTTCCCTTAAGTAACAAATACTTAAGTTGGGCTTCTGTGGTTTGCCTGCAACTATTTGAACAGAAAACTTCGCCACAACGGAACAGAATTTCACCATGATCAACTGGAACCCAAGCTCAAAAATCCAAACTGGAATCCCCCAAAGTCTTGGGTTTAATCACTAGATTTTTTTTGCGGGATCCACAAGGTTGCCCAGGTAGCTGAGTTGAAATCCGTTTTCCTTAGCATTCCATTTCTGAAATACCAGCGGAATCAAGCCAACACAATTTAACCATTTTATCCCCTGTTATATCAGGGGTGCAAGGATGCAGAGGGACATTTTGTCTGATCTGCAGTATAGAAATAAATTAGCTTTTGTCAGAACAAAGTTCTGAAAACTGGACTATGAAACTTTCCAGAGAAAATAGTGTACATGTTTACATAGCCGTTGTAAACAGTGGGGTTTAATCCCAAACCGGTAAATCTGGTTTTAGGATCTTAGCTACAATTCTTTACAGATCCGGTTAAAACGGCAACGGATATTTTTCTCAGAAGAAATGGAGGAGTTAAAAAGAGCAGGAGGAGTAATTTCCTCAACCGACACAGCCTCTAAATTTAACTTTGTTCTGTGGGGAATTAATCCCATTCACTTTTGAATTATTCTTCAGTAACTTGGGGGGTGGGGAAGGCAACCTTAGGATGTAATTTTAGACATTTCTGAATAGTAAAATCGATTTTTTTGCTTTCTCACAAAGGGATAGTAGACTGAGAATATATTTCTCAGCCTGCAGTACGAGACACGCGGTAATTTTGAAGTTTTTCAAGTAAGCATTCTTTTGCTCATTGCATTTTACCTGTGGAATTACACTCGCAATCACGCTTAACATTTAAAAAATCAAATAAATTTCTTATCTACCCGCCGGATTAAATACATCAAAAAAATAAACCTAAAAGATTTTAGATACAAGGCAAAAAACTCGTCGGTTTTGTGCAGAAATGGATAGTAACGGTTTCCCGCATCTGGGAAACGAACGTCAAAAACTCTTTTTTTTACATTTACAATTTCATATATAGTATTTTCATATCTATATATACATTTTTTTGCATTTACATTTTCACAGCGCCATTTCCCAATTACTCTTCTCCAAAAATCAGACGCGCTGAATTCCAGGTCGGCAGCTGGGAATGGTAGTTTTTAGGGCAGAATCTGCTGCTAGTCAGGCCTCCCACCAGAAACAAACCGGTAGAAGCCCCCTCTCCCTCCCTCCCCCAGTTCCAGCTGCAGGCTCCGTTTTGCGGCAATAACTCAGAGCCGGTTCTTGTTCGGCGCCCTCTATTCTCGGCGCTCCGCTTTTACCTTTTTGGTGAAAGCCTTTCCCGCAGAACTCGCAGACAAAAGGTTTGTAGCCCGCGTGGATCCGCGTGTGGGTGTTTAGCGTGGAACTCCGGTTAAACGCTTTCCCGCACTGGTTGCACTTGTGGGGCTTTTCCTGTGGGGAGAAACAACAACATCAAAAGCAGATCCAGGTTTATTTAGATCAGCGCGCTTGGGAGAAAGGGGGCCGCGCCGGGACCCGGTCATCCCGCGGCTGAAACGCGATGTAAAGAGCAGACAACCAGGGGCTTGAATCCAGCCGTTGGTCTCCTGTGCCAAAGGCTCATTGAACGGGGCCCCACCCTCCTGAAAGGGAAGCAAAGGGGAGGAGATGCGATGGGGCTGGCTCCGAAGAGGGACAATTCGTGGCCTCGGCGCATTCGGGGTGTGCCGGGGATCTCTCGAGGGACCGAGAGCCGAGTCCAGCCCTCGAGAGATTACGAGACTAAAATGGATTTAAGGACGCGCTGTCCGGCGTAGAGTCTCCTTCACACAACACTCTAAAAACTTAAAACCAGAATTGTTAGACGCACAATTTGCATTATCTGCCAGCCGGACACAAACCGTAGCGTGGTTGAAGTTCACACAAACACACATTAAGAGAAGAAAGACGGAGCGGATTTTTCCAAATGCGGCCATAACGAACCGGTTGCGCAAAGCAAAGGCGAGGCCGGGAGATTGGGGACGTTTTCCCGAGAAAAGGGGTGAGGACGAGGGAAAACGAAGCAAGACAAGAGAGCCCCCATTCCTTCGCCTCTATACACCTCCTCGCCTTTCATTCTTCCTTCTGTTTAGGCGAGGCCAGAGGGAGAAGGAAAAGTGGGGGCGCCTCCAGAACCCCGACGGGGAATAAAGGACAGGAAGGGAGGCCAATCCTGGCTGAGCAGCCTGGGGGTCTGAACCTTGGCCAGGCGAGGGGGGAGGGTCGTGGGGTCGTGGGCTCACCGGGACCCCTCCGAGACCACCGTTAGCCAGATAGAAAACCCGGCCCCGCGTAAGAGGCTAGAGACAGGACAGGAGCCGGCCCGGGAGCGCTATACCTGGGTGTGGATGATCTTGTGGCGACAGAGGGTGCTGGCCTGGCGGAACCCCTTCCCGCAGACCTTGCAGATGAAGGGCCGGGCGCCCGTGTGCACCGGCATGTGGCGCGTCAGGTTGTAGTGCGCGTTGAAGACCTGCAAGAGAGAGCCAGGCGCGATTAGACGGGGCGGTCTCCGGAGGAGAGAGGGGGGGAAGGAGGGGGCCAAGCACGCGGGTCACTTGCCTTGCCGCAGACCTCGCAGGTGAAGACCTTGGGCTTGGCGCTGGGCGAGCCGCGGCTGAAGTCGGCCGACACCCCTTTGAAGGGCAGCTTCTCCGAAGCCAGGAGATGAGCCGCGGCGGCGGCGGCGGCGGCTGCAGCGGCTGCGGCGGCGGCGTTGTGCAGCTGGGCCTGTGCTAGGTCCTTGAAGGCTGCCTGGGAGTACTTCTCCGGCCCGGACGGCAGCGCCTGGACCTTGTTGCGCTCGGCCAGGTAGGACTTGGGCGCCGTCGAGTCTTGCAAGGCAGGCGCCGGCAGCGACGAGCCCAGGAAATAGGAGGCCACCGGGTGCAGGCTCAGGCCAGGCGGCTGCGGCTGCGGTTCTGCCGCCCGGCTGAAGTAGCTCAGGGCGCCCAGGGCGTGGAAGGAGGAGTGCTTGATCACCCGCGGCCGAACCAGCTTGTAGTGGGGCGGCTGCTGCGGCAAGCTGAGAGACGGCTCGGCGGCCTGGGGCTTGAGGCCGAGCGCGCAGCTGAGAGCGGAGGCGGCCGAGGAAGAGGAGGAAGGAGGCTCCAAGGGGGGCTTCCTGGTCTCGGACCCCACCTTGGCGAAGGGCTCGTAAGCCAGCGGCACGAAGGGGATCATGCAGGGGATGGAGGGCCCCAGGCTGAACGCCGGTTGCTGCTGCTGCTGCTGCGGCTTCAGGTGCTCCGCCGTCGCGGCTGCAGCCGCTTTGTGGGTCCCGCCTCCCCCTTGCAAGAAGTGGGGCAGCAGCGGCACGGCTTGGGGTTCGGGGCCCGACCTGGCCATGATGCGCTCGATGGAGAAGGCCAGGGGCTTGGGCGCGCTCAGCATGTTGCCCCGCGCGACGGCGAGGCTCTTGGCCGCCGTCGGGGGGAGCTGCTGCTGCTGTTGCTGCCGGCTCTTCTCCATGGCCGGCGTCTGGCTTGGGTCAGCTCGGTTCGGGATGCTATGGCCCCGCTGCGCCCGGTCACAGCGCGACAGACAGGGAGCCTCGCGCCGCCGCCGCCTCCACCTCCATTCTGGAACCCGACCTCAAGCCCTCCCAGGACGCTGCCGCCACCGGCGCCCTCCGCGTCTTCATCGCCTGCGGGACCAGCAAGAGCTCCGGCAAGGTCTCCATCCCGACAGCCGGCGAACGCCGCCTGCCCGTCCCGATGGACTCGCGCCGGCCCATCGCCGCCGCCGGTGTGCTTCCTTGGCGGGGGGATGCTGGCGCTCCCCTCCTCCTCCTCTTCCTCTTCCTTGGCGGCGTCCTTTTGCGGTTCCTCCCCCACCCCCGCACCCCTCTCGATGGAAAGTGTTGGGTCAATAGCAGTAGCCACGATCCCGCCAATCGCTAACTTCCAAGAAGGGAAGGTAAACTAGGTAATTGCTCAATTCGCGTCCAACAGGCACCGGGAGGAAAGGGGGGGGGCAGAGAAGTTGAGTCCCCCCCTTCCCTACCCCCTCGGAGAGCCAGTGGCTCCTTTTCATTGGTGCCTGCGCCTCCCTCTGCCCTCCTCCCAGAGAGAAGGGGGGCTCGTCTCGCCCGCCCCCTCCCACCCTCTAGATCGCCCCTGCTCTGGATCCCCCTCACCTCGCCTCGCCTCCAATTGCCTCTTCTTGCGAAGATCAATCGGAGCCCCAGCCCCCCTCCCTCCCTCCACCCGCTCCTGGTAATCCCCCTCCCCCTCCCCCATCAAAAGACCAAGGGCGCTCGCCACCTGTTCAGCGTCGGGAGCGGTCCCGTGACGGACGGGGCGCCGGTTTCTAAGCAGCGCTGAGCGAGCGAGCGGAGAGAGCAGAAAGTTGCGTTGGCCGCTCGCTCTCTCTTTCAGGCCGGGCGCACCTGGGCTTGGCTGCTCCGCTGCTGCCTTTTGCTGACTCGCCCGCTCGCCTTCCCGTAGCGCTCCAGCGGGACCCCCGAGGCGGAGGTTGCCTGGCTGGCTCGGCTCTGGAGAAACAGAGGCGGGTGAAGCGAGGAGCTGGCGCTGGCGGGGCCCCCACCGGCCATCCCACCCGCGAGAAATCGGACTCCTCGGGTCGAACCCCCTTGCCCTCCTCAGTGGGAGAGGTCCGAAGGGATCGCTCCCCTTGCTTGCGCTTCCCTGTAGTGACGCCGGTTGTCTGATCGGGGTTTCCGCATACTTGGGGGTGCCTTGACCCCCCCCCCCTTGGTCTGTTGGTCGGGATGTGACCAGTCTTCTCTGCTCACACGTCCTGGATCGTGGAAATGCGTGGATTTTCTTGTAAAAGAAGTCGAAACGTCCATTCTCAATAGGATTTCTACTTCCTTTCCCCGATTCTGAGCGGATTCTCTTCTTTCGATCACGCAGAAAGCCATGCTACAGCCGTGGTTCGATCCCACAATGTGCCCAAGGTACATCCATCCCAGGGACAGCTGGCCTCGAGAAGTCCTCTTGATGCGTGTTGCTAGGCTGCTCCTGGGCCCTTTGAGGCCGGCTGTGGGGCAGCCTTTCGGCTCCGATCAGCCCTCCTTAGCTCCTCCTGGCCCTTCACGCAAGCCCAGGCCAAGAGCTACATTAACCTGCTGCAAGGAGAGGCCAAGGGCCAAGGGGGGGGGAAGCCTCTCCGAACTGCAGGGAAAGAAAAATGAACAGACCCCTTGGCCCCAAAACAGAATTAAAAAAAAAAAGCCGCTTCGAGGGAAGACTGGGTTCGGTTGTACATTGGGCGGTTGTTACTATTTATATCTTTTAATGCAGAGGTCTTCAAGCTTGGCAACTTTAAGACTTGTGGACTTCAACTCCCAGAATTCTGGGAGTTGAAGTCCACAAGTCTTAAAGTTGCCATGTTTGGGGACCCCTGTTTTAATGCAACCACAGGGGAAACTGTCGCTGCTCAAAATGAGTGTGTCCTATCCACGACCCCCCTGTCTTAGCGCCCCCCCTCTCTTCAGAATGTGCTCATCCGCCCCACGCTCTCTCCCCCCCACCTTTTCCTTCTACTTCGACCTCCTGACAGGTGTCTCCACCGCGGGACGGTTAATGGGAGCTCTTCCCTATAGCAGGTGGGCTGGTGCTAACCTATAATTGCCACCCTCCGCAGAGGGGTCGGATTCCCTCTTTAAGCACCCCGATGCAACGGGGCGGGGGCGGGGAGCGGGGCAGGGACATCGATTGCAGGCCAAGCACCTCTACCTGTAAAGCGCCTGGCACGCCGCGCAATGCAACCTCGGACAGACTGAACTGAGACCCGGTTCTTGCTTAGCATAAAACGTGCTTGGCTGGTACGGTGGCGAAGACAGTCTGAAGCACCTACGTTAGGGCTAAGCGTCAGCCGCACTCGCTCTCCCAGCCTCCCACGGTAACTATTTGCGGAGCTGTCCAAGCCTGCGTCTCCTTAACGCCTCCAGAGTGGCTTGTTTGCAAGAACCAGTCCTTTAGACTCAGTCCTTGTACGGTCCTTTAGACTCAGAGCTCTTTTCCCCCCTTCGCTTTTTTTTTAAAAAAGATTTTTTATTTTTTCTCCACCATTACCATAATAAGTAAATACATATACCTTTTAGGTAATATCAATAAACACAATTATACATTATTATACAATTGTTCTTAAAATATTCTCCTATATTACACCTGATCTATATTACTATTTAGCAACCTGTTATTCTTTATTTCTTTACCCTCCCCTCCCTCTACCTCCCCCTCTTCCCTCTACCTTCTTCTCCTTCTCTCCCCCTTCCTACACTTCACTCCACTCCTCCTCCCCTTCCTCCTTCTACTTCCTCTTTCTCCTTCTCCTCCCCCGCCCTTCTCAGACAGGAAAGGAACCAACCCTGCGCGGAGCATGGATAATCCCTTCTCAAAGTCGATTTACTGGCTCTGCGACCCCGTCAGAAAATGCCTAAGGGGAAGAGTGGGAAATCACCAGCCTCCCTCCCTCTCCCCTGCCTCACCTTTGCGCATCAAAGAGGCAAATAGGGGGACAGCCGTTGGGGCAGAGAAGTAGGCCCAGCCCAGCCCAGCCCATAGAAATCTGAGACAGCCTCACTCCTGCCAAGCTTAGACAGGGCAGATCTCACCTTTCCCCCCATGAAACAGAAGGCCTAAACTGCCTCCTCAGGACCAGACACCAGAGCATTGGGATCTATGCAGGGTTTTCTTCAAAAGAGAAATTGCATTCAATTCAATACACTTGCTCTTGCGTCCTATAGAAGAATTGCTGTGAGGGTTAGAGGGATTTGTCCCCACTGCAAAGCTTTGGGAAGTGCAAAGGCGGAAGAGCTTTGCTTGGCTGCTGAGATGCCAATATTGTTTCTTGGGGAGTGACGTGGGGGGGGCAGCTTGGGATCAAAAGAAACTTTGAATGGCTGCTCTGCTCACAGTGTGGCAGACTCACAGGCCTGGAACGCCTTTGCTAAGAACGCGTGTTCTTCTTCCCAGCAAACAATAACCATGTATGCTTGTAGTTTTGAGAGGGACGCGCCAGGGAGAACCATGCTTACAGTTGTGTTCCGGAGCCTAAATTAAGTGTCTTTCATCTCACCTGTGGTGAGATCCATGAACTCTCTCCAAACAAAGGGAAAGTTGGCATTCCAATCAAGGGCAGTCATAGCAGGACCCAGGCGATGATCTTTTAGCAAACTTGGCTCAGTGGTGTTAATTCATGGTTCATTGGGTGCCCAACCCAGAATATTAGATGCACTGAATCAAATGATCATGAGTGAATATTGTCAGAGTTACGCAATAAATCAGAAGCTTCAAAAGATAACTGCATTTTGCTGATTCAAATAACTTCTTTATAAGTAGAATAAAACATTAACAATACCACACTTTGTTTCAGATCACATGTTGAGATGTTTTCATACTGGAGTATAATGGTGGACAGACTAAACCACACCCTTCTTCTTGCTAAGTTTCTGGACATGCTCAATTAACACTTCAGCCAGATTGGCTGACTCAATCACATGGCTCTCCCAGTCATGAATATTCCAACACTCCTCCCTTCATTACTGGGAGAGACATCAAACCTATTGGATTTAAACATTTCCTATAATGGACGCCACCCAATGGTTTGGTCATCATGTCTGCTAAATTATCCTCTGAAGTACAATGATGTAAACGTATCAATTTTTCTTTTACAGCTTCCCTGACATTACAATACTTAATGTCCACATGTTTGCTTCTGTTCTTCACTCTGTCACCTGTTGCCATTTTTATACAGGCAGCATTATCTTCATAAACAGTTACAGCTTCATTTACATTTACATTTAAATCTTGTAACAACTGTACATACCAAACTACTTCAGAACATAACTCAGACAATGCAATAAACTCTGCTTCAGCAGTTGAAATAGCAACCGTTGTTTGTTTTCTGGACTTCCAACCAATTAAAGCCCCTCCAAACATTATTACAATTCCAGAATTAGACTTTCTGGTTTTTACATCATTTGCACAATCACTATCAACATAACATTTCAATTTTAATTCTTCAGTGACCTTTATTTGAAGACCCAAATTCACAGTTCCCTTCAAATACCTGAGAATTCTTTTCACACCCATCCAATGCAACTTTGTAGGTGTAGCAGTAAAGCGACTTAAGATGCTCACTGCACAAGCTATGTCTGGTCTGGACCACTGTGACAGATATAACAGACTCCCTATTGCAGAGTGATATATCTCCTGATCACAGGCTTCACTTTTGTCCTCACCCAAACTATTGTAAAAATCTGTGCTCATAGGTGTAGGAGCAATATTACAATCTTTCATGTTATATTTCTCTAATAATTGTTCAATTTTTCTCCTTTGACTGAGAATATAACCACCTTTTTCAGTTTTTTGTATCTCTACACCGAGATAATTCTTTATTTCTCCCAAATTCTTTAATTCAAATTTCTTTTCTAACTTATTAGCAAATTCTTTAACTTGTGATGCATCCTTTGCAATGAAACAAAGATCATCCACAAATGCTAATAGTAGACAATTCCCACCTTGTAACTTTCCAGTGTATATGCAACCATCAGCTTTGCAACTCTTGAACCCAAGACCTTTCAATGCAGTATCTAAACAGATATTCCAATTTCTGGCTGACTGCTTCAGCCCATAAATAGCCTTGTTCAATTTATACACCATGTTAGGCTTTTTATTTTCATACCCTGGCGCTTGAACCATATAAATTTCTTCCTCTAATTCAGCATTGAGGAATGCAGTGGTTATATCAAAATGCCAAATTCTATGCCTGTATGCTGATGCTAATGCCAGTGCTAGTCTTATGCTCTCAGCTTTTACAGTTGGCGCGAACACCTCATCATAGTGCACATTCTTTAATTGAGAAAAACCTTGTGCCACCAACCTTGCCTTATACTGTACTTCATTATTGGGTAATACCTTTTTCTTATATACCCACTTACATCCTACAGCTTTCGTACCCTGTGGCAAAGTCATAGATGTGAACACTTCATGATCTCCCATGGATTTCATCTCTTTATCCATGGCTTCCTTCCACTTTTCTTGTTCAACTTTTGGTAATGCCAATACTTCCTTATTGTTTCTTGGCTCATACCACACATTACACACTTTAACTTTACTGGCAGAATACCTGTCTGGCGGAACTCCTCTGTTCCTACGCTCTGACCTACGTGGCATTGCCTGTTCTTGTGTTTCAAGCTTTTCTGGCTTCATATCTTGTTCAGACTCTCCTCCCTGAACATAGACACCTTCAGAAAATGATTCACCATCATTAAATGAGTTATTGTCACTAAGTGGATCACCGTCGCTAAGCGGATCACCGTCACTAAGTGAGACATTTTCAGAATTTGCATCAATTCTGTTCCAATTTTGTTCTGCAAAACTAGCAGACCTTGAAATCACTATCCTTTTACTTCCATCGCTAAAGCGATACCTTTTTGAGCCTGGCTCATAGCCCACAAATCTGAGCTTTCTAGCCTTTTGTTGTCCCTTTCTTCTGATTGCCTTTGGAATATGTACCCAAGCAGTACTTCCAAATATTTTTAAATGTGCTAGAGAAGGCTTTCTCCCATATAGCATTGCATATGGAGTATTATTGATGGATGAACTCCACAACCTATTTACTAAATAATTGGCAATCAGTATGGCTTCACCCCAATATGACCTGCTCATACCAGAATCCTCCAGTAATGAGTCTTTCATTGTTTGCAAAACACCATTCCTCCTTTCAGCCACTCCGTTCTCTCCTGGTGTGTAAGGATTTGTGCGCCTGTGTCTTATTCCCAATTGTCTCAACCATTGTTGAAAATTTGTTGACATAAATTCAGAACCTCTGTCAGTTTGCAACTGACATACCTGTTGTTTGTACCTTCTCTCTACAAAGCTTAACCATTGCTTAAATTGCTGTAGCACCTCTGTTTTACTCTTAAGTAAGTAGCAAAACCCAAACCTGCTGTAGTCATCCACAATAACCAGCGCATACTTTGCTCCTCCCAAACTGGCTTGCATGGGCCCAATTAAATCAGCATGCACCAGTTCTAGAGCTCTTGTGGTTTGTCTTGTGCTAAACTTGCTAACTGGGAATGCTTTGGATTTCGATGCTTTGCATACTGCACAATCCAAATATGCCTTACATCCCTTCAAATCTAATCCTTCTGCAAATTCTTTCATTTGTTGAACAACCTTAAAATTAGCATGATCAAGTCGTCTGTGCAGAAGATGAACACACGAATTGTGTTCTGCTACATTTTTAAATATCTGGGAACAATGTGGGACCTTTTCTCCCTGCAATACATAAAGATTATCCTCTTTTATGCCCTGTGCACAAACATTCCCATTTCTTTGGATGAGACACTTCCCATTAACAAATGTGGTTTCATAACCTTGCTTGTCTAAACTAGACACACTTAACAAATTATGCTCCATTTCAGGTACACATAACACATCAGTAAACCTGGATTCCAAATATGGAATTTGCACATTGCCTCTTCCAATGATTTTAGCCTTTTGACCATTGGCTAAGGCCACTTCTTCATTGTTTCCTGGGAAAAATCTGGAAAATAAGTCAGAATTATTAACAATTGTTTGACTAGCCCCACTGTCAATCAACCATTTGTCTCTATTGTTATTATAACAAACTTTTGCAACTGCAATCTGTCCTTGCAAATAATGTCTCTTGTCTTGCATATTTCTTCTCTGTGCACAGCTTTTCTGCAGATGATTGGTCTTTCCACAAATGAAACATGCTTTCTTAACTTGCTTGCAGAATTGTTGCTGTGTAACTTGATCTCTCCTGCCTCTGCTCTCCTCTTGTCTGCAGACACCTCGGCTGTTGCTAGAGATAGGCAGCCTGTGGAAAATTTTGCTGGAGACTTGCTGTAAGTTTCCACTGTACTCCTTGTTGGGCCCCCGCCTGTGGAATTTTCCATCAGCATGGCTGAAAAGCCTTTTCTCATATTCATTCAATAAACACGATTTCAAAGCCTCCAAATTCAAATCTGCTTCTGGCTTACTTTCAAAAATAGCTGATACAGTCTCCCAGCTCTGATCCAAACTATTTAACACTAATAAAACTTTTTGGGACTCTGGAAACTTTACTCCACGTTGCTCCAATTCTAGAAAATTAGACTGCATTTTCATTAAATGATCTTCCATAGAATCTCCTGTCTGCAAACTCATTCTGAAAAGCTTTCTTGAAAGTTGGACCACATTACACGCAGAAACATTGACATGTACTGCTTTCAATTTCTGCCATATTTCTTTTGCAGACTTTAATTCAGCTACATTTAAGAATTGATCATCCCCCAGACTTAAAAGAAGATAAGCCATAGCTTTGTCATGAGCCTTTTGATCTGCTGCTCCAAGCACACCTTGTGGGGGGTCTGCTACGATGTCCCATAATTCTTTTGCTTTCAAAAAACATTCCATTTTTGCAGCCCAAATTAAATAATTTTTCTTCCCCAATTTAGGTATTGGACTGTCTTTAAATTCCATAGCAGCAGCCATCCTGCTTTATTTTTCTTGTCTGCCTGTTCCTTTAACAACACAGACAGCTTCTTATCAGCTTTAAATTACAATGCAGTTTTAACTTTACTTCTTGAGCGATTTCTGGGCCCATAACCTGTCAGAGTTACGCAATAAATCAGAAGCTTCAAAAGATAACTGCATTTTGCTGATTCAAATAACTTCTTTATAAGTAGAATAAAACATTAACAATACCACACTTTGTTTCAGATCACATGTTGAGATGTTTTCATACTGGAGTATAATGGTGGACAGACTAAACCACACCCTTCTTCTTGCTAAGTTTCTGGACATGCTCAATTAACACTTCAGCCAGATTGGCTGACTCAATCACATGGCTCTCCCAGTCATGAATATTCCAACAAATATGCCATGCAAACACACAGCCTATGCAGGCTTATGTTGTGAGAGCATTTATTCCACAGCTCCATCAACTGGACAGAGGTGTGTGAGAGAAAGAAACCTTCCTCTGCTGCTGAATGGATGTCGCACAGTCAAATAGGCAGATCCAAAGCATTGTACCTGTACCTGTGAATGCTCCTTAAAGGAGCTCTTCTGGGACTTGTGAGCTGTGGGGAAATTAGGATTAAAGTGAAAGAGATAGCAAAAACTATGATCCTAACCAGTGGTGAAATCCAAATTTTTTTACTACCGGTTCTGTGAGCGTGGCTTGGTGGGCATGGTGTGGCTTGGTAGGCGTGGCAGGGGAAGGATACTGAAAAATCTTCATTCCCACCCCACTCTAGGGCCAGTCAGAGGTGGTATTTGCCGGTTCTCTGAACTACTAAAAATTTCCGCTACCGGTTCTCCAGAACCGGCTGGATTTCACCCCTGATTCCTAACCCTAAAACTGTGACTTTGCGATGCAAAACACCCTCATTTGCTTTGGAGCCGAATGTTGTGCACTTCTGCTATGATTCCCATCCTTGATTCAGTAGAAAACTAAATTGACATTGAGGATCTCTCCCACCTCGGTAGCTGCAGATGCCTGACTTTCTTTCAAGGTGAGGAATAACAAAGGTTCAGAGATTTTGCACATGTTGGTGCTGCCGGATAGTGATGGAGGGTTGGGGAGTGGGGGGGGGGAAAGCGACCTTTTAACATTTACATATCTAAGGTTGACTTAGACCTGCTCTCCATCCTGGGGCACTGCATGTGATACAGGCAATGCCACGGGAATAGCATGACATGAGGAAAATTCCATTTCTGCTTCGAACTGAAAAGTTTCTCTTTCTGCCAATTCAACAACCATTCATGCCACTCCAATGGGGGATGAACCCTCATTTGGCACACTGAACCTATAGGTAGCTCTTTGAAAGAAATTGTGTTTTCTTGAACTATCCCAGGAATAGATGCTGCTGCTGCTTTAAGGGGTTTCTTGTGGACATGTGCCATGTTTCAGCAACCTTTTGGTCCTTGGAGCTTCAGTCTTAGGGCAACACCAGCCCTCAGGGGTCTCCAACCTTGGCAATTTTAAGACTTGTGGACTTCAACTCCCAGAATTCCTCAGCCCACTGCTGGCTGAAGAATTCTGGGAATTGAAGTCCACAAGTCTTAAAGTTGTCAAGGTTGAAGACCCCTGAGTTGGCTGAATACATCCAAATTAATGGACGCAAAACTTCCAGGCCACCATATTTATGTTTTATTTTAGATCATTTATTTCAACTTTATTATTTTTTATAAGTAACTCAAGATGGTGGTGAACCTACCTAATACACCTTCTTCCTCCTATTTACTCCACGGGGAGGTGGGTTGGGCTGAGACTGACTGACCCAAAGTCACCCGGCCAGCTTTAATGCTTATGGGGGGACTTGAACTCAGTCTCCTGGTTTCTTTTTTTCTTTTCTTTTCAAAATATCCTTTATTACTTTTTCACATTTTACATATTACAATAATTCTTTAAGCAGATCTACAGCCTTTTGTATACATTATTTTTGTATTTGTAGAGTTTATACTTTATCTTACAATATTTTATAGTTCTACATCTTCATCCCACACTCTCTCTTCAACTTTCTATCATCAATCCAATCATACCACTTTTCCCATATTCCATAATAATCTGAATCTTTTTGTCCTTTAAGTTCTATTGTTAATTTGTCCATCTCTGCGCATTCATATTTTTTAAAAAATTATCAGACTCTCTGTTTCTAACCCGTTGTCTAAATTTTGTTTACACCAAACTGAAGTACCCTAGCATTGCTCAGATCGGACACAGGATGGTATGTGTGTTGCAGGAGAAAATGAAAGGAAATTCTGTAAAACTAACTTTTTGGGAAAGCTTTTTTTTTGTTTGTTTGTTTCTCTCTTCCACTCAATGAGCGGAATGCGATTTAGCTCAATGAGATTTCCTCCCAGGAAAGTAGGCGTAGGGCTGCAGTCCTCTTCCACCCGGGAAGTCAACCCCACTTTCCCACTTTCAGCCCTACCCCAGTTTCTCAAGATTACTAGCAGCCTAGTAAAGGGGGAAAAGAAATTAGAAATTTAGGGCATCTAGAAATGATAGAACTAAAAAAAATATGATGAAAATCAAGAGGTATAAGTGATAATGAATATTCTTGGAAGTTAAGCTATAGCGATGAACTTGGAAGAAAGTTGAAAACTAGAGGTGGTAGACCCGGGCGACAAAAATAGGAGGAAGGAGGCAGCATTAGAACAATAGTAGATATACCAGGAAGAACATATTAAATAGATAAATATAGATAAAGGGAAAGATATAAGTTTAAGAAATAGCTCCGATGCTGGAATGAAGTTAGGGTTTCTGAATTGCTAGTCTGCTAACCATAAAATGGATTATGATTAGATGTACTCAGGGAAGGATAAGAGGGAGAAAGAGGAAGTAGAAAGAAGGGGGGAGAGAGAGGGGGGAAGTAGGAAAGTGGTAGAGAGGGAGGAAAAAGGTAGAGGGGAGAGAAGGAGATAGAGGGAGGAGAGTAATATGAAATATAAAAGGAAAGCAGATAAAAGTATAAAAGGAGCAAACTAAGAATATATGTTCATGATATTGTGAATAGAAATATATAACCATGGATGTTTTGATAATATGGTATATGTATGGATGTTTGTGTAAGTTTGGTGAATTTTTTTTAAGAAAAAAAAGATTACTAGCGCCCAACCGCGCCGTCTCTTTCCTGCTAGTCTCTCACACACACACCTTTCCATTTCTGGACCAGAATAAAGCTCTTTTGACCCTTGCTGGCCCATCTCCCGTCGGGATTCAGCGGCGAAGAGAGCTCCACGCCAGGGTCTCTTTGCTCCGTTGGCTCTTTCTCACTCTCGAGTCGCGCTTCTGCTCTCTTACTCTCTCTCAAGAGGTCGAGGTGGTCGCTACCGGCATTAAAGTTGCTTGGCCCGAAAAAGCAGCGCGTAAAATCTTCCTCTTTCCCTTCCCGGGGTAGGTAGGTAGGTCTGACCTTGACCTCTTCCGACGGCCAAGTGCAGAAGAACCGCGAACTGCCCCTCTTCTCACGTGCTGCCAGCGGCCTCCAGAAGGCGCGCGGGGGGGGGTTGTGTGTCTCCGCCCCCCACCCCCACGCGCCACTTGAGTTCTTCCAAGCGCTCGGGCGAAGAGGGGCGGCAGCCTGGCCGGGAAGGATAGCGGGCGTCCAGATGGTGGCTCGTGTCTCGGTCACGGTTTGAGGCATTCCGGGGTCGGCAAACTCCGGTCCGTTTAGGGCAGGGGTCTCCAAATTCGGCCACTTTAAGACTTGTGGACTTCAACTCCCAGAATTCCCCAGCCAGCTTTGCTGGCTGGGGAATTCTGGGAGTTGAAATCCACAAGTCTTAAAGTGGCCGAGTTTGGAGATCCCTGGCTTAAGGGGGAAATCCACAAGTCTTAGTGGCCGAGTTTGGAGACCCCTGGCTTAAAGGGGAAAAGCAACCCCACAACTCCATACAAAGAACGAGCGTGAAAGCCGACCGCTTCCCTGCTGGGCAGCTTTGATGGCCTTGAAGAACCTGCCCGAAATTCCGCCGGATCAGGCTCGGCCAGGGGCAGAAAGAGCAGCCTTGGCGAAGAGCGAGCGCCTGTATCTCCCCCTCCGGCTCTCTGTTTCTTCTCCTCGCCCTCGGCCAGGGCTTGTGCAGCGCGTCCCGCTCTTTCAGCGGGAACCGTTGGTCTAGCTGGGAGCTAGCAACGGGGCGCATGGCGCGCCTTCTCCGGCGGCTGCTGCTCTCGCAGCGGCGTCGCGACCTGCCAGCCCCCTCCCCTCCCTCCCTTCGTCCCCGCAGGGCAATCGGAAAGTAGCCCCTTAAACTAGCCTTCTAAGACCACGAAAGTTAAACGAAAATCACAATCAAGTCAGGGAAAGTGGGGGAAAAACAAACAAACAAACAAACAGGGCATAAAATCCGGCCAAACTCGCTTCCAAACGCGCTGATTACGGGACTGAAACTCGTAGCCGGCGATTTCCAACGTTTCCCGAGCGCTGAGGCTGCAGAAGTGGGACGCCTCTGTCTGGAGGGTGGGAGGCGGCCCCTCTTGCTTCTGACGGCCCTGAAACGAGCCGCCTTCCCACAGAAACGTTGAACTTTGCTCTGGAGAGGAAGGGGCGCTGAAAGATCCCCAGGCCCCGATTCAAGTGAGCCAAAGTGCTTTGCAGATCGTTCCTATCACCCATCTCTTCCCACTTATGACTGTATGACTGTAACTTGTTGCTTGTATCCTTACGATTTATATTAATATTGATTGTTTCCTGATTGCCTATTTGTACCCTATGACAATCATTAAGTGTTGTACCTCATGATTCTTGACAAATGTATCTTTTCTTTTATGTACACTGAGAGCATATGCACCAAAGACAAATTCCTTGTGTGTCCAATCACACTTGGCCAATAAAGAATTTTATTCTATTCAGATGTTGCCTCCATAAAGCTACCGAGGGAACCAGGGAAGGCCCAGTAACATCGGCCCACGTTCACCTTTTGCAAAGCTAGTTTGTTGAACCATGGCTCACTGAAGAAACCGTCATCGGCGGCTTTATATACCGCAATAAATCACAAATGATTTTGCTAATTTTCACGGGGCTATATTCCTAAACACAGCCCCTACATACATGCGCCAAATGTGCCCACGCGGTCCTTATGGAGACATCAGGGGAGGCAAACAATCGTTATCAAAACATTTAATAGCATGTCTTTAAACATTATTAAAATTAGGGGATTGTCATCAAGGATCGCGTTATTCCCAAGGAGGCTGGTCTGTCCTGCAGGTGTTGGAAAACCCCCGAGGGTGGGGGGCGGGGAATGGGTCAGCTCAGCACTTTCTTTAGATTGAAGTGTGTGCCTCCTGCTCGCGCCAGCCACTCGGTGGATTTCAATAGAAGAGAACGTCTTTAAGCTCAGTGTCGACCTGTGGAGTCCTTGGTGCTCTCTCTGCGCTTGGTTCTTTTTCGTACTTCAGCGCTGAAGTTTTAATGCTCAGAGCACTGAAGGGGTTACCTAGCCAGGTAATGAAATGCCTGCCCGAAAACAATCCAGCTCAAAGAGCGCCCAGGACTCCGCTTGG
Source organism: Diadophis punctatus similis (assembly GCA_023053685.1). Lineage (NCBI taxonomy): Eukaryota > Metazoa > Chordata > Lepidosauria > Squamata > Dipsadidae > Diadophis > Diadophis punctatus. The sequence goes on from JALIGW010000004.1 coordinate 63,535,811, forward strand.
TGAATTGACTCCTACAGCGCCCGCCACAGCTCAGATTCCAATGCCCAATGTGGGCGCGCCTGGCTACGAGGCTTTGATACGAACCCCGGTTTCTCAGAATAGCTCAGAGTTGAAAACGTGGCTCGCCTGTTTTTTTTAAGGTGCTTCGCTCACCCCCTCAAGGCTGCCATCTTGATGATTTCGACCGTGCCTTGTTGGCATTCGATAGTAGTTTCTCTAAATCAAGTCCGCAGCTGCCTTCCTGTATAATCAGAATACCCAACTAAGCTAACATCAACGCTGATGGTGTCAGCTACCTGGGTAATGAAACGTCTGCCAAGCAAACGACCAAGCTTAGAGAGCACTCAAGATTCCCAGATATTCTCTTCTATTGGGTCCAGACCGACTATAAACATCGGACATAGTAAAACCATTGCTTGATCCAGCCTGGCACGTGGGGAGGGAGGAATTCAGCCACGGGCTGAGCCTGCAAAGCAGGGGCCGAAGCAGGAGACAAGGCACTAGGGAGTCGCGGGTCTTCGGTGGCCTTTTGCCATTCAGTTTTGGTCGCCACAGTGCAAAAAGGATGCTGAGACTCTAGAAAGAGTGCAGAGAAGAGTAACAAAGATGATTAGGGGACTGGAGGCTAAAACATATGAAGAATGGTTGCAGGAACTGGGTATGTCTAGTTTAATGAAAAGAAGGATCAGGGGAGACATGATAGCAGTGTTCCAATATCTCAGGGGTTGGCACAAAGAAGAGGGAGTCAAACTATTCTTCAAAGCACCTGAGGGTAGAACAAGAAGCAATGGGTGGAAACTAAACAAGGAGAGAAGCAACTTAGAACTAAGGAGAAATTTCCTGACAGTTAGAACAATTAATCAGTGGAACAGTTTGCCTCCAGAAGTTGTGAATGCTCCAACACTGGAAGTTTTCAAGAAGATGTTGGCTAACCATTTGTCTGAAGTGGTGTAGGGTTTCCTGCCTAAGCAGGGGGTTGGACTAGAAGACCTCCAAGGTCCCTTCCAACTTTGTTATTCTATTCGATTCTAATGTAGCACAATGCAACTCCCACCATCCCAGCCGAGGTTCAGGACGGGGAAGAGAGTTGGTCTCTTTTAGTCACGCCTTCTGGCCACGCCCACCCCCCACCCCACCCCCCTTGTATCGGGGGAACGATACCATTCGTTGAGGATGGGTGGGACTGTGGCTGGCCGACAGGTTTTGTTTATCGCGGTTTATTAGCAACATCCTCTCTGGTTAGGACTCTTGTGTTGATTGGCTCAGCTCTTGCCAAGGCTGACTGGCTCCTGTCTGTCAGGCAGTGCTTGCCGCCCTTGCCAGAGACTCCCACGCTGGCTGAGCTTCCCCTTTTCATCCTGGACTCGGACTTTCACCTGGGGCTTTGAACACCAAAGAGGTGGAAGCAACCGGAGTGCGGTCGAGATGCCCTCTTCTGAGGAATCTCGGGAGGTTGGAGGCTTTCTTTAAGAAAGAAAAAAGGAAGGACTTCTGCGTGAATCTCCCGCCATTTCGGGGGTGGTGGTGGTTGTCTTGTCTTTAAACGAGTCCCGTTTCAAAGCCCAGTAAAGCAACTGGTTTGGGGTGGGGGTGGGGAACTCGAGGAGGTAACCAAAGAGGGCGGGGAGTTTGAATGAGGTGAAGGCTAAAAATTAAAAGGGATTTGAACCACCCCCGGGTCTCTTAAGGCTGCAGTGCTAACCCTTGCCCCTCCTTTGCAGAATCGGACAGTAGACTGTTTTTGAAGGGGCAGTTTTAAAATCTGTCCATTTGCCTTATCTTGGGATGGGCATCCCGTTCTTCCTGTCTAACCTTAACTATTTAGTCCAGAAGTCTTCAAACTTGGCAACTTTAAGACTTGTGGACTTCAACTCCCAGAATTCTCCAGCCAGCATTGGAATTGAAGTCCACAAGTCTTAAAGTTGCCAAGTTTGGGGACTCCGATTTAGTATGTGCCCCTTTCTTTTTCTTTCTTTTTCTTTCTTTTTCTTTCTCTTTCTTTCTTTCTTTCTTTCTTTCCTTCTTTCTTTCTTTTTCTTCTCTCTCTCTCTCTCTCTCTCTCTCTCTCTCTCTCTCTCTCTTTCTTTTTTACATCTTATTCAGGTTAGAAAAGGGGGACAAATTAAAAATTGCTCAGGGTATCACAAGGAGCCACCATTCTTGGCGTCTGTCACTTCTCTGTTAATAATTTCATGACTGAGGATGCTTTCTCCCACCCCCACCCCCACCCCCACCAAACCCACCAGCATTTCTTGGGTTTCACCTCCTAAATCAATGTTTTTCAACCTTGGTAAGTTTAGAAGGATGAATATAGGGAAGAGTAGGATAAAATCAAGGACTTAAGAATCAAGAGTTGATCTCTTTTCATCCCCAGACAATCTGACCGGTGCTTGCCAATGATGCGTTGCCTTCAAAATCATTTGCTACTTTATATCTTTCATGTACTTTTCCCAGAGCTGATTTAGGGGTGTGTGTGTGTGTGTGTGTGTGTGTGTGTGTGTGTGTGTGTGTGTGTGTGTGTGCGCGCGCACAACCTTGGCAACTTTAAACCTGGTGGACTTCAATTCCCAGAATTCCCCAGCCAGCAAAGCTGAGTTGAAGTCCACCAAGCTTAAAGTTGCTAAGGTTGGAGATCCCTGGTCTAGTGGTTAAGGCAGCTGGCTAGAAACCAGGAAACTGTGAGTTCTAGTTCCATGTTAACTATGAAAGCCAGCTGGGTGGCTTTGGGCCATTCTCTCTCAGCCCAACTCACGCACAGGGTTGTTTTGGGGAGAATAGGAGGAGGAAGGAGTATTAGGTATGTTGGCTACCTTGAGTTACTTATAAAAATAATAAAGGTGGGATAAAAATCTAATAAAAACTGAAGCAGGAGGAGGAACTATGAGAAAACCATCTGCATATGCCTCTGCCATTCCTTCCCACTTTATAAATGTAAATGGACAGCAAAGGGCTGTCCATTGTCTGTCTAGGTGGTCTCTACCCTTAGGCATTTGTAATGGCTTATGCCATTACAAATGCCTAAGGGGGAAGTGTTAAGAGCTTTCTTGTCCAAACTCAGAAATCCCTCCTAGAACACAGGGGTTGCTCATGCTCTGAATTGTGCCCCCTTGGGAGTTGTGCTTGGCCACTAGACTTTCCACTTTTCGATTATGAATCAAGACAGCCCACTTCAGTCCACCTTGTCAGTTGGAGTTGGATAATAAAACAATTCACATATATTTTATTTCTTACTGCTGTCTTATGTGCCCCATTGGTAGCAGAGATAATATAAAGCAGTCAACTATCTGGGGAAATATATTTCAATTCTGCATAGAAGGCGGTGAGATTGACTCTAGAAATGTGGCGCAAAGTGGTTTTGCCTTCCTTGAGTAGAAATTCTTCCCTTGTTGCAAAACAGTGATGTTGACAGTATCTTGAAGATTACCTTGGATGTAGAGGTAGATCCTCTCTCATAGTTTAAAGCAGGGGTGTCCAACCGTGGCAATGTGAAGACCAGCCATGGCTGGCTGGAGAATTCTGGGAGTTGATTTCCACAAGATTTAATGTTGGCAAGGTTGGATACCTCTGCTTTAAAGCTATCAGGAAATATGAACTTTTAAACAATAATTATTGGTTGAAAAACAAAATATTTCTGCAGATGAGATGGCTACTTGGAACTCCTTGCAAAAATACATTTGAAATTTTTAGAGCCATTAATCAGGGGTGTCAAATTGGCGACATGCAGGCCACGCCCACCCCAGCTCCGCGAAGGGGGAAAATATCATGATACATCACACGATGGTGTGACGCTGCAAGTTTGACACCTGTGCAATAGCTGATTGGCATAGAGTCAGTTTGGTTTAAGGGTTAAGGCACCAGGCTAGAAACCAGGAGACTGTGAGTTCTAGTCCCTCCCTTAGGCATGAAAGCCAGTGAACTTGGGCCAGTCATTCTCTCAGGCCAACTCACCTCACAGGATTGTTGTTGTGGAGAAAATAGGAGGTGGAAGGACTATTAGGTACTGTATGTTTGCCACCTTGAATTATTTATTTAAAAAAAATAAAGGTAGTTAAAACTTCTAAAATAAATTGTGTCGTTATGCTTGATCATAGAACAGAAGGGACTATTCTGAAATGGATGAAAATTCAAACAGTTCTTCTAGCTGGTAATACTATCCTGAAGTTGCAAGAAATAAAGTCTATGTATGTTTTAAGCCTTTTTTGTAAGTGAATGAGGGCAGGATCCAGGCTCAGTCCACTGCATTTGAAATGGCATACGGTTTATTCAAAGTATATTCAGAAGCCTCCACAGGGAGGCCACTTCCATTATCCATATGGTGCCTCTCTACACCAGCACACTAAAGCCTTTTGAGCCTCACACTATTTGAATGAATGCGTAGATTAAAAAAAGGGGGGAATAAAAAGCAGGAGAGAGGAATTGTAGAGTTGAGTGTCTACATTAACCAAAAGTATGATTTACAAATACACAAAATATAAACATGCTGTCACTATCATGGATGGAAATGCTTCCTGCTGGGATCGAAGCAAACTACAAATTAATTTAAGCAGTTTATGCATTTGTAACTTAAAAAACAAAACAAAACCAAGTTGAACATCAGAATTTTAATCAAGTTGTTTAGTGAGCCTCTATGGATGTTCTTTCTTTTTTTTAATGTATCCTCATTGGCTCCTAAAAAAGCCACCCTGTCTGACAGTAACATCTACATTCTGAGCAAAATTTAGGCAAATTAGGATTGTGTCTCTAACCTGTGTTCTATCCAGTGGTGGGTTCCTACTGGTGTGGTCCACTCTATAGCACCGGTAGTGGCCCACTGGTGATGTCACAGTACCGGTGCGGTCGGTTGCCGGTGCCTTTTTAAAAAAAAATTTAAATTTTTTAAAAAATTTTTTAAAAAAAGTTTTAAAAAAATTCTTCTGCGCGTGCCCAGAAGCCGAGCTTCTGGCACTGCACATGTGCTGCCTTCCTACCCCACAGTGAGTCCAAGCAGGGGAGGATGGCTGAGGGAGCGCGTGAGATGCTGAAAGAATGGGCGGCAGGACGTATCTCAGTTCCTCTCTTCAGCAGTCTGAGAAGCCACGAACGCACGGTGATGATCCCAGGCATTTTCACATGTTCAAGGCTTCTCGAGCTGCTGAGGGGAGGGGGAACGGGCGGCAGGAGCCTAGGATCATCGAATGGGGAGGAGCATTCAGCTGGACAGAGCCTCCTAGAAGAACCGCTGCGTCTTGCTGCTCCCACTGCAGGGGGCTGCGTTGCGGGTGGGCAATGCCCCCTGCTTCTCCAGCCGCTGCCAAGCTCCCGAGGCCCATGCCCATCCGGTCACATGGCTGGCAAGCCACACCCACAAAATAAGCCACGCCCACAGAGTGGTAGTAAAAAATTAGGAACCCGCCCCTGGTTCTATCCTGTTGTCAACACACAAATGCAAGTTGATGCGGAGCCTCTGAAGACAGCAAAAAGAATCATGAGATGGACATGACTATTTCCAAGAGCAGATTTCCCCACCCCCCTTTTAGTGGGCATGTCTGAGAACAGTAAACTTTATTTCAGAAGAAAGCGTGGAGATAGAAAAAACTAAACTGAGGTAAAGAGAGGTCTCTGCTGACAAGTATGCCTGCACAGAATATTTCTTGGGCTCCCATCCGCTTCCTAAACAGATGTACTTTAATTTCTTTGGGGAATGAGTGCCACTTTCACAAGTAGCCAGGTCCTGTTGAAGGGCATCTTGTTTGCCCATGTTCGGCGTAGTTTACACGAGTGCTTAAAAACAAAACAAAATGAAACCGGCTTGAAAGCTTGCTACTTTTCCATTCTTCGGTCCTTTGTCCTTACACAACAGCCGCCAAGTTGCATGGCCTGTCTTTGCAAAGAACGGTTGGTGTAAGCAACCAAGATTCTGAATTATTCAAGGAATTCATTGGAGTAAAACACTTCACTACTAAATTAAGGGTCAATGGGAACATAAGTGATGCTCCCTCCCCTCCTTCCCACACAGACCTCCTTTGAGCAGCGGTGTTCCTGATGTCTTTGCAGCAATTCAAATTGTCAATAGGGGAAAATGCATACATTTGATTTGAAGATGTACATACACACACACACACACACACACACACACACACACACACACACACACACACACACACACACAGACACACACCACATATATTCTGTTTGGAGACTTCCATTTTTGTATTCCTATAAATGAATATGTGTTTTCTTATGGACCATTCTTTATATAAAGCAGCTAATCACAAGCAACTGTAAAATTTTGATTTTACACAGGAGGTCAAATTGTTTTACATACGACAATCATCTCTTAATTTCAGAGTTTTATATAAATAGGGGCTAGGCACAGAGAAAGTTCTTATTGCTTGCATGTTTCCACAGAGACACAGAAGAACCAGGACAAGCTTCCTGACACCCCACAAGACGACAATATTTTTTTTCCACTGGGCAAAAGAAGCAAAGATTTGAAGAAGCAACACTTCAGATTTTGTTTTCTGTGTACTTTCCCAGGAGTCCTTGAAATTCTCATGCCCTCACATGTAGCCAAATCAAAACACTAAGATACAAGAGTAAGGTTTTTAATGTTTCACCTGATAATGAAAGAGCAAAAATACAACTTCCTCAGAAAGCAAAACCACAGCAGCATCAAACCATAGAAAATACAGGTGGGGTTTCACTCTTTCTGAAGTGCCACAGTATTGGCTGTGAACGGTAAAATGGAAGAATTTCTAAGAACTGCTGGCTGCCGAAAGGGCTGGGTGTGTCTGCAGTTTGCATTCTGCACAGGGGCATGCTGCACTGAAGGTATGGCAAGACATTGCAACAATACAAACAAAAGGAAATGACTCACAAGGGGAGCTCGGACTCCTTATTGACGTTCTCACAGTACAAAGCAAAGCCACATGGCAAAAGATGCAAAATCTACTGATGTCAGAATGTCCTTGGCATGAGCACTGCTCCTCACCATCTCCCTTCTTAAGTTATTTCTCAGAAGTCCCTTTTCTCTTTCCTTCAAATGGGAGGAGCTCACATGGTAGTACCAGGGCAGTAAGGCAAAACACACATTCAGACATGAGGACAAGTTATGAAACAAGATACTTGGGAGAGACATAAAACATCAGCCTTCTTCTTCATCGCTGTCTCTCATGGTGATGCCTTGCAGTCCGCTACCATCGGATACAGAAACGGTGGCTTCTTCTACTGTGAGGCGGCTATGAACTGTGTTGTAAGTTTTACTGTTTAGGGTTCCTTCCAGAACACCCTGTAACCGAAAGTCTCGATAGGTTTTCTGTAGCAAAACAAACAAAAACAAAACTCAAGATTAAGAACAACTGGTATATAAAGATGCAGCCTATTGACTAAGGATTGTATTTAATACAGGTATGTTGGGAATGGTTCTACCGGCAGAAGGAAAAATGAAAGGCAAGAGTTCATTGATAAAAAATGTCACATTACAGGCTGTGTCTGTTAATAAAGTGACTGTTGCTTGTGTTGTTTTTATCCCTTTTAATCACTATTTTATTATTGTTGTTTTTATTGTATTTTTTTGATAGTATTTAGCTGTTCTTATATATCAGTGATGGCGAACCTTTTTTCCCTCGGGTGCCGAAAATGCGCGCGAGCGCACTGTCACACACGTGTGAGTGCCCACACCCATAACTCAATGCCTGGGGAGGGCGAAAACGGCCTTTCCCGCCCCAGCAGAGGCCCTCTGGAGGCTGGAAATGGCCCATTTTCCAACTTCCGGTGGGTCTGGTAGGCCCGTTTTTCGCCCTCCCCAGGCTCCAGAGGCTTCCCTGGAGCCTGGGGAGGGTGAAAACACCCCCCTGGAGGCCCTCTGGAAACCTAAAATGCCCTCACAGAGCCTCCACACAAGCCAAAAATCAGCTGGCCGGCACGCACATGCATGCTGGAGTTGAGCTAGGGCAACAGCTCGCGTGCCGGCAGATATGGCTCCGCGTGCCACCTGTGGCACACGTGCCATAGGTTCGCCATCACTGTTATATATGTTGTACGCCGTCCTGAGTCCCCAGGGAGTAGGGCGGCCTATAAGAATCGCAAAATAAAATAAATAAAGTGTTACATGCAGCAAAAGAAAGGCATATGGAAGCGCTGGGGTAGTAGGCTATTTTTTTTTAAAGAACAGTTTTAAACTATACATTGTTACAATAAGTGCTTTAAAAAGGTTTTCGTTTTCTTATTACAGCTTTTGAATCCTGGATATTTCCATGTTCGTTAGATACTTGCTGGGCTGCTTATTTTGTATGCAGGATGCTTTTTCCTGATCACCTCAACTGGATTATTTGTTTTGTAAAGTTTCTGTGACATCACAAGCCACCTCAGGACAAAAGAGGCATGGCAAGTTGACCCACAGCTCCTGCCTGCAGCACAATTCTTAGGCATTTCAAGGCCAGCACAAATTCCCCAACATAGTCCTGAATGGAAACATGAGTTCAGTTTGATGAACCCAGTATGAATTCTTCAGCTGATCGGGCTGATCACAGGCTGACAATTAAGCTGTTTTCCATCATTTCTGTAGGATATCTGTATGCATCAAATCAAATTGAATAAAAGCTTAGTATAAAATCATGCAAGACTTTCCTACCAATTTTAAATTCCCTTGCATGCCACTATTCCCATATAAGCGCAGATAGAAATTACAGGCGGAAGTGTTTTGCCATTCATGTTATCTTGAAACCGGGATCTGCTCACTATCAGCCTCCATTCATGCTATGTGCCATTATCACTTATTGTGTAGCTCAATAAATTCTGATGACCCTAAGTTCCATAATTCATTAAGTGGCTTGAGGTCAGTTTCTGTGCTGCAGTATTTTAGCTTGGGGGGGGGGGCAAGGCGGGTTCCTCAAAAGACTTTTTGTAGGTTGGTTAAGAATAATTGGAGACTTGGGGGAAAATGGCACGATGCACTAAGTTTACATTACAGATAGTCCTTGATTTATGATTGTAATCAAGCCTGTAATTAATGTTGTAAGTCATGGTAGTCACTAAGCGGGTCATCACATAATCAAGACAGATTTTATGACTTTTGTGGTGGTCGTAAAGGGAATGCAATGGTCGTAAAATGAACATAGTGGTCATTAAGCGACCCCGTTGCTCACTATGGGAACACCTTTTTCTGGAGACCAGAAGTAAACACCTGTTTTCTTGCAAAGACATTTACAGCTGCAAATGGCTGTAAATGCAGGGCAGTTGCTGAGCACCTAAAATGCAGCCATGGGACCATGGAGGAAAGCCGTCAGAACTTCTAATCCAGGTCATAAGCACCTTTTGTAGATTCTGCCATAGCTTCAAATGGTTGCTAAGTGATCAGTCCTAAGTCGAGGCCTACCTATTCCAGAAATGCCACAAAAGTCGTCACTGTCAAGGTGTTAAAGTTTTTGATAATAAGAGAAATAATTTGTTGCTGTCGCTTCTGTTTCTAATGCTGCAGTGCAATCACATTCTACTCATATTTACCTTTACTATTTTGATGAGAGTCTTCAGCTGGTAGATATGAAGCTGGAGATCTAATCTGTCAGCCAGCCAGACACATATGACTTTCATGGAGCTGCTGTACCACTGCTGCAAAAAAGGAGAAGGGGAAAAAAAATCCAGTCCAATTTTACAGAATTGACAATAAGAGGTAAATGGGGCACTTAGAAATAGCTACAAATCAGCACTTGAATTCAATAATGCCTTAATTTCTGTTAATAAAATAGCAAGTGTTGTTGCTAGGAAATCGGTTAACTGGACCTCAGTTGATCTTGCTAGGCATTAGCAAAAAACTGTTCAGAGTTGCATCCCATTTGTGTGCAAGAGTTTTTTATCCTTTGCTTCCTGTAAAGAGAAAACAATAATAGCAACAGATTTATAACATGCAAGTCAAACAAAAAGACTCAAGGTGGTGTATAGAATTGGAAACATAATACAGAGACAAGCTAAGTGCTAAAATATTGAGTCATTCAGGAAATATATATATAAAAAATTCAGTCACCCATCATCACTCAAGCAAAATTACAAATTGCCCTAGCCTCTGGTGTGTTTGGAAAGCTAAGTTTTTAAAGCTTTTCTAAAGGACAGCAGGGTTAGGGTTAGATGGATCTGGAATGGGGGGGGGGGAATGATATCAAACAATATTAAATGCACATTCCCCTGAAATAGCTATTGAAACAGTTGGTGGAGGGAGATGTTAAAGGGGGAAAAAAAAGTAAGCTCTGCAAATTTAATTAGGGAAAGGAAATCCTCTCAAATTCAACTGCTGTTGTTGTCTTCATACTCCCACTCTCTTCATAATTGTGCCCATCAACATTTTTTAAAGACAGTTTTACTTATGTCATCCTTTTTCTTTGTCAAGGGCTACGTTGCTGTGTACTGTGTACTAATGTCAGTTCTAGCATGACCTCCAATCAACCTAGCATGGACCTCTTCTTCCAACTTAGGTCGACGGAAGACTTTGAAGAATTTGAAAGCAGAGTGGATCTATGGAAAGCTACAACGAACCAACACTGGATGGGACCAATGGAGAAGCTGGCATTTTGATCTGATGAAAGCTGGGAAATATGGAAATCATTGAATAGATGATTGTGCACGAGTACAACAAGATCCAGAGGCACTCTCAACAAATGGGGCTATCCGGTTGCTTCTGCTCTTTGAGATTTTGGTGACATGCAGACAACAACACATATGTATACCTGCCCTTTGTTCCCTGATCAGTGTACACTTGAGAACCTCATGGCAGCACGACAGAACGCAATTAATGTTGCTAGTTTCTGGGCAAGATCTGTTTAATTTGTAGATATTTTAATCTTTTATTTTATACCTTAAATTTTATGTCATATAGTATGCCTTATTTTAATTGTGATGCTTCGGACACGAATAAACCATCAAACCTCTAAGTTCTCTTTGCTTTTCAGGTGCTTTAATTGGCAGTGTAATTGCATCAGTTTTAAACATTAATATTAGTCATATATTATGTTGCTTCCCATACTATTAATACAACCTATGCAGAATGTGATGTCTCACAAGTCTATAGTCAGTTTTATTAATTTCAATAGGTTGTCTAGTTGAAGAGCTGTATAACTATGAGAAAATAAAATAGCATGAAGAACAACACTATATTATCTGGATAAGGAGCAGCTGCGATGGGTGTGATCAAGCAATTAGATTATATGCAAAATAAAAATTATTTTTCTAGTTTATTTGCTTCTGATGTTACCATTGGAGTAAAAATATGCTTCAATAGCTTTTAAAATGATAATAACTTCTTAAAATATATTTCTGAAATCTTATTCATGTGTTTTTAAATATATTTTTTAAAAAATAAAGTAATTCTGAATTTTAACCCATGGCTAACAGGTGGCATTCAATGAATCCTGTCAGGCACATTAACATGAGTATCATGTAGCTTAACAGATGGCATCTAAGTCAATTCACTTGTGGTGATAAATTCACACTCACCTGATAAATCTCTTAATTGCCATTTGTTCTTTTGTATCTGTTCATTGTTACATGCAATATGATAGGTCCAATCTGTTCTCTTATCAACCAGACTTTTAGACAAATTAACCTCAGAGGTACCCACGTGATTTGGTGCTGAGCACCATGGAAAGACCCTCAGTAGAGGAGGGGGAGCTCACCAGTTATGCAAAGGAGACTGGGCATGAAACAATTAGTCAAGAGCCAAAGTGGTGCTTCTTGCACAAATGAGCAAACCACAGTTACTGTGACAAGTGCTTCAATTTGTAATTCTATGAAAGGAAATTAATAGGGTTGCATGAATAGACCAGAACCCCAACCACATAAATGCACATAAAAAGATGGGGCCAAGCTTCTCTCCCATCCAAATATGCAAGGCACCAAAAATATGGAGAAGGAAACTGGCAGCCTTTAATTTAGTCTAGTTGAAATTTACCATTTTCCTTCATTGCCCATGGCTACTAATAATGAGATGCAAAGTGAAAGGTTTTAATTGTAAATAATCAGCCCACTATTTCCATATTAATCATGCAATATTTATACTGGAGAATGTTTTTCTGCAGTATTTTACATCTCTCACTTATTAATATAAAATAGCTGCCTGTGGGACAGAAAACACAAAACAGTCCCCCCCAAAAAACAATTTGCCCAGAATTCACAGTAAATATGCATTAGCATATTTTTAAGCAAAAATATGGATAAAGATTATAGCATTTGCATAGTTCTTACATGACACCCAGAATAAGTAGTTAGAACTTATTTTTGAACATTTTTCCTAACTAACATAACTGAACTATGAAAGAAACAATAAATGGGATGTGCAGCTTGAAAGCAGTGGACAAAGCAATTAACTGTGTTTACTCTAGGAAGAATACTGTGTTCCCATAAGAAAGCCACAAATTTTGATCCAATTTAGTATATGAAAGATCACTACAAAACAGATGACTTCATGCCTCTCATAATTCTAGGTCCCCCATTTCTCTTGATAATGCTAGCTTGTAAAGAACAATATTTACTGGGATAATTGCTATTCAAATTAAAGAGTTGAAGAAAGAGGAAACTCTGGATGAAATTTACCAGCCCTTTGCCTCCCTCCTCCCTAATTTTAGCCAAATCATCCCCTTCTAAGACCTCTAAGATCACAATAGCTAAGGGGGCAGACACAAAAAGAGAAGGGCACTGGCCTCCCTTGCAACATGAACAAAGCAATTTCTTCATTAGGTCGAAGAGATGTTGACAGGCAGCAGGCAATCTTTGGGTGTTTTTTTTTTAAAGGAAAGGTCTTTTAATATTAGTGCATTCAATTTGCTAGAGATCAAACTTCCCTAAATTACCCTCCAGGCATGGAAAAGCCTTTGAATACATTTTTTCAGTCTCCATCCCCTATAGTAGAATCACATTCTTTTGAGCCTGATGGGGAAAAAATTGAAAAAAGCATTATAATGCCCCCTGATGTCAAGCCTGTAGCATTATTATTTTTGGATGCCGTGGTCGCCATAAAATAAAAACAGAATGTGTATCTTCTCTGTATTTTTTCACACCGGTGCATGACAGCAGCCAACCATTTAAAAATAAAATGTGTTCTACCCCTCCTTCTCTTGCTAGTGCAGTCAGCTCCTGTAAGGGCATGTATTTACTCACTTCATTTTCCCTTGAAATATCTCTTTTGAAGTTCTTTTTTTTTAGAGAGGAAAAAGGAAAGGCTAGGGTTGACTCTGCAAGACCCCTGTATTTATTCACACTTATTGTGCATGACTGTAGACTGGTAAATCATATTAGCAGCCCGTCTCCCCATCAAGCTGCTACTTGCTTTTCAGCCCTGGGAAGGTTCAACAAATCAACAGGAGCACGGAAAACAGAACATCAGTCTAATCTAGTGTTTAAGGTGAAGTTTTCAAACCCAATCTAAGAAGATCTTTAGAGCAAGTAACAAGCTGAAGGGCTCAGAAGGTGGTATTGACAATGAAAGAGTGTTGAAATATTGAGAAGCGCAGCACTTGTGCATTTTTAATAACAAGAGGGTCAACAAGGACACAGCCCCCTCCGTGCCAATACTTGCCACCGCCTATGGAAATTGCCACGCCAGAACCATAAACGCTTTCAGTTCATCAGCCGTCTTAAACATTCTACACCTCCTCGGAGGACCTTTAGTCTTGAATTAACAAACCAAAGCAATGAAAGAGGGTGCAGGCTGAATGGCTGGCATTGATCCCCAACTGTGTTCAGCACTGCTACAAGCCCTGAAAAACTCTCTCTATTGTCAATAGAAATTGACAAACCCTCCTCTCCTAAATAGTACAGCTGAGTCAGGCTGGATCCATGCAGCTGTAAAGGGCTCCACTCTCAAGGTCCGGGAACACTAACAATAGAACAAGCATGAGCTCTTTGTCAGCTGCAGACTCGGCAATTTTCTAACAAGGATTAAAGTTGTTTCTCCGCAGTGTTAGTGAAAAGAGATTTAGCAACATACCGAGCTTTCTTAGGCAAGTTAAAGAGAAGTAGTTAAGGAATTTCATTATTCTGTTGACTATTGGAAAATACAAAACAAATATGTTCAATATTCACAATCCTTATCTCCCTCTTTTCTCTCAACCCTTTCTAATGTTTTGAGAGCAATTAATTAGATGTAATAACTTGTCTCTTGAAATCATGCACTCCAGATTTCTCCCTCTCCCTCTCTCTTCTTTATTTCTTTTCTATTTTTTAAAAAGATGCAGCTGTTTGCTACCTGGAATGAAAACTCTACATGTAGTAATACACAAAAGCGGCAGTCCATTCAGCTCTGATATTTCTATTTCTGAATCACTGGACCACATACAGTTTTTCTTTAGGTTGGTTCTTCTGGCAACCGCCACTGACAGAATGTGTTTTTTGATGAAGAGGAGGCAAGAAATGGTAGCTTTGTTTAAGACGGAGCAGCACTTTTGTACTACATTAGGGCACAAAGCGGCAATGGTAAAATTAACAGAGGAACACAACAGTAGCCCCCAATTTTAAAGTTGATTGAATAATTAGGAGCCGTTATTACAAAAATCCTAATGGATTTCGTTAGTGATATTAGATACACATATAACAAAGGCTACATTTTCCTCTGACATACCTGCCGATTAAAATAGACAATGCTTAAATACTATGTTGATAAATACAAGACTTTGCCTTTTTGGATGCTAGAATATTTTTAGCACCTCACTCCTGGACAAAAATGTAGCACTGATTAGAAATTAAAAACACATTTAAACATTCTGAAATGATTTTTCTTTATAACAAGAAGGTGATTTAATCCAGGGTAGATGGGAAAGAAAAATAAAATAGTATTTAAGCAGATAAAGCTAGAATCATTCGGCGAAAAAGTAAAAAAAACTGTGTAGCACAATCTGTATTTAGATAATTTTATATTATATATGATCCCTGAAAAAAACAAAAAAACAAAACAGCCACCTGCACATTATAGAATATTTTTTATAAGCTTCTATTTATACATATCTCTGCTCCCAGTATATTTTCAGCAATCATGTCTTAAGGAGAAAGTGGCTGATCAAAATAATTACATGGAAACATCTCATAACATACATAAATCTCATCATCACTCACCATTTAAATTTCTTTCATATATTAATGAGCTTTGCAAAATTAAGTGTTTTCAAACATAAGCCACATGGATGCATAAAAATGCTTCCAAATCTGTCTC
This sequence comes from Diadophis punctatus similis, assembly GCA_023053685.1. Taxonomy (NCBI): domain Eukaryota; kingdom Metazoa; phylum Chordata; class Lepidosauria; order Squamata; family Dipsadidae; genus Diadophis; species Diadophis punctatus. The sequence continues at coordinate 63,550,980 of JALIGW010000004.1, forward strand.
GAAATGAAAAGAAAATATATTTGAAAGATTATCCCAGAACATTTCAGATACTTTAAATATTTACATTTATGATAGAACATTATGGACCACTATGATGAGTCTGTCAATTGTATCCAAGTATATCAGATGGCCATGCATAAAATATCACAGCAAATGACTCTATATTCATTTGACTGTTTTTCATTATCCATGTGGTTCAAAATTAACATCCTATTAAGCCCCTTGACTTTTCTCTTAAATTTTGACTTTTATCATTGAAACTGCCTATTAACTGAATGCAATCTTCTATTATGGAAAATTCACCCCACTAATTATCATAGATTGGCTAATTTATAGTTTCCTAATCTCTATCAATGCACTTGAAATGAATATTGGCTAAAAGCAATTCTGCTTGTGTTAGTGTGCAATGCTAGATCACATCTGTAAAGCTCTGCATTTGTGTCAGAATTAATTTTACACAATTATTCTGTTTGTTTGTAATTACATTACATTAGTATCAGGACCAGAGCACTGCTGTTGTGTCTTTGTGAATGGGACAGCTGATTCCCACACAACAATAACTTCTAAATCATGTGAAGTTCCTAAATGATTTAAATCACGGTTATGAAATCCACATGCTTCATTCTGGATTTTTAAGGCAGATGGCTAAAATGTTGGAGAAAGAAAACCAGATGGAGAGGAATGCCTTGTTCCTGACCTTTCCACCGCCCACCCCCCTCAAGTTATTATGGTTTCCGCCAATAGCAATACTTCATAGCCTAGGAAATAAAGGAAATGGTGGGGATGGGATTTATTCCTCGGCAGCTATAGTGGGGGCAAAAAAGATTTTGCATTGAAGCCCATCTATGCTGACAGTTCTTTTCAGGATAGTTGTTTGGAGCCCATTGATTACAAAGTCCATTTCCAAATGATCTCCTTCTGCTTCACATTTTAGTGGTCATCTGCCATTTAATATGCATAATTTATTATACATACATACATATATACATACACACATACATACATACATACATACACATACATACATTCTCTCTCTCTCTCTCTCTCTCTCTCTCTCTCTCTCTCTCTCTCTCTCTTCACACACACACACACACACTCTGCATGTGCTTCAAAAACAGGGTTAGCCTACCCTAGGATCATTTCATTTTTTAGCCCTCTTCTGAAATGCTTTGCAACTTTGGTGAAAAGCAAAACAGCAATCACTATAATAATTAGTTCTTTTTTAAATGATATTGCTCCCCTCTTTAGAGTAGACAGCTCAGAGTCTGAAATAGCTATCTTAAAATTATAAAGTCACTAATATTAATCTTTTAAAGCAAGCTCATGTTTGCATGATCAAATACCAGTAAAATATATTCATTTATTCTATGATAAGAAACCCCTGCCCCAACTGCATAATAGGTGGGTATTTGTAAACATATTTCATAATCATTTTCACCCTTGACCAACTGAATCCATTGGAGTTAAGGGAATCACAGAATATTCAAAGGACATTTGCTGTCTTCTTATGTAAACTCCTTGCCCTTCTTTGATTACTATGAAATAAGCCCCCAAAAAGCAGTTCAGTAGAATTATAATAAATTAAGACACAGAAATTATTATTTTTTAATAAAAAAAGATAGCATGGCATTTTCTTTAAGAAAATTGGACAGGGCAACAAAATTTATATTCTCTTTCATGGTCTATGGCAAACTCTTTTTCCATTGTGAAGACCTGCAAAACTGTTGCAGTCTAACCGCACGCTGCAACTGTGAATGCCAACCAGGTATAACTTCCTATAAGCAGCAGCTCCCAATCTTTTCTTTTAAAATTACCACATCCTCACTGAACAGTTTGAAGAGCATCATTTAAAGCCATTGGTTGGCAATGCAACACTTGTGGACATGGCATACATGACTCTTTCACATAATGTCTGCAGAGCCCCAACTTAAAGGGTCATAAGAACGCATTTTATGGCTCAAATAAAGAATGCTAAACCATTGCAACATTTGATGAACTCATGAAATTTTGGGTATTTAAAAAAAGCATCTATTATACCGGTAGTGCCCATACCACAGACTACTACCACTACTCTGTTGGAAGTCACTGCTCTAGGATACAAAGTTGTAAGAAGATGTGAGTTAGCTTTCCAAATTTTCTAATTATACCTCCCCAGCAGCTTCAACCAACACAAGCAGCGGGATGAGCACTGAACATTGGAATGGTAGGTGAGGACTATTGGGAGGGGCAGAAGTCCCTATTCCTGCAAGTCTCAAGAGGTCAGACTTAACAAGAGGTCACATTAATCAGACTGCTTTTATTTTATTTTTTTCTGTCTCTCCCCTTTTTTCTTAGTGCCTTTAATTTCTGCATACTTCCAATAGTTACTCAACTATGATGCTTCTGTTTCTCAAAAGCCTGGCCACGCTTTTTTAAAATGCAGCACTGCAGGCTACTACTAGTTCAGCAGTTCAGCAGTTCAAATCTCACCGGCTCAAGGTTGACTCAGCCTTCCATCCTTCTGAGGTCAGTAAAATGAGGACCCAGATTGTTGGGGGCAATAAGCTGAACTCTGTAAACCGCCTAGAGAGGGCTGTAAAGCACTATGAAGCGGTATATAAGTCTAAGTGCTAAGTGCTATTTTGGCCATAATCAGCAGTTGGTCATTTAATTTCACTCAGAAGAAATGAAGTTGAATTGTTTAAATAATAGATTCTTAATGTAACAAACGTTAAATATTTGGTTCATATGTTTAATAAGCGTTGAAAAGATGCTTCAGGGGAGAGAGGTCCTTTTAGTTGATCTATGATTTCAGAACAAAATTAGTGGCCATGAATAGTGACAAACTTTTAAAAAGCTAGCTTAACACATGCACGGTTCATAGTAAAGGCACTAGCAAAGCATAGTTGGCTGTAGAAACTGTGAGCTTCTCCTGTTGATTAAGTGTATATATATTTACAGTACATGAGGAAATCAATAAACCCTCAATGGTGCCTTTGCCTGGCATTTCATGGTGGAAAACATATGACCTAAGACAATCCAAATGGTAGAGAACCTATTGATTTTTCTTTACTACACAGAGGACAGCAGGCCCAGTTAACACTTTCTATCAGATTTGCCTACAGTTTCAGAGCTGTTGCAGCTGGATGCATTCTATTGATCTCGGTAAGGTACTTCTATACTATTTTTAAAGATACCACAATAAAATGTATATGTAATTATGATTCTCTTTTTGTTCTTATCCCGGGAGACAAACACGGCGCTTTCAGTTGATGAGTTCAATTCTAAATTATGACAATATAAGAACGTTTCTTTTTCCCTCTCAAACATCCTGGTCCTAGGGGCTATTTTTTTAAAAAAAAGACGACAATGTGGTTCATTTAAAACTAATTTCTAAAAACATTTTCCTGTTTATTTATTTGTAAAATTAGCTTATTAATATTATGTACTGCAAAACCATAGTGTTACAGCACTGTGTACAAAATTATTCCATGATTCAAATGCATTTTATAATGCTAAACAAATGCTATGAAATTTTAAATCTCCAGTCATACAACGCATGATAAAGTTGTTTGAAAAGAATACCATCAAGAATGTTTTGGAAATGTAACTATTTCACTGAACAAATTTTCTTTCTCTTTTTTTTCAACAGCATGCAAACTATATTTTAATTTACACAAATACCCCAAATTGCTTTTGGGAGGATTCTTGTTCCTCACATATACGGAACATTGGAAGAGGTCAAATAGATGAAATGGCAGGATTCATTCTAAAGGTGTAAACTGCTGAAAGGAATGATTGCTCACTAAGAGAAAAGAGTTATACTTAACTTGATCAACTTGAATAATATAAAGAAAGCCAAGATATAAAAACACTACAGGTTTTATCTGGATCAGCTAACATGGATCTGAAACCCTAAGGGTAATGTTTCAATCTATAACCTATTCTGACAGGTAACGAATTAAAGACCATCAAGCCATTACTCTAATTCAGGGGAATAAGAATATTAGTGGCATTAGAATCTTTAAACTGTAGTTTAATTTTGAAACCAGGTTCAAGGGGGAAAAAAGTATTAGGATAAATGGAGTAGTGTGAATTCTCTTAGCATTGCATATTGAAATCTTAATTCTGAAAAGTAAGAAGGAAAAGTGCCTTAGGGTTGTAATTGATTAAGCAAGTAAAAATTACATTTTTCGTTAAAAATGAGCTTACTTTTACAATACAGAACAAACACATACTCAAAAGAGTTTGGAGACACTTTATGAAAATTTGACTTGAATTTTCATGAAGTTCTAAAAATTAAAGTAATTATAAAATATAGTTTAATATATTATTATAACATTATTTTATTTGATATTTATTTTCTTTTCTAAGATTGGCAGAGAATAAATACCAAGAAAACCAATTTTTCATGGTTTCATCTTTACAAAGTGTGGTGCAAAATTCCAGAGTTATTATTTTATACATTAAAGCAGACTCACGTATATAATAAAAGATGGAATATTACAAAGAATTGGAAATGTATTTCATAAGTGACTTACTGACAAAGCAGTCTATTAAGCCTACTGGCTGCCCTTCCTCCGCTTATTTTAGTAATGTTTGTGAGGAATTCGCACAGGCCCTAGTGAGAAAATAGGGGGCTGCTCCCAACAGTGTCTGTGAATTGTGCTTTGTGCCTGCACACGCGTACGCATGTGTGTGAAGTTGCTTTCTCCCACAACAGTCTGTTAACATGTTTGAAAATTTACAAGATCTGCTCTTTCATGCTCTATAGGGAAAACCTGATGCTACAAAGCGTGTTAAAGGAGTCAATTATTTTGCTCCCTTAAATAAAGAATCTCAGACGGATTCTTATATTCTTTTATTGTCTATGGCAGCCTTAAAAAAATTAGGCGTAATTAAAGGTGAGTTAAAGCTCAGTAGAAATGTAAAGAGTATCAGCAAATCTGAGCACTGCTCAGCTTTTGAATTTCTTTCTTTCTTTCTACCTTTCTTTCTACTTCTCAGTTCTTTTAAATGGTTTTCTATGGCAGGAACATTTTTCTTAATTAGTCACAGCTAATTAGTGTTCTGGCATAGACAAGTAATCAGAAATGTCAGAGCTACAAGGCTACATCTCCCTAATCCTTTGATAATAATTTAGCCTCCTGGGAGGGCCTCAAGCTGTGGTAAGTAGTAGTTGACAATAAGGCAAAATTAGGTGGGCAGCAGACCATTAGGACAGAAAAATAAAAAGCACTACCAAGTCCTGCTGAGCACCATCAGGCAACTAACTGCATTGCCAGATGAGGTGCCTGTTTAAGCCTGTGTTGTTAATTAGCTGATTCTACCAGACCTGCCACATATGTCCAGGTGCATCAGGAAAAAAACCCCAAGAAATCTATTTTTGGGGTTGTGCCAAGTGACAGTTATGTTCCTATCCAGTTTCTGGAAACCTGATAGCAGAAGTCCACATATTTCCTGAAGATTATTTTGATTTATCAAAGAAATAAGCAGCTCAACACGCTACAGTGCATTATCTTGTGGAGTTTCTCTGGGAATTAGGTACGCTTCACTCAGATTTCTTAGACCTTCATTCCCATGCAGGTTTTGGATGCGAGAAGAGGATTTTTGAACAGCTTCCCACCCAGTTTTAACTTGCAGGTGTTGTCCTGGCATATAATTGAGATCAAAAGAAGAACGTTTTTGTCAAAGCTCATACCTACAAATGATAATTTAACACATAAAATGATGATGAACTGAAACTAACCTGACAGACTGTAATCTGAGAATGAGCGATTTTGAACACTGACATTTACATTTTGAGAGAGAAAAAACAACCAACTCTCCAAACCTTTTCAGTAAACGTGAATTGTTTGTAAACTGATCAATAAAAAAGTCAACTGACAGCAGCTATTCTTCTATCATTCAACAAATGCCCCCAAAAGGCATACGGATACTATGTTAGATGTTTTCAATATAATGATCAAAATTTTAGCACTGAATATTTAAAATCATTCTGAAGTTCTCCATAGCATGATTAGTAACTTTGGATTAGTAACTTCAAATTTAATAGGACTTTTGAAGAAAGGATACTATAGAAAAGTAAAACATATTTTAACATCCATGGCTGAGAATTAATATTGCAGACTCTGTAACATTAAAACAAAGTTCTGAAAAATGAAATGCACTTTCACTAGGAAGACTCATGAATAAAGCCTTTAACTTGAAAACAACACTGAAGGATTTAAATATGATTTTAAAATGTGCAAAAATAGCACACTATATGAATTTGTTGCTTTAATCTTTAAAAAAAAAGTAATTCCAAATGTTTCTAAGCCACAATGCAATCTTACCTACACTTCTATTTGAAATATGACTTTGTTATATAACTTGCTGGTAATATTTTTTTTTTCACTGAGTCCAGATCAATTATAAGCAAGTATTTCAAATGAAAAGATACTGCATTAGGGGAACCATGTGTCCTACTTTTCAGAAGACTATTTGAAAGGCCTCTAATATAAAAACTTAACAAACAAGAGCAAATGCCTTTGAGTTACCCACCAAGAGTAAACTGAGATGGCAAGCAAGGACATTTGTGGGAAGAGAAGATTATAGCACTGTGTTTTTTAACCACACTAATGTGCAGAATTGAAGTGTTTGGGGTACTATTCCTACTGTGCTTGTAAACCCAATCGCTAAGAAATACTCCTTCATCTCATTCCTACTATCTAAGTTGTACATTATTATTATTTTCTACCTGGGAGTTACATTTTAAATAAGGACTGGAGGAAGCATATCCCGAGAGCCAGCAGTGTGGAATGTGCAGCATATGAGCCAGCAGTGTGAAGCAGCTGCCAAAAAAAGCCAACACAGTTCTAGGCTGCATAAACAGAGGGATAGAATCAAGATCATGTGAAGTGTTAATTAACAGTGGTGAAATCCAATTTTTTTACTACTGGTTCTGTGGGTGTGGCTTGGTGGGCGTGGTGTGGCTTGGTGGGCGTGGCTTGGTGGGCATGGCAGAGGAAGGATACTGCAAAATCTCCATTCCTACCCCACTCCAGTGGAAGGATACTGCAAAATCTCCATTCCCACCCTACTCCAGGGGGAAGGATATTGCAAAATCTCCATTTCCATCCCACTCTGGGGCCAGCCAGAGGTGGTATTTGCCAGTTCTCCGAACTACTCAAAATTTCCGCTACTGGTTCTCCAGAACCTGTCAGAACCTGCTGGGTTTCACCCCTGTATTAATACCACTTTATAATGCCTTGGTAAGGCCACACCTGGAACACTGCATCCAATTTTGGTTGCCACGATGTAAAAAAAGATGTGGAGACTCTAGAAAGAGTGCAGAGAAGAGTAACAGATGATTAGGGGACTGGAGGCTAAAACATATAAAGAACGGTTGCAGGAACTGGGTATGTCTAGTTTAATGAAACCAGGGGTGACATGATAGCAGTGTTCCAATATCTCAGGGGCTGTCACAAAGAAGAGGGAGTCAAGCTATTCTCCAAAGCACCTGAGGGCAGGACAAGAAGCAATGGGTGGAAACTAATCAAGGAGGGAAGCAACCTAGAACTAAAGAGAAATTTCCTGATAGTTAGAACAATTAATCAGTGGAACAACTTGCCTCTAGAAGTTGTGAATGCTCCAACACTGGAAGTTTTTAAGAAGAAATTGGATAACCATTTGTCTGAAGTGGTGTAGGGTTTCCTGCCTAAGCAGGGGGCTGGACTAGAAGACCTCTAAGGTCCCTCCCAACTCTGTTATTCTGTTCTGAGATGCTAATATATCACTGGAAAGGCAGGGGAAATATTTTCAGGTGGATATGAGGAATTTTAAAATGCATAACGAGGCCTTAAGGCTCCCCAAGGTATTAGAGGCCACTTTTTAATTCCCTTCTGCCCAAAGGGAATTTAGTCCAGTTGAGGGAACTTTGGATTGAGGTTGTTTTTTTTACTAACCTCCAAACATTATTTAAAAAAATGTACTATCCCACATCTGTATGGTTGCTTCCAGGATTTATTGATGGAGTTGCACAGTACTCTGTGAAAAACCAATTATTCCTGGAAAACTAATTGTAGTCCATAGATGACCAGCTCTGAGCTATTTTTTTTAAAAAAGTGTTTCTCTTTTTTTTGCAGATTTCAATCTAAAGTGCTTCCAGATACTACCTTGTTCATGGACTTTTTTAAAACTACAGAAAACATTGTCTTTAACTTTGAACTCTTCGCTACCAGAAAAGTTCAGGGAAAAAACAGCTCAAGGGGAAAAAAAGCTTGCACAATACCCTTTGATTGGTACTGCCAGGAGATCTCCATCTGGGAGCGTACCTAATGACTGCTTTCACACTTGTGTAACCTCAATGCTAGATGAATGCATTTCCTCTAGGTAGGGATGCTTAATCAGTACTCAAGAGTTGATGATGGAGGAAGGTCAGTGAGAGTTGCCATTCTATGAAAGTCCTTCCAAACATTAAACAGTAGGCTGGTGTTATCTAGAAAATCCTTAAGAATAGAGTCCTGGATCTACAGAAGAATTATTTCCTATTTGCGCCACGATAATTACTGCTGCTAAAACATTCTACTGACTTTACTATTTATGCTTTAAGCTTGAAAATAAAGGCACTGATAAAATCTCTTGACTATGAGGTTTCTCTCTAGTGTAGTATTCCAGAAGTAATACACTTTTAGGAAAGTATCTATTGAATTTTGGATTCTGCGGTTAAATGCCAACTTTGCATTATCTGTGGATACATATAGTAATAGTATGGGAACATTTTGAGTGATGGAGCTATATGGTACATCAAGCATTAAAAAAACCACTTTTCTTGAAGAACTATACAACTGTAGGGAATTGACCCATGTTAGCAGACTAATTTGTTTTGTCCTAGAATATGATGTTTTATGGTTTTAATTAATGATAGTAAAGTTGTACCTGCAAATTTATTCCCCCCCCCAAATCACATTGCTTCTCAACATACCTGACCTAGAACACTTTTCAGTAACATGTTCCAGGGACACATTATCCTATTGCAAGAGGCAGAAGAGGTGCAGAATTTAGGCAGTCCAGAGTGGACATGCAGGCTCAGTGCCAGAACCTGTCTGCTGTATCTCAGAAAGAATAAGAACAGCTGCCCTTGGAAGAGGGGCAGATGCAAGCACCTTGATGCCGTCTGATTAGATAGTGATGCTAAGTAGGTAAGATGTACTGCTGACATGTAAAGAGAGTTGGGCTGCTGCCGATTCGGACCGGTTCGGGCGAATCGGTAGTTCTGACCAGTGGCTGGGCCTGCCCACCTGCCCAGCCGCTATCCCGTCCTATATAATCACTGTGTGTTTGATGCTGCGTGCATGTGCAGAAAGCACGCTCACATTTTCGGTTCTGGGCGCACCAGTTGTTACATTATGTGATGCCCACCTTTGCATGTAAAGGCTTTGGAAGGAGATCCCAGCCCCTTGTTCTAAATACAGTCTGGTCTGATGCCATCAGCTTGAGAAAAGCTTGTATTCAAGAAGAATAGGAGCAAATGCCTTCTCTCTCAAATTTGCTTATAACTCCCACTATGAGAACCCCTACTTTAATTGACAAAGTGGTTGAAGTCTCTTCCACCAGAGGAAATATGGGAGTCCAAACTTTAGACAAAGAAGAAACGGAATGTTTTTGTGCCTAAAACAGAGGAAAGGGTTACTTTCTTCTTCCAAAACATAACTTTGCCTTTCTTCTGTCTATTCTTTCTGGCAGTAGTTACAGTACTTGGATAGTCTCCCAAGCCAACTTGAATCCTTTAATACTTCTGTGCCATAGGCCTTTCTCACTGCACATTTGCCTTTTACCGCTATCCTTTAAGCTTTTAATTTCACTGTAATTTACATGTGCCCTGCCTCAGTTTCCTTGGAAGGTATTGCACTATCCAATCATTGCCAAAGAAGTCCTGTCCCATGGATTCCTCATCATTTTGGTGACCAGTTGTGATCTGATCACAAAAGTTATCCTTCAGGTTAAATATTCTAATTATTCATTGTATTCTGCTACTGTCTTCCTCAGGAAGGAATTTGTTCAATTGCATCTCTCTCTCCTCCCCACCTCTCAATCTGACACAGTTGCTGCCTCACTGTTTCCACATTGCTTTGGGGTTTCCTAAAAAACCAGATTAGTAACTGGGAAACTGCATCGAGCATTTTGTAGAGTATTAGGTGGAATATATATGGAGATTCTCAATCATCCAGGTCATGGTTAGTGCAAAGGTGCTTTTCCAAAAGGTAACTGGACTTTCTTTGTTTTTTCCCCCTTTGAAACTGTTTCGTTTCTCATCCAAGAAGCTTCTTCAGTTCTGATTAGTTGGAATGTGATGGTTAAACCTCTTCTATTACATGTTTTAATTACATAATTTCAAATTACCGTATATACTCGAGTATAAGCCGAGTTTTTCAGCCCACTTTTTGGGCTGAAAAAAGCCGCCTCGGCTTATACTTGAGTCAGTGAAAAATTTGCCCGAAATGGAGGAGAAAAAGGGGCGGGGCCATGCCGCTGGGTGACGCTCGTGAATGGCCCAGCGCCCCTGTGAGTTTCCCCTCCCTCTGTGTCAGTTTGCCGCGCAGCGCGCACCGCACCATCCCCCCTCCTCACGTTTAATGTAATGCAGGGCTGTCTTACAATTCCCCTTCCTCCCCCTCCTGCCGCTCTGCAACGATGTCCCACCTCCTCCTTAGTTATTGTTGATACCATATTGTTTTTATTGACCCTCTTTTCCACTTACAGAGCTAGTTTACTGTTTTTCTTTGAAATAAATATTCAAAAACATTATTGGTAACTATTTTTATTTTTGAAATTTACCGGTAGCTGCTGCATTTCCCACCCTAGGCTTATACTCGAGTCAATAACTTTTCCAGTTTTTTGTGGTAAAATTAGGTGCCTCGGCTTATATTCGGGTCGACCTATACTCGAGTATATACGGTAGTCCAATCTGTTTTTGGATGTTGGCTTCTCTGGATCCTGACCAGAGCTCCATTTAAATCCATTCATTTTAGGCTCAGTTTATGGTTCTGGGTTTAGCTTGGATGATTCTAGAGCACTCATATAACATACTTCATCTGAATTTGGATACATTTTAATCCATGCAATGTTCAAAATAAGATTGAAATGTGGTCTACTTTCACTATTTGTATTATAAGGAAACCACCAGAAATTAATAATTTATGATACTGTAACACTTAGCTCACTGCAAAATGTAAATATTTTGTAAAACAAAAAAAGTAAAAATACAGAATTAAAATAAAAGAAGTTATGACAAAAAGAAAAGAAGGATGAATAAACATTCTAAAGTAAAATAGAAGTGGGAGCATATGTGTTGCACACAAAAACAAATTTACACACACTTACCCAATAAAACATCACTAGCCAGTTTTTGATAGATAGAAGCTCAAAGTTGATACCAAACGCAAAAAAATGTTAGACTACATGGTTTCACTTTGATTCAGTACAATTTCACTATATTTTTAAGCAGGGTTGTTTACTTATAATTGCTTAACAATAAATTGCAGCTTTATTACATACTGATTCTAGCAGCCCAATAAGTAAAAGGCACAATCTATTAAAGAAATTTTAGACTTTTGCAATTAGATTGCCTTAATCATAATAATTGATCAAATTTGCATTCATGCAGTTTTTACCTGCTGAATGCTCCATCTTCTTGTTAATTCTTCATATATTTGATGTCATAACTCTTTAATTATCTCTTAAGCTCTGGATTTATAAATTAAATACAAAGTGATGGACCACAAGAATCCTAACAAATTGAAAAAAAAAACTAAAATAAATATGCCATTCAAGACTACACAGCCCACTCTGTAATAAGTAATGTTCTCAGCTTGAGACCGTGCTTCCTTTTCAAACAGACATTGTTCTCCCTATTTATTGTACAAATGACAATATGTCAGATTGATATGTAACCTGAAGAAATGCTCAGAAGCATTATTATTTCAGGAAAAAAGCATGTATATGGATCAGAAAGCATGTTTTCCACAGAAATAATATTTTTAATGAGCAATATTCACCTCTGACATATGACCAGGTTAACACCAGCTAATTTTATTTTTTTTAAAGTCAGATGCTTTAGCATCTCATTTAATAAGCTGAAAGCCAATTAAAACTCCATCAGAACAGATATAATTTAGTGCATTATAAACATTTCCAACAGAAATGTGAATGCATGCTTACTCACCTATTGAAAGCGATTTCTAAAAGAGCCCTAATCAAAAATCACTTAGTACAAAAGAATATGAGACAAAGTTGCAGTTATGGTTTTAGAAATAGATGAAGCACAGATGTAGATAATCTTAGGAATTATAGGCCAGTGATAGCAATGTTTATTAATTAAAACTGTTAAACCTCTCTTCATCTCTGTAGATATTAGGGCAGTCTAGAAATATAATTATAATATAAAACTCTAAATATCGCGAGAGATGCAAAAACAACTAATTAATACAGTTTGACAACCACAATGTTTAGAGTTAGCTCATGAACACCACTACTAATTCCAGCCCAATATCCATGATGTGAAGGACTTCAGAGTTGGATACCAGAATTGACACCAAAATATCAAGAGTATTTTTAAAGGGAAGAAGCTACAGCTGATATGTGGATCCAAATTAGTAGATCTTGAAAATCAAGAAGTAATAACTTGAACTGGGTGTAAAAGCAAATGTATTCTTATGGAAATTGGCCCAAATGCATGTATGTTTCAAAGTTTGTAAGGTGTTAGTAAACCAGGTAGTTGGACACAGACGTATTAAAGAAAAAAGGAAACTGTGGAACAATAATTTCAATCTCATTTAATCTCACAAAACATCAATAAGGTAAAGTTTAGAATCAATGGAATAGAACCAGAGGTGGGTTCCTGCCTCTGATTGCCGGTGCGGTTAATCGCTGAGTTCGGCGCAGAGCCGAAGAAGCTGCTCCCGTTCGTGGAACGGGAGCTTTCCCCGGGCGCTTTCCCTGCCCGCATGGTTGCCGCCAATTGTGTTCTTTTGCCCTCTGCGCATGCGGAACGCTTTGGGCATGCGCAGAGGGCAAAAGAACGCAATTGGCGGCATCCATACGGGCGGGGAAAGCGCCCGGGGAAAGCTCCCGTTCCGCGAACGGGAGCAGCTTCTTCGGCTCTGCGCCGAACTCAGCGATTAACCGCACCGGCAATCAGAGGCAGGATCCCACCTCTGAATAGAACCTATGTTACTGGGAAACTGAAGTACCGGTACATGCAAAAATCTGTAAAAAATTATTTAAGTGTCTCAGGGAAGACCATCTCAAAGTTCCCCCACCCAGCCCCAACTCTGCAGAACAAAATGGCCTCAGTCACTTTTTCCAGACATGGTATGATGATCATGATTAAAAAGTCACAAATTAATTCTAACTCAATTCTCATGATTGAAGAAACTATGCCTTGGCAAAAGACAAAAGAGTAAGTTGTCAAAAGACAAAAGAGATAGAGACACTGGTTACTGGTTTTGCAACCTGAGTTCATGTAAGTTCTAAAGTATTCTTCCAAAAAGCATCTATAGTAATAGGACTATTACGAGGGTGAGTCAAAATGTAATGCCATTTTCTTTAGGACAGGTATAATTACCAACACAGGAACATGTAGCATACATCAATGAAGCTGGTCCTCTGTGGATCACATCCCTACTTCTCAACATAGTCACCGTTTCTCTCAATAGCAATGTTCCACCTTCGAATGAGAGCATGTATCCCTGCCTCGTAAAATTTTGTTGACTGTTCTTTGAGCCACTTCTTCACTGCAGTTTTCACTTCCTCGTCACTGGAATAATGTTTGCCTCTCAAACCCTCTTTCATGGGGCCGAAGAGATGATAGTTTGAAGGCGCTAAATCTGGTGAGTATGGAGGATGTGGTTAAGTTGTCCACCCGAATGAGACGATTGTCTCCCTTGGCGACTGTCTTTTGGGATGCTCAAGGTGTCATTCTGGTTGATTTCTTGCCAAGAGGAGAAACAATAAATTCTGAGGCCTACATTGAGACCCTGAAGAGGGTCAGAGCAAGAATCCGAAGAGTGAGACCCAACTTGCCAATCGACAAAGTCCTCCATCTGCACGACAATGCTCGACCACACACAAGCATCAGGACAAGGGAGACAATCGCCTCATTCGGGTGGACAACTTTACCTCTCTCTCTCTCAGTATCTCTATTTCTCTCATCTCTCTCTCTTTTCCCCCTCCTCTCGCTCTCTCTCACTATCTCTTTCTCTCTCATCTCTTTCCCCTCTCTCCTCTTTCTCTCTCTCTCTCTCTCTCATCTCTCCCCTCTCTGTGTCTGTCTCTCTCCTCTCTCTTCCCTCTCTCCTCTCATCTGTCTCCCCCCTCTCTCATCTTTCTCTTTCATCTCTCTCTCCTCTCCCCTCTCTCTGTCTCATCTCTCCTCTCTCTGTCTCTTTCTCTCTCATCTCCCCTCTCTGTCTCTGTCTCTATCTCATCTCTCCCCTCTCTGCCTGTCTCTCTCCCCCCTCTCTCTCCCTTCTCTCTCCTCTCTCTCATTCTGATTCTCCGGTGTGACTGAGGTGTGCGCAGCACCAACAAGGGCCGGAAAAAATGCCTGCGAGACTCAATAAGAGATGAAGCTTCACTCCTGCTCTGGAATATGGAGTGAATCTCCATCCCCCGTCCTTCCCTTCTCAGGCCAGGCGAGGAGTGACTAGGAGGGCGAGGGGCAGGGACAGCCAGTGGTGGGATAATCCAACAGGAAGCCACAGCAGGGGGACGAAAGAGCCATGGGTTGTCGACACTCGTTGCTTTGGCCCGCCTGCGCTGCTGCCACCCCCCTTTGCCACAACAGCACCATTACCTCATTCCGACTGACGAGGGCTGCCCTATTCCTTGCACGTTCACCACCTGCAAAGTTGCAAGTTGCATGTACCTCCCTCTACAGTGGAGATTTCCAGACCCACCACAAGCTGCCTGGCCGGTCCCATATTCCAGAGCTCTAGTCACAGGACTGGTCCATTGGTTATCCTGGAGCAGCTCCTCCACCCGGGTGCGCTGCGGACCACCAAAATTTTCTTGCGGACCACCGGTTGGTGACCTCTGGTTTAAATGATTTAAGGATGACAGGTATGACTTAGTTCTGAAACACTGATGAACCATTATTTTAAAGTATGGTAATTTAATTTCGTTCAATCAACCCCTAAAGCATGAATTATTTTTCAGACTTGTACAAAAAAGGTTTTTCATGGTTTTTCTTTCAATATATCAAAATGTGAGTTTCCTCTTTCAATTTCAAGCATGATTAAAAACAAACTGCCTTTTAATGCTTAAGAATGAAAAAAAAATATTGCTAATTTGTCAATAAGATCTCCCAACTCCCAATCCATTCACTCCTTGTGCACAGAACAAAGATGAGGGAAGCCATTATCCAATGGAATGAAAGCAGCATCAAGTCTACTGTCCCATGGCTGATGATAGTCTAGTTGCTTAGCCATGAAAGCCCTAGAATTTTCAGCCCTAGAAGATTCAGATGTGGAACTGTTGTTGCTGGCCAGGCAAAAATCACTCTTGGATAGTGTGACTCAACACAAAGATTATAGGGTGATGTTTTAATCTCTTCCTCTCACCATTAACGCCTCATTTCAACATGGAGTGGATATGGTTTTTCACAACAGTATGTGAATTGATTAGGGTTAGACTACTTCAGTTGATAGAAATTTCTGTTTGTGGTAGCTCATTCATACACGCTACTTTTTGTAGTCTTGCTGTAAAATATAATTGACTTCTTCCCTGAAAAAAAGCTCATTTATATATGCTAACTATTTTATTTAGCACTACAGTGATTCTCCCTTAAAACTGCTCATTTATATATGAATCAGTCCATTGCACCCGGACACTGACAGAAAGTGTATGGACAGATTGTTTAAATCTAGGATCAGATATATATTAAAAATTAGAATGGAATGAAACACAATTTTAGAGCCACTGGAAGATTTAGCAAAGGAGCTAATCTTCACCCCATGTCTGCAGTCTTGCTAGCAAAGCTGAGTTGCGAACATTTCTACACAATCTGTTCATGGGTACACCACAAGTGAGCAAATATATAATTTACATCAAACCTGTGTTTAAGCAAATACGTCTGTAATTATAGGTTGTTTGAGTTTCATTGGTCTAATTCTTTGCACTGAATAGCTCAATTACTATTTATTTACATAAGTCATTTAAGTAATTCTATACAGCACATATCTTGATACTGTAGTTGCAGGTGCAATCTGAGTGCATAAAATCCAAAATCTATAAATGGACATCTTTATTTGGACTTCCCAAAATGGTTGAATTTTCCAGGTGACATGAGTAAAAAAACCAGAGGATTGGCAATTTTGAGGGTGAAATCGTTATTTTTATTATTTTTCTCTTTCATGGATTTTTAGAATTTTGCCAAGGAGTTTAAAAATACAACCACCTAGAAAATTAAATTGCTCACAGTGCTGGAAATATTCCTAAAGCCAATTTATCAAATCTTGTACGGTACCAGAATATATAAAATTTAAAAAAATGAATACTAATTTGCCATAGGTATCTGTTATAACGAGATATAAAATTAAGCTATTGTTTAAACCCAGATAGCTTTGGTGTTTATACAATTATTCTTGATCAACAACTCACTTAGTGCCACTGGACTGCGTCTGACTAGATCCAGATTAAGACTTTATTGAGTTTTGTTATACTGAGGAACTTACATTGCATAAATTATAAAAGCATTTTTTTTCATTTGCTCATAACTTTGCCAGAAAAGGATAGGAAAGCAACAAGCTGAATTTCTGAAGTTCCCTAAGCCTTGATCCTAAAACAGAGTTCAGAGTGCAGAATGTTATATGAAAAGAACCAGTAAATACTTGCACAAGTGTTGTTATGTTGCACAAGTATTTGTTACCTGACTGTATAGAAATCCTCTTGTAAGCAATCAAAAGGTGAAATTTGTATTTAGTCTTGAAACAGCCAATTGAATTCATTATATATGAAGCAGACACCTGAATATAATTTCAGAAGTGACAAGGTTGGGGAATAGCAATAATACTGTCAACTCTAGTAACAATTGTAATGATGCTAGCACAATTATGGTTTAAAAAACAGGGAGTACAGTAAGACTACAAGTACTATGATAGATAAGAGTAGAGGCAGTATTCTGATATTCCATTTACTTATACTTTGCTAATTTATAGAAATAATTAACAAAAAAATACTGTACAGTACAGTGGTGGGTTGCTCCCGGTTTGACCCGGTTCTCTGAACCGGTAGCGCCAGCAGCGGGAAGCTCCGCCCACCCACCCGGGACACTTCTGTGCATGCGCAGAAGCGTCACCTGCACACGCACAAACAGGTAGCACTATTGGTACAGGTACGAACAGGTAGCACTACTGGTACAGTAGTATATAATACCATAGGCACAACAAAATAAATGTAGCCTAACTGTCCATCTGTAGTTTTGAATTTTAAAAATCCTGTAAAAGCATTGAATCTTTTCAAATGCTCTCCATTGCCAGAAGAGTGAATAGGGATTGTTACCCAGAAATTTTAAACATTTAAAAAACAGCAGAGCAAGCTGTGGGAAATAGAAAAAAACACCTTCAAAGTGGACCATATGCTTGTCTATCCACAACAACTAATGCAAAGTTGGAAATATGGCTCTTAATACTTTGTAAAACTGCCAGCTGAATGAATGAATGTTCTCCCCTTGCAAGAAATCAAAGCTCTTGCAAAATAAGTATATAAATAATTTTTCACACATAGTAACACTTAGCTTATTATACCAGATGATACTTTTCTTCTAGAACTGCTTGCAAATGTTTGTAAAAGAGGGAGCTGGAATAAGGTTTATTTCAATCAGCCAAGATAAGAAACAACAAACACTGACATAACATATCCATGGCAGAGAATCTTGTGTGGTGAGACCTTGCACAAGTGACACGAGTGAAGTGTCACAGCAAGGGCTGTGAATTGCTGTTATGAAAACATTTGCAGAAAACTTGCATAATTAAATGAAACTGCTAGAAAAGCTTTCTGAAATGCCAATGAGATTGAATGTAAATAAATACCTTCCATGACAAATAAAGTATTCAGAATCTGTACTGGATTCAGCTGCGGGGAAACTGCAGAAAGTGGGTTTTACAAGGTAAATAAAAGCAGCCGATTATGAGAGTTAGATTGCCCAAAGATAAACAACAGGCTAGCAAATCTGGCGATTGCACGAAAAAGACACAAATAAGAACATTTTACATTGTATTTTTATGGATCAACAACTGAAATAAAGTTCTGCTCTGGCCCTTTTGGGGAAAAGAGAGAATGGGCAGACTATAACAGACTGGGGAAGAGAGAGTAGACCCAAATGGTTGGAATAGAATAGTGCTCTTGAGACGCAGCAGTCACTAGAATTCTCTGACAATAATTTTCTAACATCTCTTTTATAAATTACCGTATTTTTCGGAGTATAAGACACACAGGAGTATAAGACGCACCTTAGTTTTTGGGGAGGAAAATAGGGGAAAACAATCTGCCTACCAGGTATTCATCTGGCTAGCGTCCTTAGTCTGGTCAGCTTCAGCACATTATTTTATCCCGTGGTTAGGACTTAAAAAAACCTTCTTCTGAGAGAGTAACAATGAAAGAGCCTGCAAGCCAGTAAGAGCTGGGAAGATCGTTAGCACCTGGTTAGGGCTGGAAAAAACCTTCTTTGGAGCAAGTAGAGCAATGAAAAAAAAACCTGCAAAGACTTAGGGCTGGAAAAACATTCTTTGGAGAGAGTAACAATGAAAAAGCCTGCAAGGTAAGAGCTGGGAAGATCTGTTAGCACCTAGTTAGGGCTGGAAAAAAGCTACATTCAAAGTATAAGACGCACCCAAATTTTCAGCCACTTTTAGGGAGGAAAAAGTGCGTCTTATACTCAGAAAAATACAGTATGCATCAGAAATTCCAGAATTCTGCAAGCTTCTCTAATTGGTTTGAGTTCTGTCTATTGTGTGAAGCCTGACATTAATATCTGCAACACTATAATCTCTCTCTCTCACGTATCAGAAGTATTCTATAATGAAATCAGACCAAGTTGTTCAGTAGCCAAAGGAATGCAAAAGGAAAATAAAGGATCTACAGCCATTAAGGTTGGAAATAATCAAAACTGGTACTATTACTGAAAATTTCTCCTGTTTTGTTTTTGGAATTCTCATTTGATTTGATGGGGGAAAATTGCTATTGTTCCTACCCTACCTTTTCAGAGAAGGAAAAAATAAACCTTGAGGAACCGCAATAATTTTTCTGTTTTGAAGTTCTTGTAAAACACATGGACAACTTGCCTTTATAGTGAAAGAATGTAATATGAACTGCTGGGTTATGTTATTGAATACATGATTATAGAGCAGATGTATATCCAGAAAGGATCCATCTATTTAAATCCAATCTAAACATATAAATGAGGTTTACCATTTTCTTGTACATGAATATGGCATTTCTCCTATGCCGCTTAACAATTTAATTTCTTCTCACAGTACATGCAATAGAAAAATGACAATCTTTGTCAAGAGATCAACTCCTTCCCAACTCTCCTAAGCTGAGGAGAAAAAAACAATACTATAGTATTTCAGCTGTGTGAAGTACCTGAGATTGGAACCTTTTCCGCCAAAAGAAGATAGTTTTGCGATTTAGTATCAGAGGAAACACAATAGCATTATGAAAAAAAATGGCAGAATTATGAGTGTGGTAGGGATGAAGACACAATCAAGGATGGAAAGATCTGACCCATACAGCTGAAGAGATATTTCAGCTACCATGGAGATTATGGTCTCTGTACTTACCTCATAAACACCCATTAGATGTGGTGAACTGGCTACTTAATAGTGGGATGAAACTACAGCTGAAGCAGAATTAACTTGCATCTCAGTGATGTATTGTGTGAATATAAATCCAAGAGACTCTTACAAATCATAAGCTCTCTAAGCACTTCATTTTTAAAAAAAGGCAACGAAGAAATAATAATATTTTTTCAGTAATTTCATGTCTCGGAAAAAGTATTTTTGAAATCCAAAATCAAGAGTGGTTTGTAAACATTGTGATTCCTAAACTATAAAAATAAGCAATAGAAGGCAGGTGTTCATAATATTCAACTCTATCAAGTACTATTTCTCATTGAGACAGTTACTTACCTCAAATAATTTTTCTATGTATATTTCTTCATTGACTTTATCTCGAAGTATATCTTGATTTTGACGAACAAACATAATGTAAGTATCTGCAAGATCCATCCCTGGTTTCTGTTTTAGTAAGAAAAAGTAAAAAAAGATGAGAGGTATAAGCTACAGAGGTACAACTTGCAATGTTATTTTTATCATATACATGTGTTTATGTGTATACATATACATGATAAAATGTACATGTGTGTACATATACATGATAAAATAAAAACTTGCATGCACATGCATATTATTTGTCTTATAAAAAAGTAATATAAAATTTAAGGGCAATTCAGATTAATTAATATGGAGCCCAATATCTTTTAATAGGATGCTGATTCTGCCCTATTTTAAAATTCCAGGAAGTTTTTGAAATATATTCAAGAATGTATGTTTCAAGCAGCACTGATTTATGTTTATGTTTAAGTATATGTGTATGTATATATGAATATGTTTATATGTATATGTATATATCCAAGCGCATATCTAGGTATATTTTGCAAGTGTGGACACACAGAGGCAATAATGTGAAACAAAGAAACCCAGCACACCATAATGGGAGAAAAATGAATGTGGATTATGAATTAACAGGCTTCAATAAACAGCATGAGGAAATACATGCGTAGTACTATGAATAAATATTTAAAAAATTATATTTACTCATCCATACATACACAGTTGTGGTCTGCAGTCTGGATGTATAGAAGTATAGCATGAATATGAAAACAAAAGATGGATACATTATAGATCAAGAAAACATACTATTTTTTACTAAATTCCTCCTGTCTTGTCACATGTCATGTCAATTCATGGAATCATATCTACTTTAATCATATCAAGTCATGACACAGTTTGTAGGAGAACAAATGTTAACAACACTCTTAAATGATTACTCTTTACACCTGGTTACCGATCATAATAAAGATTATCAATCAATCATTACTACAATAGCCCAACCTGAAACATTTCTTAGGTTCTGACAAATGTAGAATAGCAATTACTCAAACTTTAAAAAAGGAATGAAGAAAATATAAAGAGACATAAGACTTTCTGCATTTGGCCCCAATCCTGAAAAAGTTCTAGAAACTCAAGTGGAATATGCTATTATTTGCTGCATTTGTTTTAGTGTAGTTTTAATAATGTACTAATTGTTATTTTAATAGTAGTAAACTACCAAGAATTCAGAAAAAATGAAGTGGTGGATAAACTCCATAAAAAAATATTTATTCATAAAATATCTGAAACTAAAAAGAAAAAAGATACATTGATAAGTACAATAATATAAACCATTTGGCAGCTTGGAGATTTCAAAGAAAACAACATTAGAATACAAATCTGACATAATGTTTGTAATGAGCTGTGTTATTTCCACAAATATATCTAAATAATTAATTTATCTTCCTCTAAGAATCCTAAAAGACAATCTATCATTCTTTGATACTATCTACCCAATATTTTTTGTGATGTTTAATAGCTTTTTATTTTATTCAATACACAATTTTTTTTAATGCATACACTGACTGGGATTCAGATTTATAGAGGGAAATTCATCATAATGGATTTAGAGTTTTTAAAAGGGTCTTTATAGTGCAAAATGCAGCATGCATCTATACAGAATAATTGTGTTTACATTACAAAAATTACCCAACCATTCTCTGCTCTGGTTATTAGACAATATAAACGATAGAATGACACAATCTGTCATAAGGTGATCATGTTTTTAGCTTTCCTAATCACTACAGAGTAGGCTGGGATGTTGTCAGTTTTGCCTTCACCATCTGCCTTCTAATTCTTCCCCCCACTTAATAAATACATACTCCTCATGCTGTTCTTTTGTGATAAGCAATGTAATGCAGAGTGCAGAAAAGGAGTAAATCTGGTAAACCATAGAAATGAAGATCAGAAAACATTAGAAAAAAAACAAAGAAAAAAATTAGCTAAACCTAGTCTACAACACCATCGTTCGTTAAACTTAATCCATGGCTTTCTTCCTTGCAACCAATCATTACTTCCACCATAACCATAGAAAAACCACTCTGAGAAGATGTCTCAGGCATAGAAGCTCACCCATCATGTAATAGACCCTAAACTGTACAAAGATCCCTGATCTTTTAGAAGGTGAAAATGATGAGAAGGTTTGAAAAGAGACATGGACTAATAGGTGGTTTTTAAGCTGCTATTTGGGAAAAAGAAAAGAAAGCTGAGCTTTGTCGGAATGTTTGAAAGTACTGTTCCTCACAGGTGGAGCCTAACAGTACATCTGTAATGGACGGCAGATTTAAAGATTTTCAGAAAGAGGCATGTAGCTAAGAGGTCTCAGAGACAACAGCAAGAACAGAAGAGAGCAACTGTTAACTCCCTGTCTCTCTACACTTTATACAGTTAACTAAGTAGAAAACCGGACATACGGTATATAAGGGAGGAGTCACAAAAGAGAGTCACAAAGCTTGTTTAGCTAGCTAAAAGTGAAGACAATTTTCCTGTGTAAATTGGAGATAATAACTGTTAATAAAATAAGTCCCTTTTTAACCAAGTGAGAAATCAAAAGAAGCAGTAGAACAATACCCTGATATTTAAGAAAAGTAGAATCCTTAAAGTATCAGAAGAACAACTTTTGTTTATAACATAAACTCATTACAAATAATCTTATGGAATTCTTGAACAACCCCAGTTTAGTTTATAAATAATTTGCTAAAAAAGTGGTTCCCCATCAGCTGTTATCTATGATTTATCAACTTTGTTCCCATCCTGAAAACATTTGAACTATGACAACTGCTTCACATATTACCTCTATTTTATTTAAAGTTCTCACTTGTCTCTTTTTGAAGATCTCATCAATTCTACCCAACAACTTTTACAATCTTCCTTTTGACCCATTCACTCTTCCTTCATATACTTGTTTTGCAATTCATCCTCATTTCATTCTCTCTACATGACAAAACCTCTTTAATGTACTTCTTTCATGCTTATAACTCACTTTTGCATTTTTTCACGTTCATACAGCTCTCATCTGATCTTGAACCTATCTTTTCTTAATACGTATACTTTTAAAGTACTCTATTCCCACACCATTCAATTTATGTTTGATTTTCCTAACATACCCAATTCTTATTATTTTCATATAATAATAGGCAGAAACAAAATCCTATATACAGCTCTTTTGCTTCTTTCACCTTTTATTCCAAGCAACAGATCTCTACGTGCAACATTTCTATCAGCATTTGGCCTTCTTAGTAGTTTTTCATCCATCTCACCACCTTTAGTACACATCTTACTAGGAAACAGAAATTCACTTACATACCTGTTCTATTTTTTTTGCCACTGTGTTTTACCTGCAATCATTCATTTTTATTTTTTCTGTCAAACAGAACTATTTTGGCCTCTGACATTTTAATCTTTAGACTGATCGTTGGAACATACAATCTGTCTAATGTGTTTTTGTGTGTGTTCCCTAAGCATGGTTGTTTATTTGCAGACATTTCATTACCCACTTAAAGTAATTCATTACCCAACTTTGCAATTGTTGTTACCTAGTTCGATAATGTCTGTAAGTAACAACCAAGCTCAGAAAGCACCAAGAACTCCAACAGTTCAACCCTGAGCAACAGATATTCCATTCTATTGGAATCTGTTTAATGATTACAGTATTGCAAATCATTTGAAGTTCCATTGTCATTGTCCACACACAGAAGTGTATCTACAGTCATGTCCCAGCTACTACACTTCTATCATAATCAGAAGTGTTCCTTATTTATTTATTTATATTTAAGTAACATTAAACAACCAAGGGGACAGACATCATACATTCTTACTCTGACAGAGTAAATAAAACAAGGTGCTTCAGAGTGGGTGTGGGCATGCTGTCAATGGCTCCTTCACTCAAATGTGTATTTTCATGAGACTGAGCAGCCAGCATAGGAGCTCAGAAAAACATACACTTTCTTTAAGGAAGCACCATCAGATAACACATCAGAGTTATACTTACTCCAAAGCATAATCATTATTTTTGCTTTGGATCCCATTGTAACATATTAACAGTTCAATTTCATTATCATTCAATACAAATCTTCAATTTATTCCTTCCAGTATTCCCTCACGTCAGCTTCATTCAGCTTTTGCTTTTGATTCCATTCATTCTGCTGGAAGCTCCTTGTTTAGCACTTTCAATCCACTTCCAAATCATTTTTGGAACATTTATTTTCTTACATGCATTTTTCTCATCTACAGGTTCTTTCCCCAAGGTTCATATTATAGTTCCCATTAATATAACTCCATACATTATAGTGGTATTCTGTGACATATTCTTTTCACACTTCCATATCTATATCTTCAAGCAGTTTCCATATCCTCTTTCCTTCCCATTCATCCTGTTTTGAGATTATTTTTCTTCTACAGAAAGCAAAGATAGGATGAAGTATAACAAGTACATTGAATATTGTTCCTCTTTCACTCCTGCCTTGCTAGTTTGTCACTGGCAGAGCACAAAATTCATTGGAATGAGTGGAATATTCTGATTTAGCAAACTGATTTGTTTTTTTTGTTGGAATCAGTAGCATTAGGTATTCTCTTTCTAAGTAAATTTCAGCACCAGAAGTATGCATTACATCATAATTATGAGAGGAAGGACAATACTGCTTCTGCACTCTGTCTCAGTTAAAAGTTAAAATGTAATGTTGCAATATTGCTCCTGTTGGAAGAAATGTCCATCTGGGTTCAGTTCCAAGTGGGAAGAAAGACACTGGAAACATGGAGTCTGCTTGGAAAGATGGCTTAATGGTGGACAGGACCACATGGTTTTGAGGTCCTGGGCAAAAAGAGCACATGGGTGAGAGAGAGAGAGATTTATACCCTCTCTTGGGCCCCGCCTTGGAGCTTCCTGTTCCTGTGTAAGAAATGTATTCTGATTGGTTGTCAGACTCCCATGGGGCCATGCAGACGTAACTTTGTAGTGTCTTGAGTCCCAAGCTTGGTTGAATCTTGCTGGGTGATGATGTAATGAAAGGGCTTTGGGCAATTCCTATTATGGCTGAGGGTTAATCCTACCTTTGTTGGATCTTGGGTGAGGGTATTTGCTTATGAATAGACCTAGCTATCTCTTTATCTCTCAAGTGCTGACATCTGCTGTGGGCTATTGAGGAGGGTGGGGGCTATTAAGAGTGAGTCTGCTTCCTGCCTTAAAAAAAACATGTTTCTCCATTCCTCATCCAGGGAGATATAATATTCTGCCCTTTTAATATTTCCTAGAATATTTCATTTTCCTAGGAGAGGGGTGGGTGCTAACTCCCTACACTCCCTACTAGAAGCATTTGTGAATTAATGTTATGCTGAATAATAATTTCCACAACAAATCACAACTTACTGTCTTCTTGGAAATCTGTTTTCAAGTTTTTAAAACATCCTGAAAATAGTCAATTCTTGAGGGAAAAATTCCCATTAGCAGTTTTTCCTCCTTTTTCTTGGAGCTGTTTACCTAATTTGTGACATATGGGAATTTCACACCTAGTGAATATATTTTCATGTAGCTTGTGGCATGAGACTCTAATTATTAGGAGAATATACACAAGTAAGATAGATGCAACAGCTGGTGACATTTACCAATTAGAATTACAGTTCTTTAAAACACTTTATACTTTTTCCTCCCTGCCCTGTATACAGAGTAATTATCGCTGATAAATTTGTTGAAAAAGGATAATTTTTCTTTTAAATAGTTTTAGTTGCTTTATATACACGTCTGAATATACACAACTGATGCTTGAAATAATTTACAATGGCAAAGCCTCTGGTTAAAGCTAATGAAACTATATTACCTAATTAAGATGTACAAAAAATTAATGAACAATTACTTAAAATACATAAGTAAAAAATATATCCTGTTAATTTAAAATAGTTGGGGCATGCAATGTAAATCCTAATAAGCTGTTTTAGCCAGTCTAACAAACAATAATCCTGCTTTGCCTGTCAATTTAGTCGCAGAAGAGAGGTCAATTTCATGGCATCTGATGTGTGAATGCTGCAGTGTTTGATCCTCTCCTACCTGTATTTCAACATCTGAAGTCTAGTCTAATGAAGAGAAGGACTAGGGGTGACATGATAGCAGCCTTTCAATATTTGAAGGGCTGTCACAAAGAACAGGAAGACAACCTATTCTCCAAAGTACCTGATGGAAGAGAAATCCAACCTAGAATTTAGGAGAAATTTCTTGACAGTGAGAGCAATTAATCAGTGGAATGGCTTGCCTTCATAAGTTGTGGATGTTCCATCACTAGAGATTTTAAAGAAGACATTGGACAGTCATTTTTTGGAATGGTAGAGGGCCTCCTGCTTCAGTAGGGGGTTGGACTAGAAGACTGTCAAGGTCCCTCCCAAATGTTATTCTATATTATATAAGACTGATGATGCTCAATTATACATTATCAGAGAAGACTGCTCTCGCAATGTAGTTAAAGTCTGATCCACGGGTGGGTTCTAACTTACCTCGCTGCCGGTTCGCTTCCTCCCACGCCGCATGGCCGTGCAGTGCCAAAAAATAACCCCCCCCAAACCAAAAACAAGATGGTGACACATGCACAGTGCCAGAAACTCGGCTTCTGCGCATGCGAACAAGAAAAAAAACTGGAAAAAAATTCCACCCCCCCAAATTCCCCCAAAAAGATGGCGGCGTCCACGGACTGGTACCGACAGAACCAGTTCCATGATGTCACCAGCAGTTTGTTACCGGTTCTATAGAACCGGTGCGAACCAGGAGGAACCCATCTCTGGTCTGACCCCAGTATCTGCAAGATATCAAGATCTAGATGGGAAGAAATAGGTTAAAGTTGAATCAAATCAAGACCAAGTTGCTGCTAGTAGATATGGGTTCCCTGTTGATTCTGGTCCTGGGTTTTTGGTGTTCTCTACACATGGTTCTTTTCTTGCAGTTGTTTTTCTTCCTGTCCGGGTAACATCATCAGTGTATGGTAGAATGAAATTTATTGGATTTTTACTCATAATAGATTGCCCTGTTAGTTTTGGTTGGATTATAGTTTTTTCTTTGATAGTTCCTTGATTGCTATATTGTTTCTTTTCAGATTGTATACCTGATGCAAATTTCTGCTTATACCGGTAGCTGCTGGGAGAATATGTCTCTGGGCTTTTATTTCTTTTCTTGTTTACTGTATATATTTTAAATGGAATTCTGATTATTATTTTTTCTATATATGCCAATTGATGGATGATTTGTCAGAATGCTGTTTCCAGGAATTCACTAGCATTTTAAAATTTGTCTCAATTTAAAATAGTAACACTTTTTAAGTTGAAATTGTAGTCTATATGTTCATAGATTAAGGAATTTTCATTATGTTTTTTGATTGCCAGATAATCACAGACGTGTTCTGCCAATTTTCCATCATAGCTGTTGATGTCCAACATATGGGCTCCAGTTTAAGATGAGTTAAATATTTATTATGAATATTTTAATTATTTGTGTATTGTTGTCCTATGGATATCAGATGTATCAGATTCTTTGTAACATGCTGAGAATCAAACAATTGTGGTGCTTTTAAAAATCTAAGTGATAAATACATTTGGAGGGAAATGAGTTATCTTACTGTTAAATATCATATTTTTAAACTATTGAGTAAAATATGGACAACAAAACTACATGTATAAGTTAGACGTTCAACATTCAAAAGTACTATAGAATAACATTTTTAAGAAAGTGGTCTTACTACATTCTAGTCTCCTGGACTTTGCCCCAATGCCTTATCAGTGATCTTAGTCCTGAATGCCAGGTCAAACTGTAATATGGACTTCCTCATTCAGGATTAAACCTTGGATGAGAAGGCTAATGTGGCATGTTTCACTCAGATCTGGTTGGGCAAATGTGAAATTCCTCTTGTCAATTGTCCAGTTGGCGAATCCAGAAAAAGAAACTCCTGGGACATTATTTTACCAAAAGTATAAACTCTACTGAATAAACCACATTGGCACAGAAGAAGCAAAACCAGCTCTGGATTTTCTGCTCAAAAGCAAGCATAGTTAATTCCCCCTTTCACTATGGGCCACCCACAGTCCATTAAATCCACCAATCACTTCTGCTCATTTTATTATGGGAACCTGCCAGCCATGCTGGGACATCTGCTCAGTGTGTCCATGAAATGGAAGTAATGTCTCACGGGAACCAATGGGAGCTTGAAAGCCATTCCCCCTACCTTTGCATTCCATTCCACCCACCCTCCCTTTTCTTTGTCAAGCTGCAAGCGAAGCAGAATGTAGATGAAAGTGCGAGTCAGTCTTGACATGCTGACCCCCCAGAAGAGTAGACTAAAAACAACAACAACAAACAAACATACATATTATTACTTACAACTCAACTACTGCTACATTCCCTATTGGGGCTAACGAGGGTATCTAGTGTGAAACTTCTTTTTTTAACTAACCTTGCTACCCTAATATCTGGAGCAGCCACCCTCTCAACGTCTGCTAATGGGTAGCCTTTCCATAGTACTAGGTATTGTAATTTTCCCTTGTGATATCTGGAATTGAGAATCTTTTTGATCACATAGTGCTCCTCTCCTTTAACTAGGATGGGAGGAGGTGGTGGTTCTTTGACTGGCCAGATCCCCGAAAGGGTTTTAAAAGACTACAATGAAATACTGGATGAACTTGCCTAAGGCTTCTTGGCAATTTCAGCTCCACTGTCACTGGATTCATAACCCGGATAATTTGGAAAGGTCCTATGTATTTGGGACTTAACTTTGTGCAAGGCTGCCTCAAGTTTAGTTACTTGGTGGACAAATGCACCTTATCCCCCCACTCTAAGTTCCATTTGGGGGATCCTTTTCCGATCTGCTTGCCTTTTTTGGTTTTCCTAGGTTTATTTAGTGCTTTACGTATGGCAGCCATGTGGCTTTTAGAGTATCTATCCAATGTGCTAATGACACTGAGGATGGAGATTCCTGTGGGAGCTCCAGCATGGGCATGAACTCAGTCCTCGTGGCCACTTTGAAAGGGGTAAAACCTGTGCTGCTGTGCATGAAGTTGTTATATGCCACCTCTGCAAAAGGCAGGAGTTCGGTACAATTAATCTGCTGATAATTTACATAACAGCACAGGTATTAGTGTATTAATGAGTTGGTGCGTTCAACAGCCCCATTAGTACTCAGATGGTAGTCAGAGCTAAGTCCCTGGGAGGAGCCTATCATTAAAAAAAATCCCCACCAAAATTTTGCAGTGAATTGCATCCCCCCATCTGAGATAATGTTCTTCAGAACCCCGTGTAGTCTGTAGATGTGTTGCACAAATATCTTGGCTAGGACCCAGGCAGAAGAAATATTCAGACATGCCAGAAAGTGTATTCGCTTTGAGAACAGGTCGATGACAGTCCAAGTGACTGTGTTCCCAGCAGTCTCATGCAATTCCACGATAAAGTCCATGGATATCTCCTCCCATAGGTTAGCTGGGTTGGCTATCAATTGTTGCAAGCTGGTAGACATTTCATGGAGGCAGATACAGGACAACTGGCCACATAGGCTTCTATGTCCTTTTTCATCTTTGGCCACCAGAACTGTCCCTTTAGCAGATGAAGGGTCTTCACAAACCCAAAATGCCAGGCAGATTTTGCATTGTGGTTTTTCTGTCTAATGGCTAATTAGGCACTGAGTGTAGAGTCAAGTAAGGATGTGAGGGGCCCCCTTACCCGCAAGGAGGACACCAAAATCTCTACCTGGGTCATCATAGGGATGACTTACCATCGGGTCATCCTCCCCTTCGCTGTCGCTCTGTCGCTGGGCTTGTGGGTTGGAATTCTCTCCCCTTCGCTGGATTGGGGAAAGACTACCACGACCTGTTGAGATGCCCGTATTTTCTCCTTCACCTTCACGGGTAGTTTTTTTCATCTTCAATTGGGCTAGAGCTTGTGGTGCAGATGCCAGCTGTGGCAGGAAGCAATCAGGCACTTGGTGGCCCTCCTTCCTACATTGGAAACATGCTGCAGCTCCAGTGCGGCTTCTCCCCCATGGTAGGGGTGCATCCCCTCTTCCTCCATGGGATGCTGGGTGTATCTTGGGCATTTGGCGGGGCCGGTTCTCATGCGCAGTGTGCTCCTGGTATTCCATCAACTCAAGCTCCACATTTATGGTTAATTGGTATCATGCTCAAAGGTTGCAGTTAGGGTAGGCAGTTGTGAAACAGCTCCTTGTTCAGCCCCTCCTGGAATTGGTAGACCAGCATACGCTCAGGCCAATCTCTCAGGTGAGCTGCCAGGCTACGAAAATCTTGGATGTACTCTGCCACCAGTCAATTGCACTGCCATAGGGATCAGATATGGGTTTCTGAATGCTGGGCTGCTGTGGGGTCTTTGAATCTGTCTTGCAATGCATGAAAGCATCCAGGTCTTGCAGCTCTGGAGCCCTGTCATCGTGGAGAGACCCCAGCCATCCTGCTGCATTCCCCTCCAGGTTTGATGTAATGCATTGACCTGGGCGCACTTATCTAGGTACATTGCTCCATGGCACACCATGTAGTTCCAGACCTGGGTCAGGAAGTAGGCCAAGTTGGGTTGCCCATTGAACCAGACCGCTGGGGGAGGTGATGGTCGGTTCTCTCACACTAGGATGTACTCAGGCAGCAACCCCACCATTGCTAGGGGTGCCAGAACAGGGACACTGGCTGCCACTGGGGCTGTGTGTGCCAGCACTGGCTCCCCCAATGGAGCAGCAGCAGGGATGGTAGCCACTGTCCCATGATGGAGGACTCCCATCACCCCGGGTCGGGTTGGCACCATCAGCTAGAGGGGAGGAGACAGGGTAGATAATGGTTTCATGGCCCCCATCCTGGCTCCTGTGATCACCGTTCTCAATGAGGTGGCTTCCCATGGCTTCACTCTCCCTTCCATTCCTTTGTCAGTTGCCAACATCTCAAAACTGCCAACCTCCTGGTGGGGTCCAGGTAGGCTGCTACTTGGAGAACTGGTTTAATGTCAACTGTCCAGTTGGTGAATGCAGAAAAAGAAACTCCTGGGACATTATTTTATCAAGAGTATAAACTTTACTCAATAAACCACAGCACAGAAGAAACAAAACCAGCTCTGGATTTCCTGCTCAAAAGCAAGTATAGTTAATTTCCCCTTTCCCATGGGCCACCCACAGTCCATTACGTCCACCAATAATTTCTGCTCATTTTTTAATGGGAACTTGCCGGCCATGCTGGGACATCTGCTTGATATTTCCTTGAAATAGTTGACACGGTATTATCCTTGAGATGAGAGAAAAGGCATAACAGATAAAAGTCAAGGAAACAGATTGTTTAATGAGAAGTTTTTAAGTATGTTATCCAGATCCTCAGGTGACAATAATTGAAACTGTTAACTCAGATGTTTTAATATTATGTATAAACTTGCTATAGCAGGCCTCGGAAGTTTTTCACAAAAACCGGAGTGTTTTTGCCTTCCTCCAGCCCCCAGGAGCACTCTGCAGGCCTCCCAAACCCTCTGCGCACCCCGTTTTTGCAAACGGGCCCATTTTTTGCAAAAATAGAACATGGGGGCGGGGCTTCGGGAGGCCAAAAATGGCTGTATTCAGTGTATAAGACCCACCAACATTTCCACCCTCTTTTAGGGGGGAAAAGGTGCGTCTTATACTCAGAAAAATACAGTAGATCATTAGAGATGAGTACTCCAAGGTCTTTGACAGAGTGAGGGTCATCTACAAGGTCGTGTCCATCCAGTTTGTATTTTATGTTCTGATTTTGTTTTGCCAACATGTAAGACAGAGCATTTGTTGGTTGAGATTTGAAGTTGCCACTTGTTTGACCATTCTGACACATAATCAAGGTCTTTTTGAAGGGTACTTGTATTGTCGGTGGTGTTGAATAGTTTTACATCATCAGCGAAGAGAATACAGTTGCTTTTAATATGATCACAAAGGTCATTTATGTAAAGTATAAAGAGAGTTGGTCCTAGAACGTTGCCTTGGGGGACACTGCTGTTAACAGGTACAGGATTTGATAGGGTGCTCCCTATTTTGACCACTTGTTGCCTGTTTGACAGGAATGCAGCTATCCAATTATGCAGGGGTCCAGAAATGCCAATTATTCAATACAATAAATAATTTTCTCTTGCAAGGTTCTAAAGACGTGGAATGCACTTTTGGAATTCTACAGTAAATAGTTTAGAGTAGCGGAAAGAGGCTTGTAGTGGAAAGTAAAGGGTGGGAAGAGGCTTAAGCTCACATCCTGCTGTTTCTCTGTTCCAAATTTCATGTTCCTAAAGCTGCTTTTTCAAAGTGCCATTGCACACACTTGCAACTCTTTACAATGCAAGTCTTAAAATCGACAAATAAATGTGTCTGCTATGCATGAAATAAATTTGGTACACTCCCCAAGTACTATATGGACTGAAACTTTGCCATATCCTTAAGAATTTTTAAAAGAATCTAATACATTATTAGGATATTTCACTTCTTTGGAATACAATGATAGTGAAAAACATTAACTCTACTACGTGGGGCAGGGGATTGGTTGTGATGAGCTAAAAGGTCTCTTCAACTCTGCAATTCTGAATGTGAGTCACATTGGTTAAGTTAGCAGGACACTGGAAGCGAACTGATATAAAAGCATCTATTGGCATTGGGATCAGTCATCACCCCAAAACACTTTGAGTAGAAGCTCAGGGCAAAGATTTAACTGTACTGAATTGCGTCGGCACCAGAGGAGCATCTTACTTTCCTGACCTTTATATTCTAGACATTTTATGTTACTTCATAATAACAAGCTGTACAACTCTTTATGCAGCAATAAGACAACCTGTATATTATCAGTATTGACTAGAAATTTTGGAAGTTGTGTGTTGCTAAATACTGTTGCTAAAAATATCTAACCTAATTTGTCACAAATGCTCAACGGTATTAATGTTAATATTAAAAAAAAATAGGGGCCAGTGTTATGCACAATGGAAAGTACCATTTTGCCAGATAAACATCTGATAAATAAATGCCCGATTTCAAGAGCAGATTTTTGTTTACTTTGTTCTGGTGGAATTTGGTGTTAAGGCAAGGAGTCATTGCTTTCAGATTGATCCCACCCACCTGCTAAAACGGCACACAGCCAAATGTAAAAAACAGTGAAGCATGAATAGAATAGAAGGAAATGAAATTTTGTAATAGGGATACTGTTTGATGGGTAACACAGGTAACCAAGTGCACTAGCAAGAGAAAGAAAAAGAGAAGAGCTTGAAACAGGGAAATTAACAGCAGTAGATCCTTTTCTTGAGGTTAATCACTTGCTAACCTGATGAGATGAACAGTATTTACAAAGAGAGAGGCAGAAAATTTCTGGTTAATTATATGCTGCTTCTGGGGCTCTTACTTCCTGTGGCTTCACCTAATCCGCAGGTGTGGATCGTCCCTTCCCATTCACTGGTGAGGGGAGGGTGGTCCTTTCTATACAGCCCCCCTCTGCCCTGCAAGTAACAGATTTAAATAGAGAAGGACATACTAAACCTTTTTACTGAATGTTAACAATATATGAAAAGGGCATATTGCTTTTTTTTTTTAATGATGAAGACTCCCAATGCTCAAATATACACTTTAAAGAATTACCTTAACACACAAAATAGTTACTTTGCAGTTCATTAAACTAGGATATAAAATGTATTTTTTCCTCGGGATTATTCAGCAAAGTCACTGACATACAAAATCTAAGCTATTTTGCAGTCATTTAAATAGATTCAAGATGTTAAAAAAAAGTGGATATAGAATGCATCCAAATATATGTCAAAATCTTAACCAGTTGTAATAAAAATATTTGGAGCAGTAGACTTTACTTATGTTTTAAAGTGGCTAGATAATTTAATGAATTTTTGTAATTTAACACTGCCTGCTTTAAGTTTCTGGCTTCAGTGTTATTGGTAGGCAGATATTAATATACTCATTTTGCTCATCACATCTGACCCTGGGAGACTAAGAGATAGGTTCCTCCATGCTGCCTTTTTTACAGGGATATTTTTACACCCATTTTATTGAACATGTCAGGCACAGCGTTTGAATTTTTTTTACCTGACCATTTGTCAGATCAGTGTTCAGACATTTCTACTAGAATGGTCAAATTCTGTACCTCTGCCAGAATAACAATTGACTAAAACGTCAATTAGTCAATTAGCTAATGTGCTTTCGCTGATGCTGAGTAAATTGTTTCAACCATTATCTTAATGGTTTAGCGGCCAAATGTGAAATTGTTTCCTTACAAAATGTATACCATTGTGATAATCCAGATCATTAAAAAGGGCAGGTTTGAATGATTTGAAACAAACTGATTAACTGGCCTTTCTGCTATATGATATTTTAAACATGAACAATTTGTCATGGAAAATATATGTAAATATTACTTCTCAACTTAAGAAAAAAGAACATTTCAAAAGGATTTAGGAAATGTGATTACTTAATGTTATCATAGTTTGGATTTTTCTTTTTTCTTTTAAACAGACTATATGAAATATAATACAAGTTTTCTTGATTTTGTTTTCTCCATTTAAAACTTTAAAGACATTTTTGTTCTTTGTTTAATACAAACACAAAATCATACACACACGCACACACACACTAATTTGCATTCGCTAAGGAGACAAGATAAAGAGAATTTGAATTTTCAATTAAATAGAAAGCACCTTAAAATGTCTTCCTTTTTCACCAAATCTAAGGATATTTCTCGTTTATAAAGAAATAACGAGCATCTGTTCCAGATTGTAAACCCATTTTTCTGTTAGGGCTATGCTATGTCTTTGATAAAGAAATAAGAGGAAAAGAAAGGACAGGAAAGCCATATAAAGCTCATCACACGCTCAATGCATTTATTTTGTGGACTAATTTAATACTTCAGAACATTCAGTAACGCATATATACCACAAAAGATGGTATTGAAGAAAAATCCTTAGTTTATTGCCTTTCTTGAAAAGGATGTCCCAAAACCTCTGTATTAACTTGCTCAAGTATTCAAGAAATAATTGATACGGTATTGTCCTTGAGATTAGAGAAAAGGCATAACAGATAAAAGTCAAGGAAACAGAATGTTTAATGAGCAGTTTTTAAGTATGTTATCCAGATCCAATAATTGAAACTGTTAACTCAGATGTTTTAATATTATGTATAAACTTGCCACAGCAGGCCTTGGAAGTTCTAAGACCCTTCTGAAGGTGAAAAGTAAGACGATTTCTCTGCCATGATTGCCAAAATTATGTTCCAAACCTAGCATTGTTGGTATGAAATTTATATCATTTGTATTCCAATCAGCCTACTTATTTCATCTTCTCAATAAGCCAAAGAGTCAGTGCAACTCTGCAAGACAGTGAACAGAAATGACTATTTCATATTAAGATCAAGAGACAGACAGAAGCATCAGTCATTCCTGTTCATTTATGTTTTACAATCTAGAGCCATAATCCAGAAGAATTAAGTCTCCAAAAGTAAGTTACAAATTTCTGGATGCATATCAAGTTAATAATTCCTACATTCCTGTGGAGGGAATAAACTATTACTAGTCCTTTATAAGAAAATTGACAGGAGTGTGATTAAGACAGAAATGGATACAGATGCTGGTCTCAACTTTCTTGAAGAGCAGTGATTCAAAATTCAGTCACTAAATGAATGCCTATTGATGACCTCCAAGCTAAGCCTAAATATCACTAAATAAATGTTAAATAAATATGTACAGTTTTGGTGAAACAGTAAGTCGTGAAGGATATTATTTGCTAAATTATGTTTTAAAAGAGACAAATTGAAATGGACAATTAAGGATTGATTTGGAGAAGTATATTAATGTTTTGCTCCAAATTAATACCGTATTATAATTTGTGTTCTTAAACACAAGAGTTACAAATATGCACTTGCTATAGTGACAAGGAACGGTTGTGTATCCTTTCCCACTGGTGCTGTTGAAATCCTGATTGTAGCAACTCTTGTTCATAAAGAATTGTTGGATTCCAACCATATATAGCATATTTGCACTGACTCAACATACAAGATCTGGTTTGTGTGTGCATATGAATGTGAAGAAGTGATTTATGAACTCTTTACAGAATCTGACAGCTGAGCTACAGAGTACAAAGTACTATTTTTCTGCAGCATCTTTTCTTTCCAAATAATCCAGTCAAGTGTTCCACTATCAAAGTAATAAACCACAAGAGAACTGTATAAGAACTCTATTTAGATGAGCCCAAACACATTGCAGCACTCCTGAAACCTTAAAAAGGAAACAGATCATCTATATGGATATCTATGCAACTTTATCAAAAAGTGCTAGTCAACCCAATATAGCACAACCAACACAAAAAAGAATAAAAGAAAAATAATAACACTGCCATACATCCAGTAGTGGGTTCTAAAACCCTTAATATCGGTTCACACACGCGCGATGCTACTGCACATGCGCAGAAGCTTCCCGGGCGGGCAGAGCCTCCCGCTGCCAGCACTACCGGTTCTTAGAACCGGGCCAAACTGGGAGCAACCCACCTCTGCATACATCCCAGAAACCACCTGAGACTTCTACAATTACATGGAATCAACATAGTACAGAAACCAGCAGCCCTAGAAGAAAAGGACAGCAGTCATCTGCAACAACCTACAGTGTAAATAAAGACTGCCACAGCCACTATGTAGGGCAAACAGGCAGAAGATTAGCAGAACGCATCCATGAACATTAACTAGAAGTCAGAAGACATGATGAAAACTCTTTAATTTCACAGCATATGGACACACTTAGCTAGAGTTTCAACTGGGAAACCATGACCATTGTAGACCAAGCCAAATCCAAAAACATTAGAGAATTCCTGAAAGCCTGGCACTCTTGACAAACTGGCCATCAACAGACACATAGACATAAACAACATCTACATACTATGCAAAAGTGAAATTCAAGTCAAAAAGGGAACAAAAAGACCAAAACACCTTCCCATCAACAATCAACACCACCCAGATTAACATCAGAACAACAATCAAGAAATAAACAATATCCCAATCAAGGAACTGCCAAACAAGTTAACAGTAAACAGCCCAACCAAAGAAACACCACTCCCACCAACACTGACAGGGCAAACCACTAGAACAGGGGTCACCAACCTTTCGGACCTCAGGGACCACTAAATTCATAATTTTAAATCCCACAGACCACTAATATGATCTGCCTAATGACCAGCTGGGTGGGCATGGCTATGTGGTCATGTGATTGGGTGGGCGTGGCTGTCACTCATGTCGAGGGGTGGTTCATCGGCCTCTACTCGCCCCTCCCCTCCCAGCCCCTCCTTGCCTGCCTGTCCAGGCTCCTTAGGGCCTCAACAGGAAGCAGTGGTTAGAGCTAAGCAGCCACCATGAGAAAGAGTTGGCAAAACAACTGGCTCAGTTCAAATTGGATCTGACCGACAAGGAGGCTCAGCAGAAGCACCTCACTGAGGACTACCAGCATAGGCTTTCCAAGCAGAGGGAAGACATGCGGGAGTGTAAGGCCAGGTACCGGTGCCTGGAGGCTCAGCGGGCTGAGATGGTCAGCCAGTTCCAGGCCATGATGCAGTCCCACTGGAACAAGGTCCTCCGGCTCTTTGCCACCAGTGGCACTTCCCTCCAGCCTTCGCCCAAAGCCCCGCACCAGGAGGCTGAAGCAGACCCCAAGTTGGAATTTCTGCCCCTCTCCAACCCATGCAAAAAGACCCCAAAGGGGGAGACTCTGCAGTAACACAAACATTCATTCACATATCCGGCCCAGGGACCATAGTTTGAGGACCCCTGATTTAGTGCAATATAAAAAATGCAAATAATTTTTCTGCAGACCACCAAAATTTTCTTGTGGACCACCAGTTGGTGACCGCTGCACTAGAATATAAATTGAGAGCAAATCCCATTCCTTACTAGCACTGATAATGTTACCTAATTTTGGTAATGAAATGTCTGCAAGAAAATAATCAAGCTCAGAGAGCACCAAGTATCCCTTAATCTGATTTGAATTGTGAAGTACTATATACGCAAGCTTCTTCAAATTCTCATTGCTGCATTTCTCTGCAATACATTTTGCAGAGAATATTTTTTTCCTCTTTCCTCATGTAACCATTATTTGCTGCTTTTAATTTCCCAATGCCCAACAAAGGCGAATTTGATACAAGTGATACTTAAGGACTGCTCTTTTCTGGACCAGAAGCAGTGGAGTGGAGTGCCCCTGAAATTCTGAAGCATTGGGAATAATTGTTATATCCTAACTGAGGGTTAACAATTATATCATAGTTGGGCAGTGCAATGTAAAGGGTTATAGTTTTAAGCTAGGACCAAGAGACACAGTTAAGAACTTGCTACATAAACACCAGTGCAGCTCATAGTGCACCAACCTTTAGCAAAGAAAACCTCCAAGCAATCTTTTTACGAAACACCTACCCACCCCAATTTCCAGGAGAAATGAGTTCCTGTTTCTTTTTCTTGAAAATTCACCTAGATCCGTGACAGGTGGCACACAGAGCCATATCTGAGGGCAGGAAAGCCTCCTGAAGCCTGGGAAGGGTAAAAGATGGCCCAACGGCCCAACTGGAAGTTCGTTTCTGAACTT
This sequence comes from Diadophis punctatus similis, assembly GCA_023053685.1. Classification (NCBI taxonomy): domain Eukaryota; kingdom Metazoa; phylum Chordata; class Lepidosauria; order Squamata; family Dipsadidae; genus Diadophis; species Diadophis punctatus. The sequence continues at coordinate 63,589,706 of JALIGW010000004.1, forward strand.
CCGGTTGGGCTGTTGCAGTGGTGGGTTCCTACCAATGCGGTACACTCTATAGCACTGGTAGCGGCCCGCTGGTGATGTCACAGTACCGGTGCAGTCAGTTGCCGGAGCCTGGGCGCCGCCATTTTTTTTTAAAAAAATTAATTTTTTTAAAAAAATTTCTTCTGTGCATGCCCAGAAGCCGAGTTTCCGGCACTGCTCATGCACTGCCTTCCTACCCCACAGTGAGTCCAAGCAGGGGAGGATGGCTGAGGGAGCACGTGAGATGCTGAAAGAATGGGCGGCAGGAGCTATCTCAGTTCCCCTCCCTTCAGCAGTCCGAGAAGCCATGGGCACCCGGTCACATGGCTGGCAAGCCATACCCACAAAATAAGCCACGCCCACAGAGTGGTAGTAAAATATTAGGAACCCACTCCTGGGCTGTTGGGTCTGTTTTTCGCCATCCACAGGCTCCGGAGGCTTTCCTGAAGCTTGGGGAAGGCGAAAACGACCTCCCCCCCGCCTTCCGGAAGGCCAAAAATAAGCTGGAATCCGTGTTTTGCCATCCACAGGCTCCGGAGGCTTCAGTGAGTCCTGTGCGCATGCGTTGGGGGGGCAGTGTGTGGGTTGTGCGTGCATGCGCGGGGGAGGGCATTATGGGTGTGGGCACACACGAGCACACTATTGTGCGCATGCATATCCTTTTGGCACCTGAGCCGAAAAAGGTTTGCCATCACTGACCTAGATCTTAGTCTCTGCTTCACCCCATCCCACTTGATGTAGCTGCTTTCAGAAAGCGAATGTCTGTGTAGTGTTTATGGTGCTGGACAATGAACGAGCAGATGCAGATTCTAATCACCCTTAGGCATGGAAGTAATTCCCTCCCAGCCCTAACTTGTACCAGGCTTTGCAATAAGGTGATCGAAAAATGAAACCTCTTCTCACATCATGCAATATAAAACAGTTGAATAAAGAGATAAAACCAAGTAGGACAAATGCTAAGAACAACATATAACTGCTTTGAGCTGTCCTTACTTTCAATGGAAACCTAAAGCTTGACTTCTATCTGCTGTTTGTCAATCACTTCCTCCTTTGATCCTGGAGCTACTCTGACCTTTGATTTCAGCCTGAGATTTTGTTCCACATATATCTGACCCAGGGGCGGGTTCCTAATTTTTTTTACTACCACTCTGTGGGCGTGGCTTATTTTGTGGGTGTGGCTTGCCAGCCATGTGACCGGGTGGGCGTGGCTTGCCGGTCATATATTAGTTATTTCAGAGAGATGATACTACTATTATTGCTATTTTATACCTTACATGAAAAGCTTTGCATACAAAGTGCGTGTTACACCATGGCAACACAGCAACTTTTATATGCAGAAAATGCTATAGTTAAAAGACAAGCAAGTCTCATACAGCATTTTTGGTTTCAGTCATGGATTCCTTAGATGAAAATATTGAGGACTGATAAAAGAACAGTATCTTTTAACAGTCCTCAATGTTTTCGTCTAAAGAATAACAGTATAAAATTGTATAAAATTAACAGTATAAAAGGTTAAGCTTTTGGAAAACGCCCACTTTGGGAAGCTTTAGGCAAAAGCGAAGAAAAAGTGTCAAATGCGAGCTTCTTATTATTTTCAAGCAAAGGGACGGGGAAAGACTTAATTGTCAGGATTCTGGGCATGCGCAGAAGAAAAGTTTTTAAAAAAATGTAAATTTTTTTTTTTTAAAAAAATGGAGGCGCCCAGGCCGACCGCACCGGTACTGTGATGTCACCAGCGGGCCGCTGCCAGTGCTCATAGAGCTTGATATTCCAGAGGGATAGATTGTACTGTCTCAAAATAACAATGAGGCCAACATAATTTTACATTGAAGAAACAATAGATTGATCTGCATGGTTGAACATGGGGTTTCAATACTTTAGTTTGAAAAAATAGTATACCATCATTGATAAAACAAGTTTTCCTAATGGCATCTCACAATATCTAATGTACCCAGAACTTTGACTCTACGAATTGCAACTTGAAATAAAACAGAATAGAAAAAGAAAAGTTGGGTCAGAAACAGGAAACACAGGTTTGCAAATAATCTTCACCCTAGAGGTAGAAGAAAAGCTTTACTATTTATAATTTTATAAATACATTTTAAAATATAAAAATGGCATTTTCCTAATTTGAAGCCCTTCTAATTTATGAATTTGGCTACATAACACTGAGTTTAATAACAGTAAGTCCCCAGAATTGTCCAAAACAGGTTTAGGCAAGGGAAAAAGGTAGGTAAATTCAGGAAAAAACTTTCTTCAAACTCTTTTTATACGGTGTCATTCATAGTTTATATCTGATATTGTAAAATACAAAATTAAAAAAAAATGAGTTTGACTACAAATTGAAAAGAAATATCTATTCGGAACAGGATATTTACATCTTGGTATTTTTAATGCTTGAAAAATATGAGCTCCACACCTGGAGAACTTTACATACTCATTTAGTGCAAGAGGTATACCTGAAATTATAAGATATATGTACAGATATTCATGGACATAGAATATAATTATAAACTGTTCACTTTCATGAAAACTCTAGTGAGCTAAGCCCAGGAACAATTACACCCAAATGACAAAATTTCCCCCATGACACAGTTTCTAGGTTACAATTCTCACTCCTGCACAACTGAAAAAGTACACTGAGAGTAATCTTTCAAAGCTTTGCTTTGAGACTTTGTAGTAGCTTATGGGAAATGAAATGCCCTCTAGGGGCAAGAATGATCTGCTTAAGTACGTGGTGTGTAACTATAATCAACCTTTAAAAGAAAGTGCAATGATAATGCATGAAAAAGTACACAGAGTAGAAAGCAATTAATTTATTGCATACATATTTAAAAGAAAGATACTTACAGGAACATCAACATATTTTGCAGCTGCTTTTACCTTTAGAAAATGTAAAAGTAGAAAACAAATATCACTTGGTATCATTGGCTCATAATGGATTTTTCAAATCGTTATTCAATAGTTGTTGTACTTACAGTGAATGAAAGTATTGATGAGAAGAAAGTGCCTTCGTCATACCTTGATAATTTAGAGAGCACACCTTCTAGCACTGCAACAAACTATATTAAGAAACACAGCATAAATATTCATAATATGTAAAAAGGTTTAAAATTACTTTAAACAGCTGCAGAAGGCCGTGGGGAGGGGAGACCTTTCCTTTATGGTTCGTATACTATGCCAGATACAGTAATACCTCTTGGCAAATCCTTAGTTAAATGTATGGAGTACTTGATGCTTACTGAGCTTGATTGTTTGCCTGCAGACATTTCATTACCCAACTAGGCAACATTTGCCAGTTCAAATCCCACCAGGCTGAAAGTTGACTCAGTTTTCCATCCTTCTGAGGTTAGTAAAGTGAGGACGCAGATTGTTGGGGGCAATATGCTGACTGCTTAGAGAGGGCTGTAAAGCACTGTGAAGCAGTATATAAGTCTAGGTGCTATTGCTATTGCATATCATCAGTGTGAGTGTGGACTTTGCCCCCTGTTTACATGCTTGCCCTGCCAGTTTTGGTGATGAAAACTCCTTAATTTCCCAACACCTGGACAGATTCAATTACAGTTTCAACAGATAACATGTTAGCATCTTAAAGAAAGGTAAATGTTTGCCCTGTCCAGTCATGTCTGACTCTAGGGGACGCTTCTGATCTCCATTTCTTAGCCAAGGGAGCTGGTATTGTCTAAAGACACTTCTATGCTCATGCATGACTATATGCTGAGGTGCATGGAATGGTGTTACCTTTCCATTGAAATGGTACCTATTAATCTACTTGTATCTGCATGCTTTCAAACTGCTAGGTTGGCAGAAGCTTGAGCAAGTAATGGGAGCTCACCCTGTCGTGCAGCGCTTGGGTCTCAAACCTGGGCTGTCAGCTTTCCAGCTGTTAAGCTCAGTGTCTTTAACAATTGAACCATTCCTCCCCCCTTCCTGGTTAGCAGACCAAAACAAATTAAAAAATGGTAGGGAATGGTAGAGATAAACCATATTTACATTCAAAAGAGACAATAAAAGAAGCCAAGAAGGAAACAAAAAGACCAGAACACTCTCTCTCTCCAGCAACCTTACACCCAGATGACCGGGGATTAACATCAGACAAACAATCAAGCAAAAACAAAATATCTTAATCAAGGAACTACCAAGGAGAAACCCACACACACTTAAAATGGACAAACCCCACACTCATTTGCACTGATAATGTGACTTAGTTGGGTAATAAGATTTCTGCAAGCAAACAGCCAAGCTCACAGAACACTAAGGACTTTATAATTCAGCTCTGAGCTATATATATTCACTTCTATTTGAAGTTTAGTTAGATCTAATTAAATTTAAAGAGTATTAAATTAAAGAGTATTAATGGAATTCAATCCATCCAGAAATTATTTTATAAACACACACTCATATTATTCAGAATTACAAAAAACAAAGTGTTGGTGATAGAATAAATCTACTGAAATCCATGGAGCTTCAGTCATGGACTTAATTATATTAACTAAAATCCTACAATTTCAGTGATATTAATTTTAAGCACTAGTAAACCTAGATCCAACACAATGCAAATTAAACATGTAAAGAATTTCTTAACTTCTTAGGTTAGTTTGATGGGCTTACAAAGCAGTCAACACAAAATAATTTTGATAACAGAATCCATTGGGAGTTGGACAACCATAACAAATTTGAATTAATAATATCCACATCTAAGGAACTTCTTGCTTTGATTGGTCATTTTCATTAATTGGTGAATATTTATTTATCTTGTCCCAGAATCACACAATTGGAATTTGGTGGCCTTATAAATCTTGCAATAAATAAATGTAAAAGTACTATTTGCACAATTGGAAAAAGTTCACTACTGTACATGTTGTACAGATGATGTAATATTAATCATGCATGTTTTTTTTAAATACTTAACCCTTTTTATATAACTCCTTTCTTTTGTGTTATTTTATAATGTTATATTGCATTGGTTTCAAAATAGCCAGGTACATTGAATGACTCATAAACATTAAAAGAAGGAATATTTCTCTCTCTCTCCCTCTCTTCTGTCTGTCTGTCTGTCTGTCTGTCCGTCCGTCCGTCCGTCCGTCCATCCATCCATCCATCCATCCATCCATCCATCCATCCATATCTATCTATCATCTATCTCTTCTGTTACAAGGTTATCACTGCTGTAGCAAAACCAAAGGAGAAAACACAAACACCACTCTGGGCTCCCTTCTGAGTAACTCTGCTTTTATTGAATCAATGTGAACAACATAGAACAAATGGCCAATTTAGCAATAGCAATAGCACTTAGACTTATATACCGCTTCACAGTGCTTTACAGCCCTCTCTAAGTGGTTTACAGAGTTCAGCATATTGCCCCCAATAATCTGTGTCCTCATTTTACCGACCTCAGAAGGATGGAAGGCTGAGTCAACCTTGAATTTCAGTGGGAGAATCCTCAAACTCTGTCAAGGTTGTGCATGTATTTTTGATACATTGAATTTCAGCTTTCATGAAATCTACCTAGCAAATATTGAGAGTTATTAGAAACTTTTGGCGGCCCATGTTTTCCATCTTAACAAATAAGATAACCATGCAGTATTCTTCTCCAAACTGATGTTCTCCAATCACTACCATTCCTACCATTCTTTGACATTACACTATCGGGAGATTATCTGTCTATAGACTAATAGATATGGAAAGAACTAGGATGCAAAAACAGACAATTTCAGAGCATATTATTGACTCCATATTCTCTGTGGGCTTTGCAATGTGTAGGTCGCTATTAATGTTTATTTCAGTATTCACTATGAAGATGAATCATTATTTATTTATCTATAAACTATTCTACATACCACGATGGACCATTGAACACAGCAGTGTGTGTGTGCACGTGTGTGTGTGCACGCGCATAGGTATGTGTGTGTGTGTGTGTGTGTATAATAAAATCAAATAAAATTAGGGTGAAATTAGAAACTAATTAGGAATTGGGAAGTGGAGTTTGTTTAGTAGAATAGTCAAAAGGGAAGAAACAAAAATGTGCTATTCAATATTTTTTTCCCAGCAAATCTTTTCCAGTTTGTTTTCTGCTTATGAAGAAAAAGTAAGCAAACAAACAAAATTAAGAGAAAATGATTAATCAGTTCCCCCACTGTTGTTCACATTTTTAATTGGTAATTTCTTGATTGAAGTATTTATTTATTTATTTATTTTATTATATTTCTATGCCGCCCAACTCCCGAAGGACTCTGGGCGGTGTATTGTTTACACCTTGATTGTTGGTCTAGTATTAAGTTTGGTGTTAAACTCTGCTTATCTGGGTGTTGTTTGCTGGTGAGGAGCTGTTTATCCCAATACCCCAATCAAGGAAACAAGCTAACAATAAACAGCAGTCTAATCAAGGAACCACCAAGAACACTCCCAGTAACACTGAAAGGGCAGCCACAAGTATATAATCTGAGAGCATACCGCCTATTCCCTTCTAGCACTGATGTAAATTACCCAGTTTGGTAATGAAACATCTGCAAGAAAACAACCAAGTTCAGAGAGCATCAAGCACCCCACAAATTCTTAATTAAAATAGAACTATTTATACTTTTCTCTCTGAGTACAAAATATTAAGAGGAAGCATATTATGCCTTTCTCACTACCTTTTTGTAATAAAAGCTATATTTGTAGTCCACCAATCAGAATATTCAGAATACAGCCCAACTTCTAAAATGATCAGCACAATTATTTTAAACAAGGTATAAATAAACCCAAACTAAATTGGTCAACAGTTCTGTTGTTCTTATTTTGGCAGTTCTATGTGATACAAACAATAATGAAAACCTTATCACACCTTGCAAATATGCAGTAAAGATAGTATTTTTTTAAAAAAAAATACTGTTCTCATATTTATATGAGAACATTATTCATTGTCACAGTAAATGCAAAATGTTTATAATAATAGAATGACTAATTTTACAAGTATTTTAAAGAGTAGTTGCTTGACATCTAAATCACATTCCTAGAACATAGGAGTAGCATCTTATAAGTGAGAAGACAGGACAAAATTCCATCTGGCATGTTGTTAATGGCCATTCTAACAGTGTCATAACAGTGTCATATTTCTTGTTCTCTGTCAGGATTTGAAAGTCTCACCTTGCAGCAATCCAAGACCCTAATGGTTTAACAGAGTGATAATAGTGAGCTATATCATCACATAGTCTGCTTTTCTTATATCTTTATACATATTCTTCCTTATTATATATCTTTCTTTTTATATCATCATAAGGATCATTACAGAAGCAGAAATGAGATGGATAATAAGTAAATGAATGGATAACTAAAGGCATTTTTTTAAAATTCATCACACTAATTCTCTGGGCTCCTCTTAGCATGTCAGTCAGTATATAAGTCCTCATCTTTCTCAAGAGTAATTTTGCAAAATGCTAGTTCAAATTGAATTTCTGGAATTGCTTTGTTTTTTTTAAAAAAACATTAATTTGCTAAATTAAAGTTAACATTTGACAACATTGATCCAAATACTTAGTATGATTCTGTTTCATGGTGAAGATGCTTAAGACTAGGGTAAATCTAGAGTCAAGTCTGTCCTCAGCCATGGAAACTGGCTGAATGGCTTGGAGTGAACCACTGTCTCTGCCTGACCAGTCTTATAACATGGTCACAAATAACTTGCAAAGGGAGTGCTGGGCATGATGCCCTGAGCTCCTAAAAGGAAGCAGGATGGAATATATCAAAACAAAGCAAAAATTATCATTGTTAGAACCCTGTTCAAACAATTGGGTGTGTTAATATATGATTAAGCCACAAATCATTGTTATGTGTATATTGCTTTAAATGCATTGTGGATGATTACTATATAAGCAAGCAAGAGAGCATGCTCAGTGTGGTTGGTGGTTTATGGTTCAGTGTGGTTTAGTGTGGTTTGGTGTTTGACGGTGTGTTCCGGATTGAAGACTCTCTGTGATGAGTAGATTACTTTATGGCTGTGTGAAATTGCTGTGAAGAAAAGAGTAACTATCTGTGATAGTATAGAATAAGTGATAGCTGTAATCTTTGTGAGTTAAAACAAAGATAGGCAAGAAGAAGAAACTTCGCATTGACTGAATAACTGTATATGACTTGGACTTCCTATTTAACTTTGCTACTATTCAAGTAAAAACTATTTTGTACATACTAAAGATATTCTGTTTATTGACTGAATAGCATTCATATCAAACTGCAACACCATTACTACAACACATTTCACTGTGTATGTGCTTAACAGCACAATAACTCCTTAACAATCATAGTTTTACAGTCAATTGGAAATCTAGGGAAAAGATAATTATATTTTTCTAAGTTCTATTTGACTTATAACAAAGCAAGGAGTGGTTAACCGATTCCAATTTTATATTATATTCCAACACAGACCTATTGTTACTCCTTGGTCCTAAAATCTTTTTGCCTCTTAATGATGAGAAACAAAAGTTTAATGCTATCGAAGCCCTCCTTTAAGATCACATAAAATTGAATGCAAAAATAATTTAAGTCTTAATACATTGAAAAACTCTTAGAATTAAACATAAATTTTGTCATATTCTTCCTATGGAAGAGAGAAAACGGTGGGGCTCATTCTTATGCTTTGCACCAGTGGTGGGTTCCTACCGGTGCGGTCTTGCCTGTCCGTCGCCGCCGAGCCGAAGAAGCTGGCGGCGTTTGCGGCGCGGGGCTTCCCCCGCCCGCTTTCCCGGAATGCTGGGACACCGCCATTTGCGTTCTTTTGCCCTCTGCGCAAGCGCTGCTTGCGCAGAGGGCAAAAGAATGCAAATGGCGGCATCCCGGGAAAGCGGGCAGGGGAAGCCCCGCGCCACGAACACCGCCAGCTTCTTCGGCTCGACGGCGACGGACAGGCAAGACCGCACCGGTAGGAACCCACCCCTGCTTTGCACTTTATTTTGTTTATTTACTTGCATGGTTCATTTGACACAAAATTTAGAGGGGCAAACAGTAAGTTTAAAACACTCATAAAAATATCCGCCTAAATTAAAACTCAGCATTCATAGGGCAGCATATAATAACCCCCAAACAAGGAGTTCCATTAGTTTCCTGGCCCAGGGCTTGTGTTCACTGACACAAGATCCCAGTGTATGCTGAAGAGCTATCTGAAGAGTTTTCCCTCCATGAGCCAGTACTTTGTGTTGTATGGAACCATGAATACATTTCCTCTTCTGCTTTTTCTTAAGGCTTAAGTACATGGAATTAGTTGTGGTCTTCACTCTTTCACATAAGAGCATCTCCAAAGTTGCTCTTTGATGTTGGCTACCTTAACCCTTTCCTTTCCTTTTCAGGCTATGGACAGATTCTAGAACTGCACTAAAAAAATAATGGGTAACTGCACAGCTGTTTTCTCTAACATTTATAATCATTCATATTCAGTGCAATTCATTATTTTCCATTTCAAGAATTTCATCCATCCATCCATCCCTCAGCAATGCCCATAACAACTGTGATGTTTTCCCCTTCGCTAAACTGGCGGTGGGCATGGCCAGTGCGTGATGCATCTGGCCCCTGGCCTGCAAGTTTGACACCCCTGCTATAGGCCATTATACGCCAAAGCAACTACACACAAGGAAAGTTTTTCCACCACGCCATCACTCTGCTAAACATCTAATTCCCACAACACAGTCAAACTACCTAGTAGGGCTATATTACTATTAACCTTCTCATCTTTCCTATTACCTCTTTTCTTATCTCTTATGATTATAACTTTCTTGCTTGTATCTTATGATTTATATTAATTGTTTTATTTAGTATCCTAGTATGATTTATGTTGATTGCTTATTTAGTATCCTATGTCTATCACTAAGTTTGTACCTTACGATTTCTGATGAATGTATCTTATGATGATTATGATCATGATTTAGTACTTGCTGCTTGTAGGTATACTGAGAGCTTATGCACCAGAGCCAAATTCCTTGTGTGTCAAATCACACTGGTTCAATAAAGAATTCTATTCTATTCTATTCTATTCTATTCTATTCTATTCTATTCTATTCTATTCTATTCTATTCTATTCTATTCTATTCTATTCTATTCTATTCTATTCTACACTAAACTATTAAAAACAATTTAGCCAATGTCTTTTGAACTTTTTCATATAAGTACAAATGTGTAAGTAAAAGTAGGCTTCAAAATCTTTTGAAGAAACTGAAAACATACTTTCCTTCACTGCAAGATGCACCAAACCAGAATTTCTTTTATCTAATTAAAGCTGATCTTGGAATAGTAAAAATGTAGTCATATTAAACGCTGTTAATTAATTAAGGCACTGTAGCATGAAGAAAATAATATCTGCTTAATAGATATCGCATAAAAAGTTTTTTATTGGGATCCAATTTACACCTATAAGTATTACAGTATGATGATCTCATGCAGTGTTAGTCACTAACCTTATTTCATTTTAAAAACAGGAACATGGAAAATATCAAACATTTTTTTCTTTACAAAAAGCAGACATGGATATCTCTCCCCCCCCCCCCAGTGCAATTTTTCTGAAAAAAATTAATACATTTACCTTTGAAACAAGAAGTGAAATTACTTCCTTCATGGTTTCTTCAATCAAGTCATCAATTTTTGAATGATATTGTTGCTGTGGTTCAGAAAACCAAAGTAGCATTAATATATTAAATGAGCACAAGACTATTTGTCATAAGTCACATTTGTACAAAGGTACAAAAACTGACAGATCAGAATTACTTAAAATTATTAAAAGAACAAAGCCTTGAAAATGATCCACCCACAAATTACTTTCTTTCATACAATATCCAGAAAATTTTCCAATGTATGCATTTGAGTTAAGTAGTTAATAGGGTTATTATTTAAATGCAGCAAGGTCTTATTCAGGGAAAGGAATGCGAAGGATATGTTTTGTCTTCTATGTAATTAAGGTGGCTATGTATTCCTCCAACCCCAAAGGGCTGATTTAGCTGCAAAAGCAAGATGAGAAGAAGATTTAGTAAATAAACCACTTTCTGTCTGATAACTCTCATTCACATGTTATGTTCTTCAGAAATAAAATGAGTGGCCAATTGTTTGCTCTTCAAAGAACCCTTTTAAGAGTGAAGTGAGCCGCAGGTTATACAATTCCTATACAATCTGCTCTAACACGGGTAAAAAATAAAAATTAATCAGAAAACCTGAAGGATGGCAATAAATTACTCAACCATAAAATATATAATAGCTAAATCAGTTGCTGCTCTTCATCTTTCTACTACTGCTTTTTTCTCACTAATGAAAACATTTTCTTTAAGAAACACATTTCAAATCTGAAAGACTTTCACATTCTATTTTTGATCGCAATAAAGCAAGCGTCCATCCTGCAGTTTGTGGGAGCAAAGGCTCATTCTTTTATTCTGAACATATATTCATTCCAAAAAGTAATTCTTCCATCAGAACATTTGTTTGAAAGCAAAGAATGCTCCAGTAGCCCACTTCACAAAAAATGTGTCTTATAAAGACTAACCCTATCTTGATGGTTCAAGGCTACATGAATCAGCAACGGCATAATGCTTTGAATAAAGAACTGCCAGCATCAGTCTAAACATTCACTCAACTTTGTAAGAGTCCATGGCATAGTCTTCTGAAATTTAGGGTTCCTGAAGGCAATTTACTCCCTTTTTCAAAGTATTACTTTTAAGAAAAGTGTGTTAAAATGGTGTATTTTCTTCTCCCCTTCTGCAATGGGAGAGTCATATGTATAATGCCAGAATGGATGTCTTTCTAATTCTTGTTGCTTTTCCATTACATGAAAGACTGAAGGATTTTGGATATTTAGTGCAGTGGACATGGTAGTTGTTGGAAGGTTTTCTTACAATGAGTACCAATACTTGCTGTTCAGAACTTATCCCTCTTTGTCATTTCAACAGTTGCCAAGGAAAAGTAACTAATTGCAAAATTGATGGTACGATATCATATTCACAGGTTTCAATTGGATTTTTTTTAATACAGAAGGAATGATAGCTAGGTAGCTGTGCAATTTCATCCTTTCATAAATGCTCCCCAAACATACAGAAAGGTTTTGAAAATGTCAAATTGGGGGGAGGGCACAATATATAAATTGATTTCACCACCATTTTATGGGCACTGATTTAATTAATTAGTGGCATGATCCTATTTCCTATTAGTAGGAAAACTGTGATTGTCTCATATGTTAGCATTCCAAGACATTAGTAGTAATAAGACCAGTCTGTTTTAAAGGGATTGGGAAGTAGAAACAATGCTGTGAGGAAGTGCCCATATAATTATAAATAATAATAATAATAATAATAATAATAACAACAACAAAGTTGGAAGGGACCTTGGAGGTCTTCTAGTCCAACCCCCTGCCTAGGCAGGAAACCCTACACTACTTCAGAATGTAGACATTACTTTCAGGTTTTGCTGAATAAAGGTGTGAAAATCACCTGATGAGGCATTTTTGCTCCTCTCAATCTACCACTTTGCTTGCAAAATCCTACTGCCGGTTTAATAGGTTCCTTCTTTGAGATTAGACTTTGATTCTTGTTAAATCTAAGAAAAGCTACAACCTGCTTTGCCTGTAGGGACATTTAAGTATCAGATGGCATTATCTGATATCTGTATGCTAGTCTGTGACTATAATAAATATTTTATTTGATTATCTGATATTGGAATATTTTTTGGATGTTGACAAAAAAATTACAACAAAGAATTAATTAAGACATGATATGAATTTGATAAAAGATGTAGATGGTCAGATAGATGGTCTGATAAAGCAAAAGCAAAGTCCTCCCACTGACACTAATTGTAGTGTTGTTTGAATAATGAAAGGTTAATAAGAATGAGGAGGTGGTGGGTTTGAGAGTGGAAGATAGAGCACCAATGAAAAGCTGAACGTTTTGAAAGGGTTTTTTTTGTTTGAAAGTTGCAAAGGAGAGCTGATAGCTTTTATTTTCCCATTTACCATATTTATCCAAAAGGAAGACAAATTTTTCTCCAACTCTAAATAGTTACTTGCTTAATTGGGATCTCATTTTACATTCCATAGATAGCACATTAGAAGACCTTTCAGAAAACAACCAAATGGGTAAAAAAATAAAAGGACTGCAGACATTCTGGCTGAAAAACATAGATTAGCTTGAACCTTGATACTATAAATAAATCGTTTTAGGATTAGAAAGAATCCTTTAGAATGCAATGTATGATATGTTTTGAGAAGTCCAACTAATACAGTGATAAGGCTTCTGTTCTTTAATATTCATATGAAACTATATGTAACTTTCCACCAAAATCTCTTTTACTCAATCAACAATTGGGAAAAATGGTTGCCTGGAACTACATAGCCTAGAGCCTGAATTCATTTTGTTTAGGGATGTATAATCAGAAATTATAAATTCTACTCAAAGTAAGTAAAGATAGAAACACTTCGGAAAACAAACAAACACAACAAACAAAATTTAAAGCAATGAACTTACCCACTGATTTGCAAACTGGTTGATGCCCGGAAAGCCCCCCCCAAAAGAAGAAAATGGAGAAAAAAATTGTGAAAAAAAATTATAAAATAATATAGGAAACAGCAATCTTACCAGACTTAATGAAAAGCTTGTTTAAATAAAGACAAAATACAACAAAGATGGCTACAAAGATAAATGCACATAAATAGCACAATTTGCTGCAAAGTAAAAGAGTAAGGTACTGTAGCATTGTGAAGGATCTGTACTTTGGTTTGGTGGTTACCAATGCTTCTTGGAGGGAGCAAGTTCTGGCGTTTTCATCTCCTATTCTATAGAAGCATTTGTCCCTTTTATGGCCTCTCCTGGTATTTCGTGGGGACTGGTTTACAAGAAAAGACAGAGTCCTCTATTTGCAGCTATCATTTTCTTGTAGCTCAAGACTCGTATCTACACCCAACAATATGTAATTTAGTCCTAATTTCTAAATTATTTTTCTTAAAAAGGAAGAAATAAGTCTTTCTGCCCGGATTGTTATGCTCAAACTTATACCAACCAATAGGACACACCCCTTTTTTTCTGATGTTTTCAATTTTCTCATGGACATTGATGATTGTAACTGGAAACAATAGTGGGTTTTTTAAGCTATTGAAAAAGGGCAATGCAATTTCTGTTGGTTTTGGAAGTGGGGATGATGGAAACCTGTAGCTTAACATAACAAAAACAATGAAAAGTGATTTTCCCCCCTCCCCCAAAAACTTGGAAATCCTAGTCAAATACAATGCAGGAGAGTTGTCAAATACATCTCAAACTATGAAACATGCATATTCATCATATGTTAACGATGAAAAAATGAGTGACTGTAATTTTTAGAAACGTAATACCTCAAACATCAAATATTAATAGGACTGAATTTACTCAAAAGGAAGATGATCCTGAATTTAAGACAACCACCCACAAATTAAGACTATTCAGGAAAAAAAATATTCATGAAAAAACCTCAAGTGGAAACACCCAGCTTGCCAATGTAGTATTATCAATTCTATCTGAACCCAACTTTAAAAGCTCATCTCCGCGCGTGCTCCCCCCCTTGTCAGGAGTAATGATCCCAGAAATAAGGAGAGATTTCCTGACAGTTAGAACAATTAATCAGTGGAACAACTTGCCTCCGGAAGTTGTGGGTACTCTAACACTGGAGGTTCTTAAGAAGAGATTGATCAACTATTTGTCTGAAAGGGTATAGGGAGTTGGACTAGAAGGCCTCCAAGGTCCCTTTCAACTCTGTTATTCTGTTATTTATACTAAGTAATTAAGTAAAATAGAATAGAATAGAATAAAAACTTTCTATTTCCAAAAAGTTTTATTAGTACAAAATTACATAGATAATAGCTAAACATTAAATAGAAAGTACAAACATTTTTTTTAATTTTTCTCCCCCCTAACCCACCCCTTTCCCTCCCCCCCTCCCCCCCGGACTTCCCAGAGAGAGTACAGGGCATAATATCAATAAAATAAATTTAAATTAAATTAAGAAATTTTGACTTCCACCTTATTTTTTTAAAACTTCAACTCCAAATTGTACACTAATAAAAATTCCTTCCTCCTCCTTTCAATCATCTACCCTTCACAACATTTCTTCACTGTTAACTAAGAATTAAATGATTATTACATAAATGATGACTAAGTATTAAATACAAAAACCTTAAACTTCATCATAAAATCAATCAGTATATAAATAACATACTATTACTATATATCAGATTATAAGCACTAATTACAAACTTTAAATAACCTTCCTCCCCAAAAAAAAATGTTAAATCTAATTGTAATATTTTATAACTGGATAGATAACAATTCCAAATCTTTCTCACAATCAAATAAAACTTAAATTGATATTACACAAAAAATAACTAAATAATAATACAAAAACCTTAAACTTCATCATAAATTCTACCACTCTATTAGTAACATAATGTTACTATGTATTAAATTATTAGGTTCAAAAAAGTTCTAAATCTTTAAAAAGAATTAATAATACTTTGAATAAGCCCCCCCAAAAAAACAAAAGAAAAAAAAAAGAATGCAAGAAGTAAAGAAAAGAAAAAAAAATTAAGGAAAGAAGGGAAAAAGAAAAGTACAGTCATAATGGCAACCATCTGTCCAATAAACTTCAACACTGCATCTTGTTGTATCTTGATGATGGTTGCATCTTTTTGTAACTTGATAATTTTGTAGTTGTCAGCTCGCCTCCCATCTGACCCCGATCTTCCATCTCCTTTTCCACACTGTAGACATCTGTCTGGCTCTGCCAATCATTTAAATTTTGTAAATCTGTTTCGATTTGAAGAGGAAGGGATGGCTTTCCCTCCTCCTCCTCTTTTGTTTTCATACATCTTTCCTCTGGAATCTTGGATATATCAGCCTTTAAGACGTTGACATAAAATTCAGTAGCTTTCTTTGTTGTATTAAGCCGATATCTTTTTCCCAGAAATTTCACTGCAACTCCTGTTGGTGCTTCCCATTTGTAATGTAAATTTAACCTTTTAAATTCATCAATCAGAAAGGTATAATCTTTTCTGGCTTTGAGCATTTTAGAGGGAATTTCTTTCCATATCATCAGTTCCTGGCCATTCACCTGCAGGTTATTCTTAAACGTCGCCTGTATAATCCTATTCCGTAAGGCTCTTGTAGTAAAGTATATTACAATATCCCTTGGTAGGTGTTTTTGTTTTGCATACCAGGAGTTGATTCTATATATTTTATCAATTTGCCTGGCTAGTTCTTCTTTAGACAGTCCAGACACCTGCTCCAAAGCTTCCACCATCCTTCCTTTCAAATCTTCATATAATCCTTCTTTCAACCCCCTGACCCTTATGGCAAATTCCATGGATCTGAATTGCGTCATTAACACCTCTGTTTCGAAATTTGCAATGTCATTTTGTATTTTATCTATGTATTCTACTGAAGTTGTCAAAACTTGTTTGTTTTCTTCAATGCGGTTTGCCAAAACTTCAATATTTGTTGCTAGACCTTTACATACCTCCAACACATCATTTCTAATTTGTTGGTCAATATTCTTTAAAGCAGCCTGCATTTTATTATCTATTTCACTAATTTTTTGGTTAAATTCAACAATAAGTTCATCTTTCATAATCTTTAAGGTACTTATTAAATTTTCAGGTGTTAAAGACTTTGGGGGTGTTAACTCAGTGGTAAGTTGCATTTTAGAAATATAACCAGATGAATAATCCATTCTTTTATTCAAAACCATCTTTCCAGATTTTGAAGCCATTTTAGTATTTCCAGTGGTGAACAAAGAAAAAGCCAAGCCTCTAGTTAAAGTTCTTTTAAATTTCTTTTAAAATTCTTTCAAATTCCAAAGCCAGATAGAATTTTATTTTTAAAAAATTGTCAGTTATTATTTAATCCAAAATCGGGAGACAGAGAGAGTAAAGCCAACTTTCAAAATCAAAAATTTCCATAAGAAAAAAAGCTGCTAGGGAAACGAAAGTTACTTTCACTTCTCCTCCCACTTTCTCCGATCGCCATGTTGTAGCGTAATAACTGTTACTTAGTTTCTTCCGAAGTGAAAATCAGCAGTGGAGTTGAAAGAAAAAAAAAATCTGTACTTGCCCTTTAAAATCCTGTCTCTCTCTGTCTGCTTGTTTAAACAATTAAGTAGTTGTAATCCCATTCACGAAGCAGCGGGTGGTCACAGCATCTTGCTCCGCAAAAGCGGAGGTTTCCAAGTCCCCGGAGCAAGAGACAGGCTGGCTGGGGAGCCCTCACCTTTCGCGCCCCTGGCTGACACTTGGGGCACTAGGGGGGGCTCTACCCCACCTGTCCGGCTCTCATCTCTCCCCTTTGCCCGGGGCAGAGACTTTCAAGCCGCCAGACAGCTGTTCTGGCGGCTTTAACGGGGAAAAGGAAAGGCGCTCAACGAGGAGCGTCCGCGATGCAGCGATCCGGAACCGGAAGTCAATAGAATAAAAACTTTATTGTCACTTTAAATGTATACTAATCAGCATACATTAAAATGAAATTTCATTGCATTCAGCTCTCAAAAGATAACCATTATGCATATACCCACATACATACATTTCTGACACAGTCTGGTTTGAATGTATGCATATATGGAATGCACAGACACAGACACACACACAGACACACAGACACACACACACACACAGCACACCTGAGGGCAGGACAAGAAGCAATGGATGGAAACTAATCAAGGAGAAAAGCAACCTAGAACTAAGAAGAAATTTCCTGACAGTTAGAACAATTAATCAGTGGAACAACTTGCCTCCATAAGTTGTGAATGCTCCAACACTGGAAGTTTTAAAGAAGAGATTGAACATCCATTTGTCTGAAATGGTATAGGGTTTCCTGCCTAAGCAGGGGGTTGGACTAGAACACCTCCAAGGTCCCTTCTAACTATTCTATTCTATTCTATTCTATTCTATTCTATTCTATTCTATTCTATTCTATTCTATTCTATTTCATTCATTCTAATTCTAATCTTAAAAAAAGAGAATCCTGCGAGTTTACAAGATGGATGGCATAAGGAACAAAGTAAGTAAGTAAGTAAGTAAGGAAGGAAGGAAGTAAGTAAGTAAGTAAGGAAGGAAGGCAGGCAGGCAGGAAGGCATCTATCTATCTATCTATCTATCTATCTATCTATCTATCTATCTATCTATCTATCTATCTATCTATCTATCTATCTATCTATCTATCTATCTATCTATCTATCCATCCATCCATCCATCCATCCATCCATCCATCTATCCATCTATCTTCTCTATCAATCTATCTAATCATAGCTATTAATTTCATATAAAGTTCCTCATTTATTAAATAATTCCCATATACATAGAAAACCCTTCTCTCTCTTCCACACAAACCACTTATAACTGAAATACCAAATAAACAGGCACAAAATCCATATAGAAAAAACAGCAAAAAGGAATTAAACACAATGGTGGGAAAAGAGGGACAATAATTGCACATGAAAGAGAAAGGAAAGCAAAATTTGGAATGGGAAAAGCAGAAGAGAGGATAGGGAAGGAAAGAAGACAGTGATAGAGAAGTCCCATTTCAATGTTAGAAAAAGGACTGAATTCAACAAACAATTATTCTGAGTGCTGGCTACTTTCAGCAGCTGTATCTATAGGCCTCTACATCTTATGCTCAGTGTTTTTGTTTTCAAGAGCTTTTCCTATTCTGTAAGCCCTACCTGACCCAGATAATTATTTGGGAAAAGAATTCATCTTCCTCTGGGGTAAATATGGTAACTTTTTTGCAATGAACTAGTTGCCAGTAGAAGAACTAACATCACCAAATCCAACTCTAAATCCATCGGCGTTCAGTAAATAATGGAATATGAGATTTTTGAACATCTGGGCTTTTTTTCTTTAAAAACGTGGTTACCAATTATCGTTGCATTACTGAAAATCATGACACATAACAATCTTCATTGTTTTAAGCAGCACCACATTTTCAAATTACTGTTTGTATTTTGTGAAAAAAGAATGACCATATGATTTATGGAAAAAATGAAGTTTACAGTCTATGTGCATATGTACATATGGGCGGCATTGTGTGTGTGTGTGTGTGTGTGTGTGTGTGTGTATACATATCACACACAAACACACAAATGAATAAATGTTTAGCATAAAATTACCCCCAAACCTTTTGCACCTTTATTAAGATTTGTCATCATCTGCTGGAATTCTCTTACCTCCTGCCCACCATTCAGAATACAAAGTTTAGCAGTTTGCTTCTTGGCATCAACTAGCACGTTGAACATTGTGCATACAGAAGAAGGAATACGCAAATCTGTTGATTTGTTTGTCTTCTGCACTTTGAGTTCAAAAGCAGTTCTTGTTCTATTAATTGAAACATGGGATTTACAGAAATAGAACGATTGGTCATATTTTAAATAACCTAAATGAAAAGGGGAATTCAGTGAAAACTTGTGAAAGGCAAATACGAAATGTTTAGATGCATGTTACATTAACTAATGGGATTGTCATATTTATAAGTACTAAAGTCTGATAGTCCTCTCAAGGTTAGATAGTGATTTAACAAAATAGCTGCTTGACAAAGCATAGTCCAGATAAAGCACAGAATGTTGAACGTTTTCTCCACAAATTTCAAACTGACAAAAGCTGATCATAGACTGCCATTATAATATATTCAAGGACAGTTTCAGAACATGTGGCACATTTTAAATGAGCAGGGGAATAGATGGAAAAAGCATAATAATTGTTCCTTTAAAAAAAAAAACTCCCAGAGAGGTATAATTCAGAAATAACTGGCTTGGTGAAGCCAATAATAGATTATGGAAGAATGATTATCACCTGAAACAATTAAAGATCAGTGGGCATATAATATAGTTTCCTCTGCTTGATGAATCTATTATCATAACCGTACCAGAACACTTTGTGTTTATGGCAGCATGGTGAAATATGGCTAGTCTGACCAGTGCACGTGTACTGCTACTTTGCTTTCAGTAGATATTTAGAGTAATCACGATGTAGAGTCCTTGTGCAAGACTTCAACAGTCAAATATATACAATTTTATCATGAAATATTTTTACTTCTGCCAATTCATTCAATCATTTGTTTAGCTCTAGCTTGTATTAATAACCTGAAAAACAAGTTCTTCAAGAGCTTGAAAATGGAAGGCGGTGTTGAATACCTTTTCTAAAAATCTTCATTTCCTTCACCTCCAGTGATGACGAAAGCAATAATGTTGATTGCTTGAGCTGGAAGCTGTAACTAAATAGATCTTTTACTGTATGTTTTTGCTTCCCAGTTGTCTAGCATAGTGATTAGAAGATCAAATGGGGTTCATACTGCCATTTGGTCAGAAAACTCACCATATGCCTTTGAGCTAGTCACATAAAGCCTACTTATGTGTAAGTGCCAGGATTTGAATGCCAACTTGATGAGCATTTCTTGCTGGCCATTCCAAGTACCATGAACACATTGTGCAGAAACCCCATAATATGCGGAGTTGTCATTTGGCATTGTGGGACAGAGAGGAGAATTTTGTGCAGAAAAAGTTGCTTTAATGTATTGATTTACTAACTTAAGCATTCCAAAGTAATCCATGAAACTGAAGTACATATATGAAAACAGAATGTTAGCATCTGATAGTATTTTTATGTAATGGTTAAGGCACCTGAGTGGAAATTGGGAGGCTGTGAGTTCTAGTCCCCTTGCCCTCCAATACATAAACCAAGGCAATCAGTATTCATTTTTGAATGTTAGCCCTAAAAGATTTGTCATCGTGTAATGATATGTGGGAATGACCTTAGGAGACAAGAGAAAGAGCCACAGACTATAGACAACTATCATGTAAAATATCTCCGTTCATAGGAGGGAGGGGAGCATTTCAGAAGGGACCCTCCCTAGTTTTTTGCAAGTAAAAGTTAAGGAGGAAAGAAATACTTTCAGATTTGCAAGATTCTGTTAATTTAACCTTTCAGTAAAGATAGAGTTAGTATTCATAGTTGTGCTTCTTATCTGGACTATCTCGAAGAGCTAACATTAATTTCACTGATGGGTACCAGCTGAAACTTGTGGCACAGCTGAGAGTCCATTGGAGCTCTGGATGTTCTTGTTCATTCTTACTTTCAATTCATTTGTCTCCTTTGCATGTGCAGTGAACACAGCAAAGTAAACAGAGCAGCCATTTTTTCTTTGCCCTGTGCTCCTATACAGGTCAGGCCTGCTGAGAAGTGATGAGGAAGTATGCTTACCCAACTTGCTTAATGAAAATATCTTCCCAAAGCTCCTTACAGCCTGGATCTGGATTTATTTTTTAGAATTATTATATAATTTATATGGAGAAGACTCACTGGAGAAGAGCCTAATGCTGGGAACAATTGAGGGCAAAAGAAGAAGGGGACGACAGAGAATGAGGTGGCTGGATGGAGTCACTAAAGCAGCTGGCGTGATCTTAAATGGACTCCGGGGGATGGTAGAGGACAGGAAGGCCTGGAGGAACGTTGTCCATGGGGTCGCGATGGGTCAGACACGACTTTGCAACTAACTACAACAACATATAATTTAGATACAAAGCTACGAGCACATACCTTTTGATGCAAGCTTCTATCATATCACTGGCCATAAGTTTAAGTCTCTGTTCTAAGTGATGGGCAAACTCTGGTTCTGGCCAATGGAGATCTAAGATGAACATCTGTAGGGCATCAAGTTTCCAGAAGAGGTCTTCTGAAGTTGCGGACCCATTACTAACAAACAAAAAAATTACTATTACACTTGACTCAGAGCATTAGATAAAACATAATGCTATTTCTACATTTGTAAGCATTTCAGCTACTTGCCATAAACACATGACCAGCACTTCTGGGATCACTCACTATTATTTTGCTGTAATTACTGGGCAGCTTTGTCTTATACAAATTTATCTGGTGTGGCTCTAACAGTTGTTGACTTCAGCTTTGAGGGAAAGGAACAATTCAGACACGAGCAGTAGGGTTATTTAATGTACTGAAGCTATTTCATTGCAGGTGTGAACTGAATAGAGCTGAGCAGGAAGAAGCAATTTTGACTTAAGACGGGGCTTTGAGATTGATAAAAAAAAGAAAGCTTGGCATTTATCTAAGTTACTCTGCTGACTTTTAGCACTTGATGGTGATGATTACTATATCCACATTATTGCTTAATATCATTTAATTTCCACCCACAATATAACAACAGAAAGACATCCAGCAGTGTTGCTTTTAATCCCATTAATGTCCTAACTGGAGTCAAGCAAAAATGGAGTTAAGAAAGAAGTCAGGTCTCCACCATCATTTCTGGTCCAATTCTTGGGGACTTTACAGAGATCAAGTCGAAATTCTGAAATTATTTCATATCTACAGAAATACACTCTTAACAGTAAATTAACTATTAAAAAACAAAACAAAAGCAAAGTACTAGCACTAAGATTACAATCTCAACATGTGTAAATACTTGTCTGTTGTGTCTGACAGAAAATTTACTATGTATGCTAGATACTAGGAATGGGCTGATAATGATTTACAACACACTAAGGGAGGAGGACGATACCAGGCCATTTATGATAATTCTGTTGCTACAAATGATGCAACCAATTATTTTAAATCAGATGTTTCCTGTGTGTGTGTGTGTATGTGTGTGTGTGTGTGTGTATTAACTCCTGATAATATTGTTACAAGCTATTTCCATAATGTGCACTGATTAGACTTGATGTCTGTCATGGTCATACATTGTTCTACCATGAGAAATCAAATCTTAAGACTTTTGTGACTCTTCTATATAAAAAGCTGTGATTACTGTAGTAGTAGCCTTATTTATACCCCAGATTTTATAGAATTTACTGATAATACTGTCATTATAGGTCTGGGTTCAAGTTCACCCAGTCCTTGAAGGCAAATGAATTTATTATTGTGAAGGTCATATGTAGTGGAGAAGGCAGAATGCAATTGTGTCCAGTCTATACATCTCCAGCTTCCACAGAAGGACAGGGTATGTGGAATTCGTATTAAATTTAGATACTCAGGAGCATTCAGAAATCCTGTATGTTTATTAATTTTCAGGTACTTCTCATCACTTTCAGCACACAGGAACCAAAAAGACAGAATTACAGATACAGAACTACAGCCTAATTAATTGTATATGAAAAATAGGAAGTATGTCAGCCTTCAGCATCTATATAGTACATTTTTTGTCTGATTAAGCATCAATCAGAAAGGAGCAGTGGATTATTTTTAATCTGAGTAAAGTTCTTAGTATAGCAAAAACATTTCTACAATCCTTTTATGCTGGTGCTGAGATTTACATGAGGCCGTAGTTGTTCAACCCATTAGTATTTTTATAGTTGGGAGCAACAAAGTTTATTTTCTTTGTTTTTGGCAGGTGACAATCTATAATGGTGACATGATTATATCAGTAGAAGGAGCAGGACTGAACATGTTGGTCTTTTTTTTCTTTGCTTGCTTTTGAGAAGAGGGAGGGGAATATGTTTTATTATTAACAGTTAAGTGTTTTGGAAACGCATCATACCCATTTTCTTTTACTTCCTTAGGAATCAAGGAATTAGATTTGTTGCAGAATTTTGCCAGCACAATCTTAAATTGACACTGAGATTCCCCCTCCCCCCAAAAAGCCATGAGTGCTACTTGATAACTATGCATTATATCCGTTTTAGTCCTATTTTAAACAACCAAATTATATGAAGGGAATAAATAAAAAAATAGAAGAAACTCAATATTTCTGCCCAGAATATTCCAGATGTGTTGAAATAACAGAATTAAATCTCAATATTCTTAATAGGTTTCGATCCAGTGTCTGAAATAGGTGAGTTTGAAGTTAATGCCAATAAATAAGTATATATTTTTAAAAATGCTTTTGTGCTTGCATTAAATATAAGCATTATGATTTAAAACTGTTCATACTCCTTATAAATACTAATCTTCATGATTATTACAGCAATAATCTGCTGCAGTGATTAAGCTAAATGAGTAGATATAAAATGTCTTTTTATACACTTGTTTGACTTCTGTAGAACTTTTTTCTTCTGTATAGTTTTGATTTAGGATGCCCTTGAGAAAATAAATTCATTTCCAAAATATGCTAGGCTCCAATAAAATCATGTTAATGACCCTTGAGACTCCTTTCTTTTCCTTTTCTCAGAATAGGATTGTAGGAGACAAATATAAATTTATGTATGAATAAATTTATGTATTTAAATTCATGAAATATATATATGCATACCAATATACTAATTTAACTGTGAGAGGCAAATACAAATTAGATTAGCTTTGAATTTTTAATAGAGCTTTTGATACATTTTGGAAGCAATATTTCCACTTCAAAGTTTGGCTATTTATTAACCAAGAACTCAGATTATAAAAGCGTAATTTCATGCCTTTAAAGAGACTACTGATTCTGCCTAATTCCAGATCCCTGGTAACTGATTTGGAGTGATAGCAGGGGTGAAATTCAGCAGGTTCTGACAGGTTCTGGAAAACAGGTAGCGGAAATTTTGAGTAGTTCGGAGAACCGGCAAATACCACCTCTGGCTGGCCCCAGAAGTGGGGAGGGAATGGAGATTTTGCAGTATCCTTTCCCTGCCACGCCCACCAAGCCACGCCCACAGAACCGGTAGGGAACAATTTTGAATTTCACCCCTGAGTGACAGGTTATTAATCACTGAGCCACAGTGCCCCAAATCATGTTAAATATAGCTCACAACTATAATTTTATTTGTTGGCTCATTTTTTTGGACTCATTAACCCATAGGAATGTATGTCTCCTCTTGCCTCACTTGACCATTTACATTACTGATACTACAAACAAGCCTCTGAGTAGCACAGAGGTCTTATTTAGAACTGCAAAAGTGAGCACTGAATGGAAATGAAAGAGTATCTTTGAAAGAGAACTTATCTCCTGGCTAATTATACACCCTTGCTTTATTTCGCAACACATTGTTCCAACTCCCTCCTGCTTCCAAGTGTGTTTTTCCTCAGACAACGCTAATTCAGCATGCTTTTCACGTCTAGCCAAGGTATCCTCTGCACTAGACTCTCAAGGGACCAATCAAAAAGAACACTGAATACTACACATAGCATTTTGCTCTCTTAATACCTCCTCCACCTTAATACACAATGGCCCAAATGTACCATTAAAGAGGTGGCCAGCAAAAACAACTGAAAACAAAGTAATTATGTTCCTGAGACTGTAATGACAGGTAAGAACACACATTTACTGCTCCTAACCATGCACAGAAGAAAAGCACTTCTGTGAATAGAAATGCCACCACAAGAGCAGTATTATAATTAATTGCTTACAATGTGTACAAGGCTCTGTGCAGGTCTGTGTGCAGACATGTTACATAAAAAGAGGACCCAGTCTTATTTCATCTGGGCTCCTCCATGCTTGGCAAGGAACAAGCTACTGGGACCGAGAATTCCTTTCTCAGAGATGTACATTGTACAACATCCTGCTTATCTAAGAGACCATGGATACATTATTCAGGGTGTGTCCTAAACACTATTTTAAAATATGATTCTGAGGAAATTAGAAAGGCAATCTATATCTCTGTCATTCCATGACATTTCTAAATCCCTGGTTTATTATTCTGAATTTTTTGTTATTATTTCATGTATTTTTTTAAAAAAATAAGACAAGTAATCAAACAATAAGTACTTTCTGTAAATTGTGTATTAAAAATACAAAAAAAGGGAAATCTTTGTAATTCCAAGGACTAGTAGATTCATTAAGATTGAAACAGACAGTATATGATAAAAGAAACTGAATATAGGTATCACTCTCTACTGAGACGATTAAGAGTTTCTAGATATTAGATGCTTGTAATTATACAGCAGAATTATAAGGGGCCATTTAGGCAACCCAGTTTATAGGAGAAATCCAAAATTAAAACATCCATTCAAGAAAGGGAATCCCCCCTCCCCCCATCTCTCTGGTTCCCCTGTCAAACTGTTACGGATATTTTTGTATCATTCTCATTTGGGAGAAATATAAAACACAATCTTCTGCGTAACATTACTTCATCCTTCTGAAAAACAATATTTCACCGTGTGTTGGAGAATGAGCAAACACCTATCTTAGAATCATTAAAGCAGCCATGTATTTTTTCCAGTTTTTGTAGATGTTTATCAGCTGTATTTATGAGCATGCACAGCCAAGAAGGTGCACTGTGAAACATTGATTTTGAAGAAGTTACATATTCTTACTCTTATATCCGCTTCGTCTTTTCAAAGCTGAGCAGTTCCTGTTTATTCAATTTTTCTTCATGGGGCTAAGTTTTTAATCCGCTAATCATCTTCCTCTTTCTCTGAACCCTATTGCCATTTTTGTGATTTTAAAAAACTGAAGTCCAAACTGGGCACAATATTTGAAATACGTTTTGATTAAAAGCAGAATAAAATAGAATGATAATGATGAAAGGGTTTAGGATTGGACCTTGTGCCCCCCCCCTCACTAGATAACTCATTCCAATTTAATGATGAAACATTGATAAACATTCAATGAGTTCATTTTTCAGAAAGCTATACATCTTTTTAACTATCATGCCATCAAGTCCTCCTTAATTATCCAACCTCTGCCTATACTATCCATTTGCTTTCTGAGTACGTAGTTCCACTATCAAACTGTTATTACTATTTCGATATTTTTTTTAACATTCAATCAAAATCTCTTTCTTAACACAAATTCATAATTCAGCAAAATAATGCTAAAAGTAAGATACATTACTTCTACAGCAGAGGTGTCAAACGCACGGCCTGCGGGCCGGCTGTGTCATGTGCTGGCCTCGCCACCGCCCGGTTTAGCAAAGGGGAAAAAAGTCCTGATACGTCACGTGAGGCCCCCGTGACAATGCAAATTTGACACCCCTGTTCTACAGCATTCCCACAATATATTAAGAAAATTATCCAACTGAAAAAAATGTTTGTTTCCTGGATTTCTTCTTTAGGATAATGATATCATTTTTTCTTCATTCATCTCACTTTTACTCATTCTCCAGGATTTCTCAAATATATGTTAATAACTTAAATTTCCATGAATGAAATATATGTGACCCTGAAGATTTCATCTCACACAGAAGAATGTTAGAACCCTGTTCAAACGATTGGGTGTGTTAATATAGGATTAAGCCACAAATCATTATGTGTATATTGCTTTAAATGCATTGTGGATGATTACTATATAAGTAAGCAAGAGAGCATGCTCAGTGTGGTTTAGTGTGGTGAGTGGTGTTTGACGGTGTGTTCCGGATTGAAGACTCTCTGCTGCTTTACTGATGAGTAGATTACTTTATGACTGTGTGGAATTGCTGTGAAGAGAAGAGTAACTATCTGTGATAGTATAGAATTGAGTGATAGCTGTAATCTTTGTTTGTGAGTTAAAACAAAGATAGGCAAGAAGAAGAAACTTCGCATTGACTGAATAACTGTGTATGACTTGGACTTCCTATTTAACTTTGCTACTATTCAAGTAAAAACTATTTTGTACATACTAAAGATATTCTGTTGATTGAATAGCATTCATATCAAACTGCAACACCATTACTACAACACATTTCGCTGTGTATGTGCTTAACAGCACAATAACTCCTTAACAATTATTCCTTATATTTTTAATCACAAGCTTGAAACCAGTTGTTCCATACTGCTCTTCATAATTGCATGACTGAACTCACACTTTTTGTTGTTGTAAAAGACGTAATATTAACCACCCAGTAGTGCGAAAAATAAGGTCCGGCACTCATGCAGAAAAGCCAAATGCACAGGTATAGAGTAGGTGGTATTTGGCTCAACAGTAGTAACTATGAGAGGGATCTAGATGTCCTAATGGACCATCACTTCAGTATGCCACCAGTGTGCTGCAGCTGCCAAAAAAGCCAATGCAGTCCTAGGCTGCATTAACAGAAAGACAGCACCAAGATCATGAAAAGTGATAATACAGCTTTATATTGCACTAGTGAGGCCACACTTGGGATACCATGTCCAGTTCCTGTTGCATGATACAAAATAGATGTTGAGGCTCTAGAAAGAGTGCAGAGAAGAGGAACAAAGATAATAAAGGGTTGGAGAGTAAACTATATTATGAATGGTTAAGGGAATGTCTGGTATGTCTAGCCAAATGAAGAGACGGATTATGGGCGACATGATAGCTTTCTTCCAGTACTTGAGGCAGACACAGAAAAGAGGGGGTTGACTTATTCTCCAAAGCAACTGAGTGTAGGACAAGAAGCAATGGATGGAAGCTCATTAAAGAGCGATCCAAACAGAAACTAAGGAGAAATTTCTTTATAGTGAGAACAATTAATCAATGGAACAGCTTGCCTCCTGGACTTGTGGGTGCTCTATTGCTGGAGGTTTATCTATTTCTTAGTTGGGCAGATGAGAATCCATACCAATAAAATTATTTCCACCATTTATTTTAATGTAAATGATTCTTCACAATATTGCCAAATCTATTTCTGAGAAGGTTTCTCAATATATCAAGCAACTTGTTTTCCTTTTGTCCCAAAGCAGCTTTTTTCAAGAGGCAAATAGACTTCCTTATTTTTCTCTGAAGATGTTTCGCTTCTCATCCAAGAAGCTTTTTCATCCCAAACCAACAGTCCTCTCTGTCCAAAATGTGAACTTTGCTGTCTTCAATGACCCTCTAAAAGAATGCAAATAACCAGCTGTCTGTAAGGAATAGAAATCCTTCCATTCCCCACCATCCAGTCAGAGCTGAAGAAGCTTCTTGAATGGGAAGCGAAACATCTTCAAAGAAAAACAAGAAAGTCCAATTGCCTCTTTGGGACAACCATGACCTGGATGACTGAGCAGCTCCATAGACATTTGTTTTCCTTTTCTGTTTTTTTTTAATCCAACTTTATCCTTGAATTGCTATGTTCCAATCATGGTTGCAATCTCACAAGATCTGCACCATAACTATGAAATCATATTGACCGTTGTGTGCTAAGAATTCAGGCTCATCTTTCCAATAAATATTTTCTGTGGATATAAAAGCCATATAGTAGAAGTCAATGTACTTTTGCAATTTTGAATGGCTTCATTGGCTTCATTATGGTCTTATGCAAGTCTTAGAATGAGGCAGATATTTTCTAACTATTTAATCAGAGTTCAAGAAATATATGAGAATGTAAAAGACATTGCTTGCCTTGTAAATATGTTTACTGCTGCATAATTCACAGAGTCCAGGAACAGGAATACTGAGAGGATAGCTCAGGACGATATATACATTGAGCAGCAGAAATTTCTTGGAAAGTTGTTTCCAAGAAGGGAAGGAGAGTCAAGAATGTGCTGTAAAATACGTCTTGACTCTGCTTGATTAGATATGTTGATGCCTCTTTCATTTGAGGACCTGTAGCAACCTCCAATGCCTTGTCCTCATTAGCTGCCGACGCTATCTCAAAATTAAACAACCAGAACCAACTTCTAGATGGACTGAGACAGACCCGTTACTCACAGGTAGCTGATATTTTGTTGTCTCTTGAACTGCAGGCTGAGAATCCACTCTTTAGTATTTGAATCAGTGGAGTCCATAACTACTATAAGAAAATTCCAATTGCTTTCTATGCTGCCCAAATCTTTATTTCAGTTGCTTTCTTCAAGTTTTCAATAGATGGATGAAATATGGTTTTAAGCCTTTACATTATCTTAAGTAATACAAGTACACAATTCTTATGTTCTGTATTTTGCAAATATGCTTAATATCTTTAATTCAAAATTTTATTTTTTATTTCACTTTTTAAACTTAGAATAATTATATGGGAAACAGAAATATTGGAAAGCAAAGTGTTAACATCTAATGTCATCTTCATCTAAACATAATATAGATCCCATAAGTTATTCTCAGAAAATAAAAATGGGAATGGATGAAACTGTTTATTCAGTGGTGTGGCCACTTTCTAAACTTCACCAGGTTGACCTTTGATAAATGTTTTTGTAACTAGACATGCTCACCATGAAAGCACTTCTGAATCAAATCAAAACATGACAAGGGTTAAAGTCCCTCTACTTCGCCTACAAGGATCCTGGTCCAAATGAGCCCACCTACCTATTTATTTCAAACATTCATTTATACAATTGGTAATCTTATGAATGAAGCCTTGCTTTGTCTGGTCTTGAGTTAAATATAAGAATGCAAGAAAATGTAAAATACAGTGATCTTCACCATAATGTTCTAATCAACCTTGACCTCTTAATGAGTCCATTCAACAATAAAATCTCCAATTACAGGGAGTGAAACAATAAATATCAGAAAAAAATACTGGCGCCAACAATTATATGTAAATATAAATTACTGAATTTTTTAAATCAGTGGATACAGTATATTTAAATGACAGGTCTTAGTAAGTACAGTGCTTCTGGATGCATCCATGAGAAGTTTTTATGTTGGGATTGCCTTGTTTGAATCATACAACTGTGTAAACATTGAGACCTTTTTTTTACCTTTTTATAGTCATCCCTTATTTTCCACCATTTCATATTCTCTCACAAAGAAATTAGTGAAGAAAGGAAACATTATAAAAATTGGACAATGCCTCTTGACTAGTACAAATCTGGAAGTCTGTGGTGATACCAACAGTTTCTCTTCACCTATTGCTAATTTTGTTCAGTTTACTGAATGCATTTTCCTAATCTAACATAATCGTAATGTATACAGTAATTGTAAAGTTTCTCTTTGAAAACACAGAAAGCTATCTGATTCTGTTTTGTAAAAAATAGAGATGGAACCTCAGTCAGATGCAGTGTAATTAGTTGGGAATTGAACTCTATTAATGCTGGAAGTGCCTTAATAAAAGAAGACTATACAAGTCTTATAAAAATAATACAACCAATTGCTACTGCTGCTGCTTCTGAAATTATTTGGCACATGCAGTGGATTAGTAACAACACGCCAAAACACAAGGAGCTATTGACATTTAAAAAAAAACATACTTGAGTACAATAATTTAAAGTGCTTCCACACTGCTTATTAACTAAATAAGAGCAATTATGTAATTAAGGGCGATGACTGCTAAGTGTATCACAACAAACCTTTGCCTAGTTAATTTTAAGTAATATCCTACTGAGATCTTATACACCAAAAAGCACAATCCAACGACATTCCATGCTTGGCTGTCAACCAAAAAACTCTAATTTCCAATCCAATGATCACAAACACCATGCGGTCCAAATGCAGCTGTACAACATGACACTAGCAAGGCCATGCAGAGCTGAGACACATACAGACACTCAAAGTTCGGTCAAGAATACACACGTGGAGTTATATAAAGAAGCCATCCATGTTGGTGTAGAAAAACTAGGTATCTGTGGAAGATTAAGAGGCAAACTTGGAACTTTTGGAAGTGCTACATTGGGAAGACTGTTGGTGATGGTCCTGTGAAGAAATAAACAATGCATGGAGACTATAAAAATAATATATAAAAACTAACGTTGAGGAGAATAGCAAACCAAAGTGAGAATAAAGATATTATAGGTGCAGTTGGTGTAGGCTTTCTAGAAACACTTACTTGACAGGCTGCCATGATTCCTGTTCAAGACCTCTGTGAAGGGACTGGGCAATGGATGATTCCATGAGATCAATGTAGCGGATGACCAAGGGAACAAAAATCTCCTGCAAATGCTTGTGAAACTTTCCATTGCACAAAAGTGCTTGAAAAACAAAACAAAAACAGTGCAAATAGTTGTGATTACTTCTTTCTTATTTATATATAGGCTTAAGATTAAAAAAACCCTAATGTTTTGTAAAAGACTGTCATGGGTAAACTAAACATAATCAAAACTGGATTTAATGGCTAAGCACTTCTTGAAGAATGCATGACTATGCACATCTGAGAGAAAGCAAATTGATTTCAACAAAACCTTACTGTAAACATGAGTAGGATTATACATCTGTAGAGCAATGACAGTAATAAGCCATGTTTTCAAAATAAAAAAGTCTTTAAAAACCCCCTCCAAAACATAAAACTATCTGGAAATAAAATGCAACCCAATTCAAAAACAAATTTAAAAATGGAACATTAATTTGGAATTTGAAGATAGTTTTGAAGTAAGATGCAAATATTTAAACATTATACTTTATGTTTCTACCTAGAACAACATTTGTGCAGACAAAGGAAATTCAGATGTAAGCACTGCTTAGTCTTAATATATTATTTTCATATAGATATATGGGTATGTAAAGAAACACAAATATATTACAAGATCAGGGAAAAATCTGAAAAGAGAAAAAACAGCTATAGAAAGTGATTTTTTTTAAAAAATGAAGTTATTTA
This sequence comes from Diadophis punctatus similis, assembly GCA_023053685.1. Taxonomy (NCBI): domain Eukaryota; kingdom Metazoa; phylum Chordata; class Lepidosauria; order Squamata; family Dipsadidae; genus Diadophis; species Diadophis punctatus. Next base: position 63,621,977 of record JALIGW010000004.1, read on the forward strand.
TTTATTGAATTTATATAGCGTCTCATCAAAATCTTGTGACTCTGGGTGCATGCAAAAAATCCAAGAAATAATCAAACAATATTACAACATAGTCAAACTCCCTGGAAACTATAATTCAAATCAAGCCATACGATATATGTTGGGTTCTGCTAACTAGATCAGGGGTCTCCAACCTTGTCAACTTTAAGACTTGTGGACTTCAACTGCCAGAACTCTGGGAGTTGAAGTCCACCAGTCTTAAAGTTGACAAGGTTGGAGACCCCTGAACTAGATGATCTCAATGATTGAAAAAAAGCCTTGTCTTCATAGCTTTTGAGAATGCTAAGTCTGCATCTTGAAGAATGCTGTTCCATATAGCAGATGGTGCAACTTTGTGGGTCCCTTAGGTGGCATTGTTTCAGAGAAGGGACCTCTACACCCACCTTGTCAAATCTGGTGGGAAAAGCAGGTATAATTGGGGAACGGTGATTCCATAAATAATCTGGCCTTGTGGAGTTTTATAGTAACCACTAGCACCTTGAATTGTATCCAGAGTAGTCCATGAAGCAGAGGTGTCACAAGGGCATATCATGTTTTCCCTCAAATTGCCATAATATTATGAACCAGTTAGGGCTTTTGAATGCTCTTCATGGGCAGCTTATTGGGAACCCAACTGGGAAGTGGCTAAGGCATTAGTAATTGGGAATAGAACTTCCCACTCTAGGAAGTACAATCGAAGGACAGGATGAAGATGTGTGAAACCCTACCGGCCATGATTGCCAGTTGCTCTCTGAGTAGGAGTTGTAAATTCACAAGAGCTCCAAATTGTGCAGGACTATGTGAGGGAATAAAGTTCCATTCTGAGTCAAAAATGAAATATCCACGTATCTGGAACGTTTAAAAACCAAGTTATCTCATCTTGTTATTGTATTGTTGAGTCAAAGCCTGTTTTTCCCCATCCAGACCTCTAGAACCTCCTGGCACTAGGAAAGAACTCTTGATGGAACCAGGACCGAAATTTATAGCTGAATATCATCAGTCTACTGATCATATGTAACTCCATTTCAACAGATTGCCTCGCTCAATGGTTCCATCTAGATGTTAAATAAAACAGGGAGAGAATCAGGATACCAATTGTGACTGGAACCAGATCTGGAGGAATGAGGAGAACCACCCAAAATATTGCCTGACACATTCAAGGGCTTGAACCGGTCCAAAAGAATACCATGATTGATAGTATCAAACATGTCTGAGAGATCTAGCAATTCCAGGACAGAAGCACTACCTTAGTTCTGTGCCTGTCAGAGGTAATCCACAAGCACAATCAATGCACTTTTGGTATTATCACCCAGGATGAAACCTGAGTGAAAAAGGTCTAGATCAGGGGTGGCCAAACCGTGGTGCATGCACCAAACGTGGCGCATTGGATGATTACAAGTGGCGCATTGCATCCTTGCACCTACTTATTTTTTTTAAATAGGTGTCATAACTGAATCCATCTTAATATTTTCGACACCAAAGTGAGCTCAGTTCAATTCGTACAGCCTTCAGTAATGTTCAACTTCTCGGTGTCTGAAACTTAGAATGGAACTTGTGAGATGTTACTTTAGGCGGGTTTACAAACGTACGAATATTTTTATTGGTGTTACCATTGTGCGTTCCTGCTCAAACGATCGCAAACACTGCGCACTAGCAACACATCATGTGTTTGAAGTCACGTGCGATATGGTCAGTCAGTTCTGAGTGAGCCATCGTGGCGTGGAGTTTGAAGTAGTGTTTTATTGAGTGTACTAGCGTGGTTTTTGTATTGAGAGTGATTGAAAGACAGATTCAAGATTAAATATATATTACGTTTGTCAAATTTTGAAATGGTGTAAATAAATTAATTGAATTGCGTGATTGAGTTATTCCTTTTCCTCCCTTAGGCAAAGCAGATCCTACCCCTATCCCTATTTTACAACCCCAAACGTGAAAGTAAGAAGGTAAAAAACGTGCTTGAGTTGTATGGCGCATCTGAACTCATGTGTGAAAAAATTGGTGCATGGTATGCTTAAGGTTGGCCACCACTGGTCTAGATAATCCTCTTTCTGCAGGACTTTTGAAAGTGTAAGCCTTCCACCCGCTCCACGACTTTTCCCAAAAAGGGAAGGGAAGGTTGGAGACCTGATGAAATTTCTCCAGGTGTTTGCATCTACTAAATGTGTCTTAAGGAGAGATAAGTCCAGTTCTTCTTTCAAAGCAAATGGAACCATCCCTTTCCCCAGAGAAGCATTTACTGCTGCATGGGTCCAACCACATTGTATTTTGGGAGGGCTTGACATGGTGAAACATGGATCTAAAACACAGGAAGCGTAATTCATAAGGGTGAAGGTTTGTTCTCCCAGCTTGTGGGTTGGTTTCCGAATGTTTCGTTAACAGGCTAGGTAACATCAGTGAGTCGTGAAGGGTCTTGTGATAAGGAGATTACATCAGGTCAGGGTCATTGCGAGCCCCCCACCAGCAATTCACCTCCCAATGATCCTGTCCTGATGTAAACTCCATATCACAAGACCCATCACAAGACTCACAGCTGACCCATCACAAGACCCTCACTGGACACACCCACGCCTGAAGTCCTTATAAACAGAAGAACACTGACATCTCCTAAACTCTCCTAAAGATGTTACCTAGCCTGGTAATGAAATGTTTGGAAAGCAACCTACAAGCTGAGAGAACGAACCTACACCAGAGCTAGAGATATTTGCCATTATTGCAAAGCATAATTCATAGCCTGAACAACCCTGTCCATTTCCTCAGGACTAACAGCTTAAATCCCTCCCAGACAAGCAAGCAAGATCATTCCTTAATCTTCTCCATAGAACCTGCACAGTTGTCTACTCTTTAAAGCAGGCCAGGTCAGAAAATAAATTCAAGTTTGATTGGAACTATACTTTATTAATGTAGGCTATAGGAACAAAATTCTGAAAAGCTGTGCTTTTCTTTTCCTCTCTTTTATGTTATTATATCTCCATAGTTTCTCTAAGATCATCTCCTTGGCTCTTTATAACAGCAGAATCCAATTCCAATCAAATCCTAATAACTACATCTGATAGATGCCTTTGAAACTTTTCATGCAATGCTGCCAGAGCTCCTGCAGATACTCCCTATTTAAGGAGCACAGAATCACTCTAAACAAAGACCAACAGCCAGTCATCTGCATATGAGATAATAGCAGAAAAAATAATCAGTTTATTGTTTTTATCGCCATATGATAGTCCTTAACAAAGGACTGTATCTCTGCTTAGTTGGTCCCACCCATTGTCTTTCTCCAGCAGTGGTATAGATGTCTCTTGTATAATTTCATCTCCTGGAATTATTTATTTATTTTAGAAAATTTATATTGCCGCCTACTCGCTTATGGTGACTCAAGGCAGTTTACACGAATATATTCCTCCATAAATCAGGGGCTTTCTGGAATCTATGAACACAGAAAATCCACACAGATATGATCCAGTCCAAGATCTCTGCAAACTGCTCATTCCAAATACTTATTGAGGCTTTGGTTGAACCACACTTCAGACTTTCAGGATTAACTCAAGTTCTCTCTAGAGCCCTGCTGGAACAAGTAAGATGCCTGAGTGAACTATTCAAACAAGTCCTTCTTCCCTGTGGTAAGGTGCAAGGACAGAAAACTGCAAGGCCAATAGAGAGTTATCCTTTCACGACAACAGACTGAAGGTAATATCCATTAATAATAGATCAGTGATGGCTAACCTTTTCCGGACCGAGTGCCGAGTGCCCAAAGCGTGCACGCGCCCCCCTGCATGCACCCCACCCCGCATGCACGGCAGGGACCCGAAGACCAGCTGGCCGGCAGGAAATGCACGTGCATGCGCTGCGGAGCTGAGCTGAGGCAACGGCTCGTGTGCTCACAGAGAGGGCAATGTGTGCCACCTCTGGCACGCATGCCATAGGTTCGCCATCATGGTAATAATCATGTTACCATTGCCCTAAGGCAAAAAATAGATCTACAGGTAGCCTGGCTTACCAAATGCCTTGTTTAGTGACCATTCAGACTTACAACATATAGCAAAAATAGATTTATGACTGGGTGTCAAAACTGGAGCCATTGTAGCATCCCCACAGTTACATGATTGCAATTCAGGCACTTTGCATCTAGCCTGCATTTACAATGATAGAAACTGTGGTCATGTGATCACCATTTGCAACCTTCACAGTCAGCTTCCAACAAGCAAAGTCAGTGGGAAAACAGGCAGTAAGTCACAAATTGCGGTCATGCGACGTTGCACTTAACAACTACAGATGATGTGCTTAACAACTGCAGTGGAACAGATGTCATTAAGAGTCTGTGTGGGGGGGTGTTCATGTGATGTTTCACTTATCCACTGCTTAATTATGGAATTGTGATTATTAAGTGAAGACTGCCTCTAGTGTGTTTTGGACTGTTGCCATGAACTCCTGAGCTGTCCGTAAAACCAGGACCAGAGAAAGCAGAATTGAAGTCCCTCAGGATCATAAGACTGGAGAACTCTATTGTCACTTCAGCCATATCTATGCAGCAGGAAGCAATAAGAGTAGCAAACCCATCTGATCCCTAAAACACAATTTCTCAGATAAAATCTCACCTCCAGTTATCTATACAATCATCTTCTTGGAAGTCAGCAAAATCTCACAAATAATAATAGCCACTCCACCATCCCTGCCCCAGAATCATGGCCCACACCTTACCCCAAACCCATTGTCCAGCCAGGTTTTGGTAATTCAGAACAGGCTGGCTTTTTTATCCACAATGAAATCACAAACAGGCAAGCTTTATTACAGACCAACATTACATAAGGCAACAACAAAGACAAGGCAAACAAAGACATTGATGTTTTGAAGACCAGACACTGGTCACTTAGTGGGGATGAGTGGGAACTGAAATGCAGAATCATTTCAGTCACCCACTATATCTTCTCATGTCTGTCACCACTCAAATGTTATCCTGAATGTTATATTTCTCTGATCCATGTTCTCCCTCCATCAAACTAAAGACCATCCAAACAGACCAACACATTCATCCAAGTAGCCAGGTGGTCTGAAGCTTCACTCGATATCTTGGTTCCGACCTGGCATCTGCCTATCCTCTCCCCAACATCCAGATCCATTCACAAAAACTTCTTCCCTCCTTCCCATTTCCTGCTCTGGACAGGCTGCAAGGAAGAAAAGTATGTTCTAATTAATCAGGAAAGGCAAAAAAACTGGTGCTGGACTGATGATCCAAAGTCATATTACACAGTCAAAGAGATCTATCCTAAGACCTTTATATGTTGTGGGCCGCCAGCGGCCAGTGGAGCTTACGGCAGACTCGGACAGTGAGGAGGTTGGGGAGGAACATGGGCCAGTCCTGGAGTCTGGGGAAGGCTCTGATGAATGCTCTGTGTCGGAGGCAGAGATGGAGCCTGGGCCATCTGACAGTTATCAGCTACCTTCAGAGTTGGAGATAAGTGGGGCAGAAGAACAGCTGGAGCCTGTTCCCGACGTGCGCATGTGCAGAGCTGTCAGGAGAAGGGAACAATTAAGGAACAAGGGTCGACTCAGGAGTAACGGCACAATGTAAGTGTAAAGATTTGCTTATCTGAGTTCGTGCCTCATAGAGACTCCTTGCCAAGTATTTCATTGTACAGCATTGCACCTGGAAGCTATCGGCCTGGCAACTATCCAAGGACTGATAAGGTCTGTGGTTGCAATTCACCCTTGAAAGACTTTTCTAGATGTGAATGCAAGGAATTCAAATTAGCCAAATAAAAGGGTTTTTTTTCGGGACAAGGAATCTGTTTCGTGATTTGGTGAAGCCTAGGTCAGAACATTATATCAGCTTTTCCCAACTTGATGATCTCTAGGTTTCTGGAGTACAGAGGTCACATCAGCTAGGATGGTTATATGATATCTTAAAATATTGCCACTGAGCATGAAAATTCAGGAACTTGGAAGGTGAGATTCCATACATGCTACTTTCACCTTAAGCAACTGGCATGGTTACTTGAGCAGACAACTAACCCTTGGAGTAAAGGGAAGAAAGGAGCAAGAAAGGGATTAAAGAGAATGCATTGGTTTCCCAACTGTATCACTTCAATCCTGTGAGTATTCATTCACTGTATTCAATGGGACTTATTATTAAAGAGATTAGGATTGCAATCAATGATTCATTCCACTGAAATTATGAAACTAAGGGCTGTGCATAAGTGCACCAGCGTGCCTACCGTCTCTGTCCTACTGTCTCCATTTTTCCGTACCCGTTTACTATGTTCATATTTATGTTTATACTATACCTGTTATCTTGTACATGTTTGACAAATAAAATAAATAAAATAAAATAAATAAGTAAAATAAATAAATAAATTAGGGTTAAAATCAAAAGCAGCTACTGTGGTATACATAGGCTATTGATGACTTCTTAGCATCAACATGGAATTCTAGTTGAACTGCATTTGTACTTAAACTGCAAAGTGGCGGAAGAAGATCAGCCATAGTAATTCAGGCTGAGTTCATTAGTACCACTGGCAAAGAAATCAAGTTTCCCAAGGCACCTGAATTAGATTCAGATCACTTTTCTCCAGGTACTACAGATGGTTATTCTTATACATGTCTTAAATACAAGCAACTACCCATCATTTTTTGTTGTTGTTCTATCATTTGGTACTTTCTCACTCCTAATCCCCCCCTGAATCTAACCATTCCATTATTAGTTACACAGGAGCTCTTGAACCAAGACCCAAAGAAAACATATCTTAGGTAAAATATGCAACACACATATTCAGCTCACACCTGCAACTCTTCTACTTGTTTTTGATTTTTCTAGCTTGACTAGCAGAGTTATCCTCTGGCCTTCTACCCAACAACTTTAATTAGAGTGTTAACTCCCCTTCATTAATATAGTGATAGGATTCTGTGTGCTTATATATGTTTATCACATATAACTAAGTCTTCCAAAGGTCACATTAATAAGACAGCCTGTCTGTATGAGTACTCTAGGGGAAAAAAGTTTCCCATCACACAGTTTTCTGATAGTATAATAAAAATTCCATTTAAAAATATTTCCAGATTTACAAAAAAGAGTAATTTCAGAGTTGATTTACTGGCAGAAAATAGTAAGAGGAAATTAGTATTAGGTATGCCTTATGTATGTCCTTACCTCTAGTTAACAAAATAGGCAATAGAGATGTGGAAAACTATGTTTTAACATTTGGAAAAAAAATTAAAGTTATGTTCCAAAGGTCAATGGCTGGAGTCTGTGACACCCAACTCCTTATAAATGCTTCAAAAACAATAGATCACAGCTTTTACAGGTAATGCAGAGCATTATTGGTTTAAGATAGAAAACCCATAGAGTCGCTACAAATAATAATAAGAAGCTTGCTGGCTCAAATTTCCACAGTAGGATTCAGGGAAAGGGAGAAGCTGCAGGAAGGCATACATGCAATGTTATCAGTTATCATTCCTCATCATTCTTCTAGAGACCTAACACATTAGTGAGGTCTTTCAAGGTATCACAAATTGAACTATCTGGAAAGATGTAATGTACACAGGGAATTACTATGATCTGGGCAATGGGGACTGGTAGGTGATGAAACATGTGTCAGGATACCAAAAACTATGAATCCCCTCAAAATGTTGGGATTCAAATATATAAGGGGCAGATTTGCATAGAGACAAATAGTTACTGGAAAGTACCTTGAACTTCCTGCATATTTTGTGAAATGCTCTGTGATAACCTTCTCCTCTGAGAAATTTGCTTTAATCAAGCCTCCTGGGCATGTGTTGCTGTTAAGATGTGGTTCTAGGGGAATAAAACGGGGAGCTAAAAGCTAAAGCTAAATATAAATAAGCTAAAATATTGCTCACATAAGCAGAATTGCTGTGTGTAAATTCTTTCAAAAGGGTATTTTTCAATATGAGAGAACATACATGAAGTGCCTCTCCTCAAATCATTGAAGTAGCCATGTTTTTTTCCCCAAGTTGTGTAGAAAAAAATGTGGAAGACCTCAGACAGCTGTAGCTGCTCTTATTCAAAGGAGATTATTCATACATGTTATTGTATGTCACAGTCAAGCTGTATCTATATTTATATTTAATCCAACCCTTAATGCCAGCTCACAAGTTCCTCTCTCTTTTTCAAGAACACAATTCACCTTTCTTCAGGGCAGTTGGAAATGTTAAACACATTTTTAGCATGAGTCTGGGCTATTTTCCAGAAAAATCATAGCAGAAAATGATCTCATGGATCTCTTAAATAAGACTTTGTGAGCAATGTACATGCAAACAATCAGTGGGTTATCTTAGAGTATGTAAAATAATGCTTTGTTTGTATGAATCAGGATCTTTGAGAATGTGGCTGTTCAAACATTAAAATTAGAAAGCCAGGTGGTTTGAATTTTAAAGTAGAAACAAATGCAAATTTATTTGTTTATTTATTTAGCATTTATAGCATATTGTACATGGACTAGCAAAGTATATTAACATGTATGGGGTGTAAAGCTAGTTTGCCTCCTCGTGGTGCACCCTGGATAGAGTGACAGCGTGAACTAAACGAAGTAGCAACTACTGGCAGCCAGATTACTCTGCAGACCTTCCTGGCTCTCCAATACATGGCAAGAAATACAAAAATCTATCTATAGATAGATTTATTTATATTGATTGATAAAACACTAAAATTATCCAAAAAGGGGTTTAAGAGTTGTAAACTTATTTTCATTTATTTTTGCATTTGATTACAGGAAGTCCTTGACTTACGACCACAATTGAGCCCAAAATGTCTGTTGCAAAGCAAGATAGTTGTTAAATGAGTTTTGTCCCACTTCAGGCCTTTCTTCTACAGCTGTTAAGTGTATCAGTGCAGTTTTAAGTTAGTAACATGGCTGTTAAATACATCTAGCTTTCCTATTTCTTTTGCCCGTAAGGTCAAAAAAGGTGATCACATGACCCCGGCGGGGATGGGTTCCTCCAGGTTTGGACCGGATCGGCCGAACTGGTAGCGACCCGCTGGTGACGTCATGGTCGGTGCCGGTCCGTGCGCACCACCATCTTTTTTTGGGATTTTGTGCGAATTTTCCCCTTCCGCGGCTTGAAAAAGGGCCCGCCCGCCTGCCCGTTGGTGAATTCTGACCTTTATTTCTTTGCCCGAAGCACAGCTGATGAGCTCCTCAGCTGTGTTTCAGGCTCATTTCTGTTTCTGAGCATGCACGGAAGCCAAATCGCACGAGGGGATGCGCGCGTGATTCGACCGTCGCATTGCGAACCGGTGGCGAAGGTAAGTGGAACCCACCCCTGGACCGCGGGATATTGCAACCATCATAAATATATGCCAGTTACCAAACATCTGAATTTTGGTCACACCACCTAAAGGATGCTGCAACGATCATGAAAAATATTCATAAATCACTTTTTTTCAGCGCCGTTGTAACTTCAGTCACTTAATGAATGGTTGTAAGTCAAGGACTACCTGTGTAGACTGGATTAGCTCTCCTGCTCTATTGCAATAGTGGCATTAGTCTTTCTCATTGTTCCTATATTTAGTATAATTGAATTAACTCCTACATATTTTAGTTATATCATCATGATCAAAGGCCATGTTAGAATTTCACTGATTTTCCTATATATTTTCTTTAAATATTTCAAATCACACTGTCCATTAGCTGATGAAAGAGAGATAAATATGTCTAATGAGTTCAGTGATTTGGAGAGAGCTGAACCAAAGATTTCCTATAGTAAATTCTTGATTGCTATTGAAAACTGTTACCAACTTTTTGTGTAATATAAAAATCTCTTAATTATATCAGATAGAATAGCATCAACGTGAATTATAAAATAGATTAATGAATCTGTGTATGTAGATTTGCAAAGGAACAATATTAAGATTCATAAAGATTTGCAACTGAATGTATGTAGGTTTTTTTTGTTTTTTGTTTTTACAAATTATGATATTCCCGCATGGACTTATCACCAAGTAGACAGATGTGCATCAAAGTGTGAAGTTTATAATCACTCCATATGGTCCAGTAGGAAGGAATAATTATTACAAGACAACACGTGATCCAAATAGTAACTTTGTTCATTAAACATTTGTTATGGTAACATTTAACATTAGCATTTTAAAGCTTGACCTTTAGTGAAATGTAATATTCCACACAGTGGCATCTCTCATTAAAATTATGGGATAATTTCTAAATCATTTTATATGTTTTTTAAATCTACTTTATAAACATAAAAATCCTTCGAAATCAAGAAAATGAATTGTCTACTGCTCAGACAAAATTTCATGGATACATTCACTCTTAACATTGTATAGATCTACACAATACATTGCTACATGAATATTTTCTACTGAATGCATTTGTGGCAAATAAAAAAAAAACCCTCAGTTTTCTGAAGCTACCTGATAAACTATTATTTAGGTACCAGGGACAAGGTCAATAAAAATAAGAGAATAATGAGTTATAGAGAATCCATCCAATTCAAGGTTTTCTTTAGGCACCTATGAAAAAGAAGGAAAACTTGCCCAAACACCTACTGTGTACAATTATGTGAAGTAGGAATAGTTTCATTTCCCAACATGCAACATCTCCAAAACACCAAATATAACCCATTACCTTGTATTTTTCATATAATTTTTTTGCACAACTTTTATTTGTTACAATAATAGATCAGCAGAAATAAATGTTCATGAATTATACCAAAACTATTGTTTTTTAGAAAAAGTTTAATAAAGATTAAAAAGAGTTGCTTGCAACTTTATTAATTTTATTACAGACGAAAAAATGGGCATAGCATATACGGTAAAAGATTGCAGATCTCAAAGCACCTTTCCCAAAGATCTCTGGAATATACTGTACATTCTAACTCCTATCTTGAGGTAGCAGTTTAATAGTTACTGCTGCCTCCTCTTTCTTTGAGTAGAGTGCCTCCTTGGTATTGTCCTCCCCAACGCCAATGAACTTCCACAATGTGTGTTATCTTTCTGCTAATTAAAAAAGAATGACAGAAATAATAAAGTATATTATACACTGTCATTGCTTGATTGTGTAGCATTTCGGCATGTGGCTAGGTAAATCAGTCCCCTGTTCCCATAGCTTAATGGAAGCTAGACAATCTTATATGAAACAAAGAAAAACAAAGTTAAAAAAATAAAAAATGCTTTTTTTCTTTTTGTTTTAAGCACTCACAACAAAGTATTTAATGGCAAAGAAGATTAAAATACAAAATTGTACATCTGTTTACTTGGTGATAAATCCACTCAGACATAATTTGTAAAAATGTATTGTGACTTAAGCAGATTTCCTATAGAAGAAAAATATGAAGGAAAGGCTCTGGGAAGACTACAAAATGGGGCTAAACAAAAGGTTCCAAATTGCTTCCTTATACAAACTCTATTTAGATACTTGGAAAGGTTTAATCTATCCAAGAGTTGTTGTCTTTTTTGTTGCTAGTATTACGTAAATAACAAACATTAGCAATTTGATAAATTGTAGGGGTTGAGTTTGTATTTTGAAATGTGTTACAATCCTGCAATCTAGAAAAATAATTGATCAGGGCAATTGATTTGACTAAATTTATTACTATTATTCAGCTTTATGAACACTTTGACTCGACTTCATTAATGTATAAATATATTAAAACATATGAATATAAATTATATATGTACATGTAGACATGCATATGCTTCTGGGCTACATTAAGTATACCTGATGCCCTAAGCACAGCTCAACAAGACTTCAAACCCAACTTTTAAATTTTAGTTACTCACCATGCCAAAAAAAGGTTTTGTAACAATACAGAGTAAAGTCAAATATGGCAGATAAGGACAATTACAAAATATTTGACTAAAGTTGAGTGTGACTGGGAAAGAGTTTCAGGTCTTGATAGGTGGGGGGAAATATGTGGTGCCTCCCTTCCCTTGGTGCCCCTAAGCACAAACTTATATTACTTAGTCGTTAATCCAGGACCAATATGCGTCTTTGTAGAATTCTGTCTATTAGTCCATAAGACAGTCCAAAACATAATCAGGCGACACAGACAGAAAAATGTAGCTTATTCATATATCTAGAAATTCTTCAGAGATTCAAAATGCGGAGGCTGAAACTTGTGAAGAGAACAAAATGCAGCTGACAACAGTCCACATTTGAAAGACTGAAGATTAACTTCATGTAAAATACAGTAAAAAAAATCTGAAAGATATTCTGTGATGCCGGCCTCAATGAGAGAAAAATCCAGTAGGATTTTCACCTCTTCATTTCTTAATGAGCTTTTTGATAATGAGAGGTTAACTTTAACAGTCACTCTGGGCTCTATTATGGCTAATTTGACTCCACTTCATTTTCCCTGTTAATTATTAACACTAGTCTTTTTATCCTCCCGAGAGCAGAATTTCAGATTTCCCCTTTTTGCCAGATTTGTATGAGCCTCTTTTTAAAAGAGATGAAAATATCCAGCCATACATTTGAACAATTTCATTTATTAGCCATTAAAAGAAGACACATGTCATCAGTATCCTAAGCATGGAGTTTCATCTCTGACAACCTTAACATGTTATTTGTATTTGTCAAGCATATATGATTATAAGCAAAGTATAAACAGTAAAACATGATAGAATATATATGTAATAGTACAAGCATGAATAAGAGTAAAAGAGGTATGAATATATGGGTACATTTGGACAGGAACGGTAGGCACGATTGTGCGCTTATGCACGTCCCTTACTGACCTCTTAGGAATGGGGTGAGGTCAATGGTAGATAATCTGAGGTTGAAGTTTTTGGGGTTTGGGGAAGAAACTACCGAGTCAGGTAAAGTGTTCCAGGCATTGACCACTCTATTGTTCACTCTACGAAAGAGCTGGTAATTACCGTATTTTTCAGAGTATAAGACGCACCGGAGTATAAGACGCACCTTAGTTTTTGGGGAGGAAAATAGGGGGGTGGGAATCTGCCTATCAGGTATTCATCTGGCTAACATCCTTAGTCTGGTCAGCTTCAGCACATTATTTTATCCCCTGGTTAGGACTCAAAAAAACCTTCTTCGGAGAGAGTAACAATGAAAGAGCCTGCAAGCCAGTAAGAGCTGGGAAGATCATTAGCACCTGGTTAGGGCTAGAAAAAAACTTTTTCGAGCAAGTAGAGCAATGAAAAAAACCCTGCAAAGACTTAGGGTTGGAAAAACATTCTTCAGAGAGAGTAACAATGAAAAAGCCTACAAGGTAAGAGCTGGGAAGATCGTTAGCACCTAGTTAGGGCTGGAAAAAAGCTCCGAAAAAGCTACATTCAGAGTATAAGATGCACCCAAATTTTCAGCCACTTTTAGGGAGGAAAAAGGTGCGTCTTATACTCCAAAAATACGGTATAGACTCCAACCCATCGTCAAATAAACAGCTTTGGGAAAAAAGAATTTGTGACTTAGAAGCAGGAACTGCCTTGATTTTTCCACAGCTGAAGCAACTACTCTAGCATTAAAAGTAACAGGAAAGTTAGCTCTATAATTACTGCTATTTCAAATTCCATCAGCAGCACTTTGTAACCCAGGTCATAACTGCTTCATTACAAACATACATTTTCTGTCATTTTAATAAACACTGTACATTCTCCCTTTAGAAATAGTTTTCTCATTATTATTTAAAGTAATTCCATATTTAACTGACTTAAGGGGAGAAAAAGTTTAAATTCAAGACTTTACATTATTGTCTACTTTTCTGCTTGATAATATTACTTGTTGGCTTGAGTGAAAAACTCAGTAATATTGACTTAAGATGACAAAGTAGCTATGATATGGAAGAACAGGAAGAATATGGGATATAAAGGTTTACAGTTTCTGAACTGGCATTGGTGATACAGTAGGCGAAGTAATCCCATTTTGTTACTGTAGGGTTCAGTGATAATGTTTTTTCTAAAGAACCATCTGGAGGGAAGTAGGAAGAATTGTGGTGGGTCGAACATCAATACGAGGTAGGAAATACTACTGTAGCAAACAATTTGGAATATTTAGGGGGAATGGAAACCAAGCCTTCGCAACACACACATACACATGCTCACACATACACACAAACACCCATAATAATGTAACTTCATGGGTATTTTTTTAGGTGTATCCTGGGTATGTGTGGCTGTGTCAAACATTTACAAAATGGCAGATGTAGCATGGTGATCTATGCTTTAGCAAGATTGACACATGTACAAAAGAGTCAAAACTTAGATTGCAAAATTGCACCCAATCTTGTAGCTATCTCTTGCAGTAGCTGCTACATTTATTAAATATTTAAAAATATACTCCTTGCCCCTATACCAACCCTGTTCCCATTTCTGCTTTCAATCTGAGCAATTTCTACAATAATTCATGGAGAATATGATTGTATGACTATCTTTTTCTGCAAATAACATTTTTCATTACCAAACTGGGAAAACTATATTTTAATTTAAGCTACGATATGTAGTGGGCCCTTTGCTACCCATGTAGCCAATTCCCCTCTTTTTTGTGTGTGCTTGCAGTGGATGTTGAAAACCCTAGTTAAAAATAATTTCTCATTTCATCTTTTGGAAAATGATGGTTGCCAGGTTCAGAATGTAAACATCATAAACCAATATGTAACAATTATAAATCTGAGTTGTTCTGAGCTTGGAAACATAGTTTTGTAACAGAAAAGACTAGCAGTATCCATGAACACTCAGAAGACATGATGAAATCTCCTTAATTTTACAATTCATGAACAGATTTAACAATAGTTTCAACTAGGAAAATGTGAACATTCTAGAACAAGCCAAGTCCAAAAATGCTAGAAAATTCCTGGAAGCCTGGCACTCTGACAAATTGGCCATCAACAGGCACATAGACATAAACAACATCTACATACCATTCAAAAGAGACAATCAACAAGCCAAAAAGGAAACAAAAAGACCAAAACACCTCCTCACCAGCAATCAACACCCAGATTAGCAGAGATTAATCCCAGGATTAATTTTAGACTAACAATCAAGAAGCAAGGAATACCTCAATCAAGGAACTGCCAAACAAGCTAACTTTAAAAAGCCCAAACAAGAACCATCTAGACCACTCCCATCAACACTGACAGGGCAAGCCACTAGAATATAAAAAAGAGCAAACTCCACTCCTTAGTTTTGGCAATGAAATATCTGCAAGAAAACAACCAAACTCAGAGAGCAACTCATAGCTTTATAGTTTAAGTATCGTGGGAAATACTGGTTTATTGGACCCTTCTAAGTTTAAAGGACTTCTCAGTATAAAAACTTCTACTTCTCATCATAAAAAAAAAGAATTCATGTACAGGTGAATTTTTGTACAATTGTTTAAATTGTAAACTCACTTAAACTCAGTCATTATCAGCTGTATTCACAGATTCTTGCTTGCAGTCAGTAAGAAACAAATTCAGTTGCATGTATGATGCATTATATCTGGATCCATGTAAACATTTAGAAATATATTTGAGAAGCTACAAATAAATAAGCTTCAGAGAGAAATAAAGCTCAAAACCTTTTTATGAAACAACAAGAAAGTCTCTTTATACTTCTTTGGATTGTTCAATTTTAAAGGTCTAGACCAGTGGTGGCGAACCTTTTTCGGCTCGCGTGCCAAAAAAGGGGGGGCCGCACTCGCGCGCGTGCCCACACCCATTCCCTCCCCCCCACGCATGCGCACAACACCCCCCCATGCTGCCCCCTGCGCATGCGCACACCCCCACACCCCCGCACAAAGGCTTACCGGAGCCTGGAACGACGAAACCGGCAAACCGGAAGTGCGAAAAAACGCACTTCCGGTTTGCCGGTATGCTGTTTTTTGCACTCCGGAGGGTTCAGGGAAGCTCCCTGAAGCTCCGGAATGCAAAAAACTACAAAACGGACAAACCGGAAGTGCGGAAAAGTGCACTTCCGGTTTGTCCGTTTTGTAGTTTTTTGCATTCCGGAGCTTCAGGGAGCTTCCCTGAACCCTCCGGAGTGCAAAAAACAGCACACCGGCAAACCGGAAGTGCGTTTTTTCGCACTTCCGGTTTGCCGGTGGGAACCCTCGCGTTCCGGCTTCTATGGCTCCGCGTGCCACCTCTGGCACGCGTGCCATAGGTTCGCCACCACGGGTCTAGACTCTAGAGGAAAAATAGTTCTAGTTGTAATTTAAATAAAATTTATGTGATCTGTTGCGCAAAGACAAAATCTGAGCAAGGATCTCTACAGAACCTCTTGGGATTACAAGAAATTTGCTAGAATCAGTCCATTTCTCTGTCTACAAAGAAGCCACGTGCTACCTGTAATGTAACAGAAAAAGAATTTCAAACTGTGTCTGAAATCTGTTAACATTTGCCTTGTTGACCAAGCCCTTGTATGTTTCTTCTGAAATAAATCCCACTGAACACAGAAGGATTTACTTCCCTGTGCTTAGGATAGTATCATTAACTGTCACGGTGTGATTATTGCCTGTTGCATGTATATGCAGGGAGATGCATCCCTATTCATTATAATGGTTTATTCCTGAGCATGTGATTGATATGTTCTTGTACGCATGTGTGCATTTCTTTCTCCGCTCTGCCCTTCTTCCTCTGTCTTCCATTGAGAGAAGACGCACTTTATATTAGAGATGTAAACAAATGAGGATTTATTGCTTTTGTACCGAAATAAATATTTTTACTTAGACTTTTAAACTGCGGTTTCTTTTCTAATGTCTGATGTCCGGGAAAAGATCAAATGTCTCTTCTGTGAGATTAATTATCACCTCTGTCATGGTAGCAGAGGATGGTTTTTCTGCTGTATACCTGAAATCCATACTGAGGTTATCACCTCTGTCATTAACAAGCCTAGAAAAAAAAATCAAGGTTAAATAAATGAAGCTAAAGATTTCTAAGCTACCCTCAACTTTTTAAAAATCTTAAAAGATTTAAAAGTTGAAAGTAACCGCAGCTATAGTAATAACCAAACACCAAACTTACAGTCATTTCTCAGGAAGTTATTGAGTAACTGGAAAAGAGGAAAGCTATCCCAGCTATCTTGTGGCTGTGCCTCCAGCGCAGAATCCATGTCAACAGTAAAAAGAGACCAAAACTTCTCCCCATGTTCAGCCAACAGATCTGGCCACCATGCAAAGGCCTGCATCATCAATTTAAAAAAAGTCTCAGTTGCATTCACCTTCAAATACGAATGTAAGATATGATGAAAGACGGTATAAAAATGGTACATCCATGAAATTATGGAATGTGTGGCATACATTCTTTAAAAGCAATTGAAATTCTTCATTAAGTAAAGTTGAATTTTGCATCCAATGTAATTTGCATGTGTATATAGTATTTCAGTAAGAGTGTGATGTTTGATTAAAGAATTTGATGGATAGATAATCTAGGGACCTGATTATGCTTTCATGATAATCTTGGAATCGAGTTTTTCATGTTACTGTAGATGTACTAATAAATATGAGAGCCAATGTAAGAAATACGATATCCTATGAGAAAAAGCATGAGGACTCTATCTTCAAAATGATTTAAGATGAAAAACAGACATTCACCATCTAGCATATGAAGTAAATGTTTCTCTTTAAAATTGCAAGCATGAAAGTGTCTCTACAGTCTCTTAATATATCAGACTGGTGAGGAAGGGTTAGTGTAAAGCCTTTCCTCTATGTATGTGAGTCACACATACAATTGGACAGTTACATTAACAACCAGTACCATCTAAATGCTATTATTGAAGAAAACAACTCAATGGGGTTTTTAAACACACTTTTAATATTAAATTGGGTTTTTAAATTCCTGCATACATGAGTCAGCTTTCTATAAATTTGTATTTGCTTTTGTAAAAAACTCTATGACATCTCTGTTAAATGGAAATATATAAAAACCTTCATAAATGAAACAACAACAACAACCCAAAAGCACTAAGATATGCTTAGTACTTTTTATGTTCTGCTAGTATTTTTTGATATGAAGAGAATAACTGCATATAAAAAAAGGATAATTGTGTTGATTTAGACAATTTTTTACAATAATTTGATCATTGTCTAGTTCTTTCAAAAGGTAATGGGAAAGAACTTATTGTAATTAATAATTACAGTGCTGTGAAACTCAGAGATCAGAATTTCCTTCCAGCTAGCAATCTCAGATAAAATGATATTAAAATGGAGATAAATTGAGAAAGGTAATGCATGGCAGATTCCAATAAATCACATTCAATAGCAAAAGTAGAAAAATCCATGAGTCTCTTGATCATACTCTGATCTAGTGATGCCTAGGAATAAAGTCATGAAGAAAGAGTAATATCACAGAGAGCATGGTTCTGCCAAGAATAATATAAAAGAACATGACAATGAATCCAATTACTGATTAATCACACAGATTCCAAGTGGAAAAAGAAAAAAAATATTGTATCAGATGAAAGTCTTATTTGTTATATTACATGACTATTATTTCTAATTTATATTATACAATAAAGCAACATATGTTTCATGTACATTGCAGTGTTCAGCAATGGCTCAATTAGTGATGTTCTGTCTAAAACTGAACTGCATAGACTTCTTTTTCTATATTGTCGTCAAAGAACTTGCAATAGCACTAATATTTCAGAGTAAAAGGGCATGTCAGATAATTTTTGGATGTTTTTCTCCATATTGCTGAGTAGCAATACGAATTGCAGCCATATTAGAAGACTCCAGCAAAACACTGGTATTCTGTATGAGCCAGAGGATACCTGTTTGATTGACAGTGACCTGGAAAAATTCTCTATTTGTCACACATATTTTATAGTCTTGAATCTATAACTTTATGAGTTAGATGAAAATTATACCACTTTTATTTGTTCAAAGCTGGTAGAAAAATATCTTTAAATTAAATCTGTCTGATATCTATCTTTAATCAGCTATCTGTTGGATGAGGTATAATTTTAAGATACAGATGATACAGATGAAATAATTGATGCCACAAGTAAACAAAGTGAATGCTATCAGAGAAAATAATTGATGCCATACATTCAAAATGGTTTAACAATGCATGGAATCATGACCAAAATGTCAGTCTTGATTGGGATGAATAACATACCTCTTTTCCCTGGAGGAATCCATAATTTTGGAAATGTTGTGGAACAGGAGAAAAAAAGTTAAAAATGTGTTGAACATAGCAAGATGCACATCCTTTGTCTCCCTTTTTGTGTCACTATACGATTTTTAAATATATATACTTACTCTCAAGTATTAATGTTTGAACTGAGGCACAATATACTATATACTTAAAATTCTACTGATGCATTTAAATATGTTAGAAATAAACTTCCAGCTATTATGGTTTTATTTTGCAGAAATAAAAGTATATAATGGACACTGCATTTTAAAACTAAATATTAAGAATGTACTTTTTCAATCATAATTACTGCAACTTCTAATGATTTTAATTTATATATTCTCAAAAGAGAAATTCACATATAAGCATTATTAAGTATTTACAGTGGCAATACCATTGTAGAATGCCTCTTGGGAATTAATTTCAAATCTTTGAAGCAGCTGTTTCTTCAGGATAAAATAAAATATCCATAACAAGTTCACACATGACAGATGTAAGCTAAAATCTAGAACTGACAGTGTGAGGTAAAAGCAGATGTTTTGAATGATCATATTTATAGACATTACATCTTAGCTTACTACTTTGTGTGTCTCCACTGGAGAGAATATATAAATCACAGTTATCACAATATAATATATCACAGTTTTTTTTATTAAAATATGAATCTCCAAGTAGATTTCTGCTTCAATAAGGCTAGTTCATCAAACTTTTAAAATTTCAATAAGAATATTAATGCAATTAATAAACTTTATTTGTTCACTGTGTTAAATAAAAGGAACTTTTTTTATTACTGCAAAACCCCTATACCATTACATGTGTTCAACCGCTGAGATTTGGGAATGGCTTCAACTTCTGTCCTCCCCAAATAACAAAGGTTTGCTGCTGACTAGAAGACTTCACTGGATAGCGTTCCCCAAAACTTTCATGTCCACTGTAGCAGTATTATTATTATTATCCTTCTTAAAAAAATTATATATAATAATAATAAATAAATAATAATAATAGCAGCCAAAGAAAAAGGGAAAATATGAAACATGGCCCTCTTATTGAATCCATGTATCTATGTTATGATAGAAAGCATTTCTATTTTTATTGCTGTATGGTACTTATTTTTATTCCGAGATGAGAATCTGGAGAATTATTTATGAGATAATGGCTAGCACCACCTTTTCTTTGCTCTTATATTCCCCCCCCCCTTCCAGAGCATTTATGTCTTTTTTCTTTTTTTAACTATTCAAACCTGAAGCCAAAAAAAAAAAAAAAAAAGGAGCAGGGCTTTATTTCACTTGATTTTTCAAACCCTTCGCAACTCTGAGAACTCTGCAAATGTAAATTGCTTTTTACATATATTAGAGGTTTTATCTGTAATGTTTTTTGACAGAACTGCTTCACGTCAAGGCAGTGCAGGGTGGTTATTAAAGCATTATTGTGCAGCTAATACAGTTAGCCTCACCTCTGAATGATGTTCTTCATTCTGTTGCAGGACTTCAATGCAGAGCTCTGCTAAATGAATAACCTCTTCCAGCTTTACAGAAGGAGATGCCAAGTTCAGCGTCTCTGTAGTGAAAAGGAACACGCAAACCGGAATGATTGTAAGTAGGAAAGGCTGGTATGGGAAACATTCCAGATGACACACAACTAAACCATCTCAAGAGATTGACATCTAACACTTCAGGAATGCTTTTAATGCAAATTGTAAAATACATAAAATATTTAATCAGCCATGAAATAAGAGGGCACAGAAGCACTTTCCAATTTAACTAGCAGTTGAAACTGCATTGGCACATCAGATGCTCAACTTCTGGAATAAGTAAATTATAATCATTTCCAAGGTCATCTCTGTAAAGAAAGCAGAAGCTACTGGCTTGTTTATTTCTTCATCATACAATGGCTGCAACATTATTTATACTGGAAATATAACTGCGCTCAATATGCAAAATTCTGGCTTTTCAGACAGTTGTGTTCCAGTTATGTACAATGTAAAAGTAAGACTAATGTTAAGCAGAGACCAGGACTACCGATCCTTTTCTAAGATGCATCACAATGAGACCATGGTTGAAAATATAAGTTCCTCCAAAATATTTCTAAAAAATATTTTAGAAAAGGAAAAAATGGACTTCCATTTTCTGCAAAAGGGAAAATAACCATAGCTTGAAAGACATAAAATAGGATAAACATATCTATATCTAATATGAACATACACATAAAGTATAAATATATAGATAAATATGATTATTTTAGATATAGATAGATAATATATAGATTTATATCATCTATCTAAGATAACCCACATTTTCAGCTGTTTTCAGCGACCCATGGTCACATGTCCTAGAACTATTTGTTGCGAGAAACTGGTGTTTCTGGCAAAAAAACGCCCATTGCAGACAATAGGTTTGCTTAATGGCTGTGGCATTTGCTTTATGACTGCCCCATTTGCTTAATGACCACCACAAAAAAGGCCATAAAATTGAGCATGGTCATGACCACTTAATGTCCGGCATGACTGATAACCATAATTCCAGGTTCAATTATGGGCATAAATTAAGAACTACCTGAATGCTTCCCAAACTGAAGACATTTTCACATATTGTATGTAATGTATATACAGGTAATCCTCACTTAGTTCATATTTATGGCAGTGATTAAAAAAAGCAACTTTACGACCAGTCCTTGCATTTATGATCTTTGTAGGGGTGTACAACAAAGGAAAGCTGAAGTAAAATAATAAGCACAATCACAGTTTCACTTAGTGACCACGTGGCTTAATGATCAAGTTGTTGGTTCCATTTGTGGTCACTAAATGAGGACTATCTGTAGTCTATGGGATATGTGCGAATGGTTGATTTATAAATATGCATATACATGTAATATAATATGCACATATTCTGGTTAATCTTCCAAGATCTTTTGTTGCATATTATCCAGGTTGTGCTCTTACTAAGAACTAGTGATTGCTCCTGTAAACTCATACCTAAAAACAAGATCTAGAGAGACACATCCATAGCTCTACCCACCATCCAACCAAAATTCTGAACACACTACATCAATGACACCTTCGTCATCATCAAAAACTCCCAAATTGAAGAAACACACCACCTACTCAATAACATATTCCCTGGGATCAAATTCACACACAAAGAGGAAACAGACAAAAGACTCCCATTCCTCGACATTGACATAAGCAGACTAGACAACAAAGAACTGGAAACCCACGTCTACTGCAAACCCACACATATGGACTAGATCCTTAGGTTTGCAAGCAACTACCCCACCACACAAAAGAAACTGTGTCCAGGCCCTCTGGGCCAGAACACACCGGAACACACACCCATACTAAGAAAAGCGGAAGAGAAACAGCTGCTTGATGTCTTTCTCCATAATGGTTATCCAAAAAACTTCCAACACACTGCACCCAAACCACAACAAACCACACAGCCAACCACCATTAGCAAAAACTAATTCTACCATACACAAAAGAGGTGTTGGAAATGACAGCCAGAATTCTCCAATCTCTAGGAATAGCAATAGTCCACAAACCCACAGCCACACTCCATCAGGAATTATCCAGAACTAAAAACAAGATATAGAATGGTGAAAGAAACATTGTAATCTACAAAATCAACTGTAACCATTGCAACCAATTCTACGTGGGACAAACTTCTTGTCAATTAAAAACTAGGATCCACGAACACCAGCTGGCAGTCAAACGCCACAATCCCAAATTCTTAATCTCTACCCACAACATGTCATGTCCCCGTTGGAGTCTGAATCTGAGACGGAAGACGAACAGCTGACAGAGAGCGGGAGAGTGGCTCCGTTGGCTGTGGAGGAAACTGAGGAAGGGCAAAGTCAGGCTGGGCAGAGCAGGGGAGAGGTAGAAAAAGGGAGAGGGGGTTCAGATGAAGACCAAGGCCCACCCCCTCCTCATCCTTGGGCACACAGGGAAGAATGCAGAAGAGAGCAACGTGGGTTGCATGGCTTATGAAGAAGGAAAGGGCCCTGATTCCCTTCACAAGGCACACCTGGGGATGAAGTTTAAAGGAGAGGCAGTTGGGAGGGGCATTTGTTGGGAACAAATGCTGAATTCATATAGTGTTGAGAGTTGTGACCTGCACTCCTGACTGTTTGAATGATTGTCGTGCTTGTGTGTGCTTATCTTGTCTTGCTGGAATTATTGCCGTTCTGGGACTCATTATCTTGCCCTGCTGGAGTGATTGATTGCAGTCATTCTGCTTACAGTATTTGGACTGGAGTATATGTAACCAGAAGCTGCTGCAGGTTTGTGGGAAAGCTTTTCTCCAGGCTGGAGAGTAAATGGGACGTTTTGGGGCAAAGTTGGTGCCAATAAAGGGACTCATACCGGTTCTCTGGCTGTGTGTCCTTTGTCATCACACAACACCAAGCAGCACTGACACCAAAGAGCAGTTCAATTGGAGCAACAGAAAAATCACCGGCTACCCTACCACCCACCATGCTCATGAGTTCACCGGAGCCCGGCACTCCACAAGCAATTCCATTAACAGACACATTGACCTACAACCAGCCTACCAACCCATCAAATCAACTGCACAGCCAACCAGAGACAGCATCAACCCCCAAGCAACCCACGCAAGCCTCTCCCAAACAGCACTCCACCTCCAATGACTCTCACGTGATGTAATGTCCCCATCACAAGACTCTCACTGATGACTCATACCTCACTCATCACAAGACCCTCACTTGACATACCCACACCTGAAGCCCTTATAAACAGAAGAACACTGACACTGACATCCCCTAAACTCTGCTGAAGATGTTACCTAAGCTGGTAACGAAATGTTCAGAAACCAACCTGTTTGGAGAACGAACCTTCACCCTCATCCTACACCCGAGCTATAGATATTCGCCACTATTGCAAATGCTTGTAGTGCCCTTATTTTCTTCAAATACATTTGGTTATGTGGTTTTTTTAAAAAATTAGTAAAAAGTTGCTGAACCAAAGCAAGATTCATCAAGCAATAAGCAGGCTATTAAGAGCTCAGTTTGGAGACATTCTATGGAATTCACCAAGGATTCTGTACATGGTAGCAGTTTCTATTTCCGAAACCATGTATTATTCAGGTGATCCCATTCATGGAGATTCTAATAACCTCTATTTATATCAATTCATTATAGGAACCTATACAAGAGTTTCTTACTTGAGCTGTTTATTTCCAAGGAAATTAATATATAGCATTAGAGGGAAGTAGAAAAGTAGAAAAAATATAGATCACATTCCTATATGATTAAAAGCAAACATAGTCTAAACTTGTAATTTAATTTTCACTAGGATCAAGATGCTTTGAAAAGAAGAAAAAAAATCTTGTTACAGAAGCCCTGCCTTTCCTGGGGAGAAAAACTAGCAGTGCAACCCTGTCAGCAGCTCCCTTTTCACTACTCCCACAAATATCACTCAAAGCTATCACATCACCACCTTGGCTGTCTTTGAAAATGGAAAGTGACCTTAACCTCAGGAACATCACCAAGGCAACCTTCCTCTTTGCTGAGACTCTTGTCATTTACAGTACTCTCCGGCAGCACCAAGAGTCCACACACAAAAATGAAAAAAAAAAAACACCCCATTATGCCAGGCATTGTATGTACATATTAGTGGAGCAAGACATTGAAAAGAACCTACTATAAGAGGCATATGTGGATAGACACAAATTGAGGCATCCAAAATATTCTTCACTTGACAGACATCAATCAACTTAGCATATGATTTTTCCAATCCCTCTTATTATTTTTTATTAATAGATCATACTGTGGCAATACGGACAGTGGCAGATTCCTGTGAACAGCAGAAAAACTGAAATTTGGTTCAACTCTTTTCTAGGAATGAAAAAATTGTTAGTTTTCAAAAATTTCAATCAGCTACTTTGTTTTTTTTTAAATAACTGAATCCAATGTGATTCTTCTGGAAAAACATTTGCTTGTTTACTTGTCTCTATTTTTCATAATCTTGTAACACAATGTGCAGTTTATAAAATGCATACAAATATATTTATAAAATTGTGTCAATTAGAAAAAAATAGAGATAAACACATCAACAGAAGAAAACCACTTTCAAAAATCATGCTCTATAGAAAATATTATTACAAAATTGTTTTAATTGAAAGAAGCCATGATGCTTTCATTTTTTAAAACAGTTTCCAAACAGATCTGGGGGAAAAAATCTATGGTTTCTAAAACAAACAAAAAATAACTTAAAACAAACAAATTATCCATTCCCTAAAATATTAATCGTAGTTAATTCATGTCTGAAGCAAAATCACAATATATGCATAAGCAAATGCAATGTCCAATCAGTAGGGAACAGCTGAAATAGATGTACTAATACATTTCTATACAAAATTAATAAATAAGTAAATAAATACATTTCTCAACTTGGTATGTATGTTCTGTGAGGGGGACAGTTGTGAATGCAATTGCATTTTGCCTTTTTATCTTAACTGGCTTATCACAGTTATTCTGCAAAGTATATATTAGATATAGTTACATACAAAGAATATACGTTAAAAATACATATATTCTTTGTATGTAACTATTGTGATTTACTTTATAAACTGATATGGAATTGACTCACTTTTCCAGAATTCCCCACATATTATATTGCTGGGAGTTTTAGTCCAGTACATCTAGATCTCATCAATTGGTAAAGTCTGGGATAGAATTTATAGTGAGAAATATAAGAATTTCACTTCATGTAATAGATACCAGGAAACATAAAATAATTCAATAAGTGTTTAATAAGTTATATTATTAAGAAAGTGTCTCTGAAGGAAAAAAATCCAGTTGCTAAGATTTCAAGAGGTCTACTTCAGTCCTTAAAAATAAACTGATATAGATCTCTTTCTATATTATTTTTCATTGTCCAAGAATACAACAGGTAGATATTTATGCACAATC
The DNA here is from genome assembly GCA_023053685.1 of Diadophis punctatus similis. Taxonomy (NCBI): domain Eukaryota; kingdom Metazoa; phylum Chordata; class Lepidosauria; order Squamata; family Dipsadidae; genus Diadophis; species Diadophis punctatus. The sequence goes on from JALIGW010000004.1 coordinate 63,647,951, forward strand.
TATTAACAGCCTTAATATGAACCTGCTCTATCTTGCCTTGTTAAATAACAAGAGTTCCCTGATAATTCTTTAAGGATACAGTTCTGTATATTTATGCACGCTTGGTTAAACTGTGTATTTCAATGACTTGCCATGCAAACAAAAGCTGACACATCTTCTACGTGGTACAAAATTAGACAAAACATATTTCTGAAAAATTGAATTCTGTCTTTCTATCATATATACAGCTCCAGTTGAAACTGACTCAGAGCAGCTTATATACCATATTTATATAAGGGAGTTTAAAAACCAAGGATTCTAAAACACAAATATCAAAAGAATATAAAACAGCACCAAAGAAGAATAAAGCTCTACCATTCAGATTTTAGGGATAAGAAATCAACAACATTCCTACCTCCAAGGTCTGTTGGAAACAGTTTTTGATAGCTATTATGACAGCTACTGTATTATGATAGCAGGATAGGGAAACAATTAACCTGACTCTTAAGTTCTTGAAGATAGCAATTTGTAATTGAATGGACCTGAAGTGACTCCCTTCAACATAACTGTATAAAATGGACAAAGGAAGCGATACAAAGACTCGTTGAAAGCCTCCTTCAAGTCTCTAGATATCGATACCACCTTCTGGGAAACCCTGGCACAAGATCGATCAACATGGCGCATGCTGATCCACCAAGGCTGCCAGACATCTGAGGACAGAAGAACAATCATAGCAGAAGAGAAGCGAGCACTCCGCAAAGCCAGAGCTGCAAATGCTGCGACAATGGTGTTCACACATGTCTGCCCAACATGTGGCAGAACATTTCGTGCCCGTATAGGCCTTACCAGCCACCTGCGGACACATCGTGGACAGCCGACAACTTGTTAGATGTCAAGGTCCTCTTCGAACACGATGGACGAACATCATAAAATGGACAGATCCAATTGGGAAAAAGATTGAGTTTGATATCCCAAAGATATCAAACAAGTAACTGTTATGATCTTCTCTGATTTGCAAGAGTTTGAGCCCCAGGTGCCCAGTGCAGCAGATTGTCAGAAAGAGTCAGCCAATGAAGGTCTCAATCCAGTTTATTTCATTCATTCAATATACAGAACTAGAATTATTATGTCATCTTAAGAAACAACCACATATCTATATAAAACTTGAAACATTAATATACAACAATATGTTTTGTTTCAGAACAATCCTCTAACTCCTATGTGTTAACTTGCAACAGTGAGTCATCTCAAAGATTGGAAATATATAATTAGCACCTTTAAAAAGAAAACAAAACAGAAATAATAGGAACAGAAGAGGTTACATCATATCCAGAACACGTTTTTGCCCTTTTCCTTTAATATTCTTTATAAATCTCTATTTCTTTAAACATTTTTGAATCAGAGGTGCTTCCATTTTCCTTTCATGGAGTGCCTATATTTTTTTTTACATATGACTAAAGGCTGCAGAAAATCATGGTATTATTGCAGGTATTCATTCCAATAAGCACTGGATAGGGATAAGGTTTTAAACTATTGCCACTAGCTTTGCAAAACGACTAAGAATAACATGAGTGATGTTGACCTGCTGGTGATGTTAAACAATTCTGGAGTGGTTCAGATTAGTTATCCCATATTTAGCTAATCAATGCTACTGTATCAGTTTTTATAGATTCAGCTGTGATTCTGAACTTTGAAAATTTGCTCAGATACAGTAGGTCCAGATGTTTGCAAATATATACATTTTGATGCAAAACTAATTAGGGACCTTTAAATTGGGGTGTTTTTTTTGGAAGAGAAAAAATGTATGTAGATAACCTGGTGATGCTTACAATGAACACACCCACCCAAATACGAAATATACAGAGATAAAATTGCACTAAACTGCAGAATTCACACTTGGAATATGTACATGCATACAATTAACACAATAGTCACCTGGATCCTTTCCTTTTATAGCTTACGTATAAGGAAAGGTTGGGTAAAAAAACCAAAAAAGTTGAGTTTATTTCTTTATAAGCATTATAAAGCACTACGTTCTTATTTCATTATTTATTCTGAGAAGAAAAATATGTATCAGTAAATGCATCATTTTGAAAAAAGAAAGGGGATAATGTATCATCTTGTTTGTACAGCAAACAAGATGATATGTTATCCCCAGTGGTGGGTTGTAAATAATTTTGCCACCAGTTTGCGCATGCGCTCACACGCATGATGCTTCTGCGCATGCGCAGAAGCATTCCGGGCGGGTGGGCGGAACCGCCCGCCGCCGGCGCTACCGGTTCTAAGAACTGGTCCAAACTGGGAGCAACCCACCGCTGGTTATCCCCTTAATCAAGATGACTGAAATTTGATGGAATCACCAAGAATAGAAGAAATAACACATGCTGCTTGTGGCTTTATTTTCTATTCAATTAGCATTACATATGAGATAGTCAACTAATTCTATAAGGCCATTACTGTTAAAATACTATTGAATATTTTTTTTCTGACAGAAGAAAAACATTTCTTTCTAATGTTACTTCTTGGGTTCTTTTAACTAAAGCAATGATTGCAAGAACCATACTGTACCATACCACCCTGTACATCATAAGCCACACATCATATATCATGGCATGCCATGCCATGTTATGCCATGCCATATCAATGTTTCTCGTTCAAAGTATCTTTATTTACTTGTGGCCCATAAAAACGACCCTATTCTGTACCAGTCCTGTGTTGCTAGTGATTTCTGTTCCATTGGAACTGATATTATGATTTACAAAAGCGATAATTCTCTACTTCCTGTTACCACTGTAGTGTGGCTGGCATAGTACAGATCATACCTGTATGGCTGCTCTATCACAGCTTCTGCCTCCTTATCCAAGAATAAGATGGCTTCATAACAATAATACCATTAATTTTTATGGCCACATCAATATGGAATTCTTACTTACTGCAATAATGCATTTTTCTCTTTGTTCCACAGGAAACAAGAAGGCATTTTCCTCTTCCCAGGAATTGCCTGGATTCAGACATACTTAATTTCAGACAAAGGCAGGATTTGTGAGCTTCATAAAACAAGATTTGAATTCTGACTTATGAATTGCTACTTAATTAAATATATGTGGTTCAACTGCAGAGAAAAAGTGATATTGCTGAGGATAGTTCAGTTGGAACTTTAAAGAGTTTTTAGTCACACTTTTTGTGAGGAAGACTATTTCTTATATTTTCAGAATGTTTTAAAAGATATAAAGTAAAGATATATTTCTTTCACCTGTAAGCAGTGAGTTATATGCCAAGATTACTTTGCTGACTTTCAGCCCAGCTTTGGTGACTTCTTCTAGAAACTTTCTATTTTTACACCAATTATTCCAAACAAGCTTGTTAAAAACTCAAGATAATTGAACAGCAAGAACCCCTGCTGTAAGCATGCATTGGATGCTTGCTGAAGGTGAAAAGGTAACTTTCTCATTTTCCAAAAGATCTACATACATCCTCCTTCATTTAAACACAACATGATATCTTAATTAATTATGATAAATTGGTTACTAAGGTGCCTCCATGTTGTTATTCCCATGATATAATACTGGTTGCTATAGTGATGAGATGGCTTTTTTTGGACTAATCAGTGAGGAGATTGGTTAACCCATGTTTGTCAGTGATCCTTAAGAATGAGAAAAATAAGTTAAAACAAATGGTCATATATACTGTACTATGTGTATTCCTTTCCCCTGATTTTTAAAATATTATTCATGATTGCAATTTCACTTATACTAACATACATTGTAATAAATTGAATATAAACTGGAAGATTCTACAATATTCCTTAAGCAAAATTATAAAAACTCATTATGTTACTGCTATAACTGACAAGTAGGTATATAAAATGCTTTATATTCAGAATATTCCAGAGTAAAATTCCTGGAATAAGCCCATTATAAGACTTTGATTTTTACTAACTTGGTATTTTTCAGATGTGTCAGATGGTATATTCAGCCATAATGCATAGTTGAGAAAACTGGTCTACCTAATAAGTTATTAACTGTTGACTTATTTGGATTGATTTGATAAATCAGCTTCATAGAATCAAATATTTAAATTTAGATTTAGGTATTTACCGTATTTTTTGGACTATAAGACACACCGGACTATAAGATGCACCTAGATTTACAGAAGGAAACCAAGAAAAAAATAGTTTTTGTCCTCCACCGTCATGTTTTCGCCCTCCCCGGCCTCTAGAAGCACTGTGCAGTGCTCCGCATGTCCCATTTTTGCAAAAAATGGGCCTGTTTTCACCTAAAACATGCCCATTGTTGGCCTGCAGAATGCTTCTGGGGACTGGGGAGGGTGAAAATGTGACACGCGGAGGGTTCGGGAGCCCAAAAACAGAACCATTTTTGGCAAAAACGGGACATGCGGAGCACTACAGAGTGCTACTGGGGGCCAGGGAGGGTGAAAACGCGATGCACGGAGGGTTCGGGAGGCCAAAAACAGGCCCGTATTCGGTCTATAAGACGCACTGAAATTTTCACCCACTTTTGGGGAGGGGGAGTGTGTCTTATACTCCGAAAAATACAGTAGTTCATCATAAACTATAAACTATTTATATTTTGTTTTTCAAATGAGAATAAAGAAGTATAAACTATCCTTTAGATAATACATACAACAAACCAGTGGGTAATCTACAATGAAAGTTGGATATTGATGCAATAGTATTGTAAGAGTGATTTCTTTCCTGACCTATCAATGTAACTATGAGTAATTTGTCAGTGCTTCCTTTGAACTCTATCTGAGGTTGACTTCCATATGTAAATGCTGGGCTGAATAAAGGTTTGTATCATGCAACAGTGTGGGGATTCCATAGATCTTTGCAAGCTGAGCTGATTTGCTTTATAAATTAATAATATCAGCCGTTGCTCTTTAAGAGAATTTGCGGCATTTTCTTCAGAGTTGCTGAATGATTACCCATTGATTGGTGCGCCCAACTTGCCTTGCCTCTGATATCCCCCTTCTTTCCCTGGGAAGTCTATTTATTTTATTTTATTTATTTAAATAGATTTGTATGCCGCCCAACTCCCGGTCTAGTTTCCAAGTCACTTTGATGATCTTATAAGTAGTCACTTCTGGCTAAAAGAGAAACTTTGAAATAACCCCAGAAACCATCTATTTGTTCATGGAACAAACCTTTGGGTCTTTCTTTACTTTTATACATCTTATCATTCTACAAGCAAAGGGCCATGAATTAATTTGGCAATGTAGATTATCAGTTGTCCATTAATAAAATAGTCCCATACGTTAAAATTCTGTAAGGATTAGTCATAAATTATTCTAGATTGACAACAGGAACTTCTTGCTGTATGAAGCAACTGAGTTCAAATGTCAACACTGGGAAAGAGAATGTCTACCAGAACAGGCTGATCTGAGCCACTTTTGTGAAACATAAAACCACAGTTAAAATAAAGGACAAAGGACAACTTCAGTACAAAGCAAAGATCATTCATTCAAAGCATGGTCCCAGGAGGCATATTACAGCAATGAATAGGAAAAAGCTCAGTAGTTCACCAGCTGAGATTTTAATGAGATATTTCCCCTTGCTGTGGTTCAAGCTTTTGCTCAGCAAAGAGAAAAGGCTGCTCACAAAATGTATGCAATGAATGGGCACCAATTGCTTTTACAGCCACTACAGTAGCTGATCACTGTACTAACCTTCTATTTTGGCATAATCTGTAAGTCGAGTGTAATTGATCAAGGCTGCTTTTTCTAGACATTTTCTAACCACTTTCTTCACTTCTTCTGCTGGCATGGGAGTAGCAATATCTTTCATTAAGACCTATGCCAAAGACAATCAGTTTTTGGTCAGATATCGTATCTTCCCACAAAACGAAAAATACACTTTTTTAGAAGCTTTTGTAACTATTAGAAATCTAAAAGAAAGGAAATTATTAATGGATAAAAGCTACATTAAAACCATTGTTGATGTCATAATGTTAAGGTCAGCCCATTGATATATTGTACGAAAGACTAAAATTATAAACAGAAAACTAAAATTATAAGTAGCATATGCTCACTTTCACATACATTAGGTTTCAAAATTGCAAAACAAGATTAGTTTTTTAATTGCATATTGCTGAATTAAGGAAAAATAGCTTGTCAAGACATTTATACCACAGGACTGCATAAGCGTAAATTCTTGTGTTATAGCCAAATTCACATGTATCATTTCAATATAGGATATGTATCTAGAAGCAGCACAAGAAAAATATGCGGACAGTTGAACATTTTAGTCAGGGATTCTAATTCTTGCCAAGGGTTTTCAGAGATCAATCCCACCAAGAATGCAGTTGAACAGAAGTAATCAAATGCGTCACCAAATGTAGCAAATTTCCTCAGCAGCTACAGTCTAATGCATATTAACCTCATATTAACACTGTGAGATTGGTAATTAAGAGCTCAATTTTATAGACAGGGATTGACGAGATGAGTTTACTAAGGGATCCAGCTGAGTATAAGACTTACTGGGACCAAAGGTTCCTAAGACCAAATTTAACTTTGCAGATTCTTGCCAGCATTAAAGTTTTCTAAGAATTTTTCTTTCTTTAGAGGTTATTTCGGAAAGTATTTACAGCAGAGTGTCATAAATGATTGAGCTGGATTTATCGTTCATACTTTTAAAATCCAACATCATGGCTCATTAAAAACACATTAGGAGATTTTAAAAAAAATCATGTCTATGTCATGACATGTACACACACACACACACACACACACACACACACACACACACACACACACACACACACACACACACACACACAGAGTGTTTCCCTGAAAATAAGACCTGGTCTTATTTTCTTTTGATCCCCGAAAAAAAGGGTAGGGCTTCTTTTTTGGGGGGGGTCTAATTACTGACTCACCTCATGGTGGCAGCACTGACAGCCACATCCAGCAATAGCCTGCTTCCGGCCCACTTCTTCTGCGGCCACTTGCCACTGCTCGCACGTGTCGCCCCTGGCCTCTGTTTCACCATCAGAGGCCTTCCAGAAAGCCCTCTGCAGCTGACAAATAGGTTCCAGATTGACGCGCACTGTACCCCCTAGCTTCCGTTTCACCTTCAGAGGCCTTCCGAAAAGCCCTCTGCAGCCAATAACAGAGTTTTTGGATTGATCCGGAGCTCTGTTATTGGCTGCAGAGGGCTTTCCAGAAGGCTCTGACGGTGAAATGGAGGCCGGGGGCGACATGCATGTCAATCCAGACCTCGTTTCTTGGTTGCAGAGGGCTTTCCAGAAGGCCTCTGAAGGCGAAACAGAGGCTAGGGGTGCGATGCGCACGAGCGGCGGCAAGCGGATGCAGAAGAAGTGGGCCTGCAAGGCAAGGCTGGTGTTGCAGTGTGTGAGGCCTGGTAAGTAGGGCAGCTCCACCCCCCCATCTCCACTGTAGCTTAATTTTTACCTGTGCACCTCGCCCCACCTCCTGGAGTGGGTGGGGTCTTAATTAAGGCTTAATTTGGGGGTAGGGCTTGTATTGGGCGCACATGTAAAAAATCAAGCTAGGACTTACCTTTGGGGAGGTCATATTTTCGGGGAAACACCACACACACAATATATATATATAGTTTGAAATGTTACAAAGTGCTATGAAGGGGATGATGTCTCAGCAAAAAAAAAAAAAAAACAGCAAAAAACCCCCAAGTGATTTGGGACTTTTTAGTTTGTAGAGGACAATGGCTAGCATTATGTATATTAAACATTGGTATAAAAATCTAATAATAATTAAGTATGAACAGCACAGATCTGAGTAGAAATAGGCTGTTCTGGTGCCCTCCAGAGGCGGAGCAATGTCTCTGGTGGATACTAGCCTACAAATGGTCGGTTTTAGTTCATGGACTTACCCTCTCAAGCAAGGAAAGTGTTGCTTTCAAAGCTCCTTCAGGACGCCCGAAAGGAAAGCAGTATCTTCAAAGAGACAAAAAAAAAACCCCCAACATATTAGAAGCCCACCTTATATGGATTTTGCTAGATAATTTAATGGCTAATCCACTATCTTCCTTACAGGGAGAAATTATTAGAAGCTATGTTTCTGATTGAATACACTAATCACATATTTTTAAATTTGTATTTACTTTTATTTTGCTACTATTTGATCTGGATTTAGCTATTTATGTATCTGATTTAACAGCTGTGACTAAAATAAAAGTTTTTTTCTCTACGGATGTACAACTGGATAGCAATTATTTATAACAGCTACTACTTCAACTACAGATTGGAAAAGATAGTAGACACTTGCTGTTAAAAGAAGTGCATTACAGTACTACCTTACAATATTCAGTTGTATCAAGCTAAATCAAGCTAACGATTATCAATAAATTATTAGAAATGTGGAAATGATTTTTACTTTTTCTTTCTTCAACATTAAGCTTTGATTTCTTTGCTTTTTCTCCCCCCCCCTTACTCTATATTAGTTTGCATTAGTTTTTTTATCTTTTTTAAAAAAGAATTCCCATCCAATTTCTTAAAGCCTCCAGGACCTGGCCAGCACTGCTACAACATCACCCTGTCCACTACAGAATGGTTGCACCTATCTAAACCTTCCAAAAGCCATTGACAACTACTGTACATCTAATGCTGTTTCAGCAAAATTATGCCCCAGATAATTTTGTAGACCTTGAGATATTGATGATAATTCCAGGTTCTCTCAATAGAAGTCATGCTGCTTTTTGTTGCAGATAATAGTTCTGGCCATCTGGAATATAATGGACTCCCTGTTTTTGTACTAGTGGGCTTCTCGTTTTCACTGATATAAATACATTTTATTTTATATAAATATGCAAGTCTCCAGAAAATATTTTTCTGATTCCTACAGTGTAAGATTCAAATCTAATAGCACAGACTCTCAGGGTCTCCGGATCACCTCTCAAGCAATAAGGTACACATAGAATTAAGTATTTACTGTGGCCCCTCTTTTTCTATCACTCTCTATCTACTCTTTGTCCAAGAGACTGCCAACCTGTGGTCATCTCTTTTGGCCTGCCTGCACACCTTCCCAGGTACATGGTCTTCAAAAATTTTATTGATAATATATGATTCTCTAACTGCTAGGCTTTGTCTATTCTGGTAAAGAAATGTCATGTCTGTTATAGTTGTAAATCCTAATTGCTGATCTAGTTACATTCCAACTCTCACATGCACATACAGAATATATGAGCAACATAGTGTAGCATCCAAACTTATAACAAATAGGCCATGGCAAACAATATCCCTGCACTCTCTTTCCCTTAAGAGCCTTAACAAATGCTACACAAAAATTTGTGGATTTTTGCTGAAAGAGATTTCCAAAAATTAGATAAAAGCCTTGCCATGATTTTAGTGGGCTACCCTAGATATCACCAAATTGGATAACTTTAGATACAACGTGTGACTGATAACTAGAAGTCCCCTCTAAAAGAATAAATGTGTTATCATTTTAGGAGCTCTTCTAATTTCTGAATCAATTATTTCTACAAAGGTGTATTATTGAGCCAAGGTGGCGCAGTGGTTAGAGTGCAGTACTGCAGGCTATTTCAGCTGACTGCTAGCTGCAGTTCGGAAGTTCAAATCTCACCGGCTGAAAGTTGACTCAGCCTTCCATCCTTCTGAGGTGGGTAAAATGAGGACCCAGATCGTTGGGGGCAAAATGCTGACTCTGTAAACCACTTAGAGAGGGCTGTAAAAGCACTATGAAGCAGTATATAAGTCTAAGTGCTATTGCTATTGTTTATAATTTATTTAACAAGTTTGTGCTTATTACTGTTACTTTATGTCATCTTTCAGCATCACTTTGCAACTGCAATAGGCTCAGGATAAATAATTTAGAAATCATCTTTGCAAATTTACTAGAAAACTTGGAAATGAAATTTGGACAAACTTGTGTTGGTAGCTCTAGTAGCAGAATACTGTTGTTCTTTCTTGTTCTCATTGTATTTGCAATTCTGCAGAATCTTCACCAAATAGCATATATTTTGTAGTCTCCAAACTAATTCAGTGAAATATACTCCAAGGCAAACAATAAATGCAACTTCAAATTCAAATTCAGAAATTATCCAAGAATAACTGCACTTTCCTATGTTTATTCCTATTTTTATTCAATTGATAAAAGTATAAAGATATGCTGCTAATCACAGAATTAAGTTTCAAATCAAATTATCCTGTAAGGCTTCTTATAAATATATTGTTATGACATGTCAGTAAATGAATGACCAGTTGAAGCACAAGTACCATAATTCTAAATAATGAAACCATAAAACAACTATTTAATTAATACGTGCAATTTTCTTTTACAGTGGTTCTAAGATACATAGTTTCATAAATAGCTTCGCTATAAAAATAATTAAACATTCAAACATTTTAGAATGTCAACTTAGATTTGCATCTAATGAACATTCATTATAACAGGAACTTAAAGGCCAAGTTATATGTTTAGAACCAGGACATCCACTCCCATGGTAATAACATACAGTGCTATGTTATATCTGAATCATGTATTTATTTATTTTTATTTATTTATTTATTACTGGTTCTTCTATGCTGCCCTACTCCCGAGGGACTCCGGGCGGCGTACAGCATTGTATAAGAACACTAAATAATAAACCACAGTTAAAAACAAAATTAAAACATATTAAAAAGTTAAAAAATATTTACCAACAAACATACCAGGGGAGAGCTCAGGTGGAACTAGTCTCCACCCCCTGCCTGCAGGAAGAGCCATGTCTTAACGGCTTTTTGGAAGGCCAGCAGGGTGGGGATGGTTCGGGTCTCTGGGGGAAGTTGGTTCCAGAGCACGGGGCCCCCCACAGAGAAGGCCCTTCCCCTAGGGCCCGCCAGCCGGCATTGTTTGGCTGACGGGACCTGGAGGAGGCCCACTCTGTGGGCCCTAACCGGTCGAAGGGAAGTATGAGGCAGAATGCGATCCCGAAGGTAACCTGGTCCTAAGCCATGAAGGGCTTTAAAGATGATGATCAACACCTTGAATTGTACCCGGAGACGAATGGGCAACCAATGCAGCTGGCGGAGTATAGGTGTAACGTGGGTGTACCTTGGCACACCCACCACAGCACGCGCAGCCGCATTTTGCACCAACTGAAGTCTCCGAATACTCTTCAAGGGTAGCCCCATGTAGAGCGCATTGCAGTAATCCAATCGGGAGGTGACAAGAGCATGAGTGACCGTGAGTAGAGCCTCCTTCTCCAAGAATGGCCGCAATTGGTGCACCAGGCGAACCTGTGAAAAAGCCCCCCTAGCCACAGCAGTAAGGTGTTGGTCTAATTTTAGTTGTGGATCTAGGAGGACCCCCAAATTGCGGACCTGCTCCGAGGGAGTCAATTTCCCTCCCTCGAGAACCAAGGAGGGACAGTTGTCAAAGTCCTTGCGAGGCAATATCCAAAGCCACTCAGTCTTGTCGGGGTTGAGTCTGAGTCTGTTCCTCCCCATCCAGGTCCTAACGTCATCCAGGCACCGGCACATGTAATGCATGTAATGCATGATGAGAGCTAGCAACTCGCTCTGGTGGTGAATTCTATGACAATAAAGAGAAGCTGAATCCTGCTAAGACTGAGATTCTGGTTTTGGATGGTATCTGGATCTATCTCCATTCAAATATCATCTAGGAGATATATAGGAATTCTAGAACTATTTCTTGATGATTTTAAAAAGTAAATTGCTTTAAAATTTGTAATAAAATAAAAAGCCACATCTGCATTTTAAATAAACGAAATGTTAGTGTCCAACCCTTTTAAACAAAATTAATGATAATGTATAATACATTTTAAACACCATCAAGCAAATTATTTGAATTGCACTCAATTCTTGGTATGAAATTACCAATATAGCCTTCAATGAAGACTTATGATACCAGATTCCTTTGTACCATAATTGGCTGCTCAAAACTTGCACCTCCCTGTTTGAAATACATTAAGAGGTACAAATAAATTAATATTCTCTATTTGTTTCTTGTCATCTGAGAAGACTCCTACATCTCACATCTCCTAATATAATTGCTCCCAAGACTTGGGTCCATATTTAGAATTTAGAACATTTCACAGAACAGCTACCATGGTGGACATGACCACTCACAAGCATCATTCTACCAGAAGGGAATCTGCTCTCTTCCAAATGACCTCAAACAAAATTCCTAACCAGCATGAGAGACAGCATTTTTGGGGAGTCGGTGGGGATGGTCCCTTTAAGTCTGGCTTTACTGTTGATTGGATAAATCCATACAATTTTCATGGTAGCATTTCTGGAAGTGGTTTGTGATTGTCTTCTTTTTATATACTGTAGCTGAGAGAGAATAACTAGTCCAAAGTCACCTAACTGACTTTAGTGCCTAAGGCAGGACTGGCATTCATGTTCCCTCAGTTTTTAATTGGATACTTTTAACTACTGCACCAAACTGGCTCTCATGAGGGCAACTAGTCTATGCAAAAGTGACATATGCAATTATTTTCCAGTAACAAATACAATATATCAGTGTTTCTCAACCTTGGCAGTTGGAAGATGTGTGGACTTCAACTCCCAGAATTCCCCAGCCAGCAACGCTGGCTGGGGAATTCTGGGAGTTGAAGTCCACACATCTTCCAACTGCCAAGGTTGAGAAACACTGCAATATATTAACATACTATTTGCTCTCCCGATCAACAACATAGTGGAATATCAAATACACTTCACATATTAGAAAAGTTAATCCTGCAGCTGTTTGATCATGCTCCACATGAATGCTTGTAATGGTCAAAATCTTGAGGAGATCAATTTTATCCTAGCAATTAGGACAAACTACATAAAGAATCTGTTTGGCAGGTTCTAGAGTTAGTTCCTCATTCTTTGTTGACATCTGCCTCTGAAGACAGAAAATTCCTTTTTTTGAGTAATTAAATTTACCTTGCTAGAGGCCCATTTCAAAAAAACCAAACCACTACCATCATCTTATGCTATTTCCCAGCAAAGCCACTAAAGATTTTGGACTTTTTGTTTTCCTTGGAAATCATGTGAAAGTTGGACAACGGATAAACGAAAAAAGGGGCTCCATTTTAAGGTGAGGAATGAAAAAAAATGAATACATTTCCCTCTCTTGAAAATGGATTTTTGATAACAAATTTATCCCACTGCTAAATTGCTGTTAAAAAGGTAGTGTTTGTTTTACTCTCTACAAACAGCAGTGGGGAACTGGATACTGTAATTTATGTCACTGGATTCTTTTTCAGGTTTTATGACATGAGTCAGTGCCTGCTATTAATAGTTAAGAGGCCAAACATGGGTTGATAGTAGGAGAGGGAGAAAGAGAAGACTTAATTGACCTTAGGATCTCCTAGTGGTTTGCATCACTGAACGTATTGATACAATCCAACTAGCCGAGCATTAAAAAAAAATCATCTCCATCTCCATTAAAAGGAAAATTATCATGATGGGTAGAAATTAGCACTATAATAATTAAACAAGAAACTGCACTGCTTAATAAGGGGTGATTTGTAGAGCTATGCCACTTGTGCTAATTTAACACAAAATCAGCATAGTTCATATGTGATTTGCAACGTTAGGTAGGAAAAATATCATATAGTCAGAAATCATTGGCATGGGATGTGGTATGCAAAATGACTCGACTGCTTTATAAAAGCAGAATATTCAAAACACTCATACCAGGTTTTAATGCCTAACTCCTGCTCTCACAGCTTCTCACAGCTTCATACCGTATATGTCCAGCTTACAAAATGCAAACACTCACCTGAAGTGGCTTATTTGGTTTTCCAGAAGGGAAGAAAGCCTCTTCTTAATATCTTCAAATCTTTCTTTCTCTTCAACAGTTACAGTCCCAATTCCATCAGGCCTGAAAATTGGTAAGATATAAAAAGGTATGCACATTTTATTTCTTAAAAGCATAATCAAACACACACACACACACTCATTTTTTCTTAACTCACTCATTTTGAAATTCAGAAAGCACTTGTAGTACACTAGTTATAGTTTCCTACAACACTTCCGTTTGAAAAGAAATGATGGAACAAAGCATAAGCAGAATTAACATATTAGCCACAAAACCCTTCAACAGGAATAATATGATAGAAGTGTTGAACTGAATAAACTGATTACTATGTCTGGCAATTTTGTACAAGATGCAGGAAAGGAATACAATTAAATAAAGTTGTTCAAGTGAGAGAAGCAATAAATCTACAAACAGGAAAAGCAAACAGTTTACAACTTATAGATAAATGAGCAGGGAAGAACAACGACCACAGCAAACCCCAGAAACAGAACAGCTGTTAGAAGAGATTGCATTTGTTTCTTTACAATTTATATCACACCTAAAGGAAAACATTCTTTAATATAAAGCAAGATACTGGTAGGTTCTTTGGACTTTATCATGAGTACTATCAGAAAAAGGTAGTAGTGAATGTGGCCTTATTTATTTTCTTCCACTGCCTGTAGCAGAGGTGGGTTCCTGCCAGAGCTGCCCGGTGCGCAGCTCCGGTAGGGAGCGGCGGATTGCGCAACTGCTCTGGAGCCCTCTCTGCCGGTCCACCAGGTACGTCGCCACTTTTTTCGGTGATTTTCGGTCGATTTTGCTTCTGCACATGCGCGGAAGCAAAATCGTGCTGAAATCTCACACACGCGTGTCCCCTTGAGAGATTTTGGCACGATTTTGCTTCCGCGCATGCATAGAAGCAAAATCGTGCAAGGGGGTGTGCGCACGTAGCGAGCACGCCCCCCCGAAGCGTGAAGATGCACGCGCATGGCTCCGGCAGCGAGGTAAGTGAGCAACCCGCCCCTGGCCTGTAGGTCCCCAGGATGTGTACCACCATTCTACAGGTAGTTCTCAGTTCGTTTAGTGACTGTTCAGAGTTACAATGGCACTGAAAAAAGTTATTTATAACTGTTTTTCACACTTGTGATGTTTGCAGCATCCCCATAGTGACGTCGTCAAAATTTGGACACTTGGCAATTGACTCATAGTTACAATGATTGCAATGTCCCGGGGTCATGTGATCACCTTTTGCAATCTTCTGACAAAGTCAATGGGGAAGCCAGATTCACTAAACAACTGTGGCAAGGAAGGTTGTAAAATGGGGCAAAATTCACTTAACAACTGTCTCGCTTAGTAACAGAAATTTTGGGCTCAATTGTGATTGCAAGTTGAGGATTACCTGTACCTTGCTTTTTTTTTTTGGTGGGTGAGCACACTTCCAAACAAAGCTTTAGGCTGCGGTCACCTTCCCTCCATCCCCTTAGAATGCCAAAGGCAGTCAATGTGGAACTTGGAAATATTCTTGTAAATAAAGTTCATTTTTTGGTTTGCATTTATAATACTCATGTATTCTTAATTTTTGATTACATAAAACTTAAAAAACGGAGTTATTTATGAGATGAGATGATGTCTGGGCAGGAAGGAATCCATGTTTTAAAGGTTCCGTGATTCAAAACCCTGAGGAAAGACATTGTGGATTAAAGCACCAGCTGTAACCGAACTGACCTAAATTATATTGAGAGGATTTCTATACAGGTATCACTGTACAGGTATCACTGGTGCCCATCACATCCTCTGAGTTATTTTTTGTGTTGCTGTGCATATGTCCTCACCATTGTCTTTTTACTTGTTCAACCAGGCAACATTCCTTCAAATGGCCAATGATGGAGCATGAAAAATTGCAACCAGCTCTTCTTCCTTCTCTCACAGCTCTGGGTTTTTGCTTCAAGGACAATGTTCCCCTCCCCCTCCCCTCCAGAACACTCATATCTTTCAGGAAGGATGAGGAGGGAGGAGGAGCTTTCATGAGCAGAGGAGATCCTACCAATGGGAAACTGTGTATCTTGCATGTATCTTACAGGGCAAACACTGTAAAATGCTTTCTAGCTAGCTGTCTGGTGGAGTAGCCAGGCTGAGGTTCATTGGATTGGTTTGCAAGTTCCATGACGTACAGGTAGCCCAAAACTTCCACTGCTAAGCAAGAGAGTTGTTAAGTCACTTTTGCCCCATTTTATGAACTTTCTTGCCACAGTTGTTAAGTGAATCACGACAGCTGTTAAATGAGTAACAGTTTGTTAAGTGAATCTGGCTTCCTCATTGATTTTACTTGTCAGAAGATTGCAAAAGGTAATCACATGACCCCAGGACACTGCAATCATCATAAATAGCAATATCACTTAGACTTATATACCGCTTCACAGTGCTTTACAGCCCTCTCTAAGCGGTTTACAGAGTCAGCATATTGCCCCCAACAATCTGGGTACTCATTTTACTGACCTCGGAAGGATGGAAGGCTGAGTCAATCTTGAACCGGTGAGAATCAAACTGCTGGCAGCTAGAAGTCAGCAGAATTAGCCTGCAGTATTGCATTCTAACCACTGCATGCCAGTCGACAAGCATCTGAATTTTGATCACGTGACCATGGGGATGCTGCAACGGTTTTAAGTATTAAAAGCTGTCATTTCAGTATCATTGTAACTTCGAACGGTCGCTAAATGAATGGCTCTAAGTCAAGGACTACCTGTAGTGGGGATAAGAATGCCTATCCCTGACAGAAACATTCTTTGCATACAGAAAAAGCAAACAACATATTGGTATAACTATAGTTACAGTATACTAGCAGATTTTCACCATGAAACAAAAAGTTGAGTACAAAGGCCCATCCAATTATATGATTCAATAATATAAATAAAAATTTTGTTTGTTTAATTCAAAGGGTTATTTATGAATAAGGCGCATACCATTTCTTTCAATGTCAGGAATACCATGGAGTGATTCAGGAATTGGTCTGTGTAAACAGTGTGTGGGAATGTGTGTAATGGAATTCTTAGAGTCTTCAAAGAGAATGTCAGTTTGTAAAATATTACAGAATAAGAACATCTGCATGTTCTCCCAGCATCAGAGAAGTGAGTAGCAACCTCCCCATTGCTACAAGAGGTAGTTAGCAAGAGCATTAAAGAATCTACACCTAAGAAACTTACTGATAATGATTTGCTAAAGTACATAGATTCAGTTTTCAAGATTCTGTAATGTAATTCCATATTTCCTTTCAATAAAACTTGTTAAAAAGACCTGAAAATCTCACCTTGATTGTGAATGGCTCCTAAGGGCTTAACATTGCACCATCTTTTATATATACAGCCTGTATGTATGTATGTGCATACATATACATTATACACAGAGACCCAGACATAGACACACATAATATTTAAACTTTTAAACAAGAATATAAAAGCTAACAATAATGTAAAGTAAGTAAGAAACAAGAATAAGAAAAACAAGAAAATTAGAAAAGAAAGAAAAAAGATATACGGCCAATCCTTGACTTACTTCATTTAATTATGGTCTCGAATTACAACAGTCTCAGAAATTTCCCACTAACACCCTCACAGTCTTGGGATAGCAATCTGGGTGCTCGGTAACCTGCTCACACTTAGACCAGTTGCCAAGCACATGGCAATCATTTGATTGCAATTTACAATCTTCTCTGTTGGCCCACCCAGAAAGTAATGGACAAGCCAGCAGAGAAGGTTGCAAGATGCTGCTGCCTGACAAAAGGACTCCCTTTCATCTCTGGGGGTTGTAATTAATCATAATTCTAATTAATTAAAACATTGATGTTCACTGTAGTTTATTTGTAAATTTTGCAAGCCACCTAAAGTTCATTAGATTTCAGGTAAGACAAACTTATTATATAAAATTGGCATTGTTACTGTATTTATTTTTCTTGAAAAAATATCATGTTTTAAAGATGGAACAGTATGTTTTCATTATTAACTGGTTTATCATTTCTCATTCTGAATGAATGACAACTTATTAATTTAAAGAGCCCTCCTGACAGCAACCCACCATCCCAACAAGTTGCTAAAGATGCTATATTTCTCTTCTATTACAGTGAAACAGTATATTTCTCCAACAAGCTATGGCCAAAGTTTTTGTATTATAAAGCCAATGTAAAACAAAACAAAGTGCAATTAAAATTAATCATAATATTGGTGTCTCAAAGCCTAAAGTAGTTTTAATTCACCATGAATGCAAGTTTGTCCTACAGGAAAAGTGAAAACTCACTTTGAAGATAATGTTGCAGGTTTAGGCAAAGACTGCACTTCATTCTGAGTCCTTGGTGTGCAGCCATCATTGATAGGAGCACTATGGTAAAATACAAACCTTCTTCCTGAACTCATAACTTCATAACTCAAATTAACTCCTTTGCTTGAGAAGAAGAAACTTGATCCTTCTCCTCCCTTCATCTCTAAAACTTGATATATACCAATGGCTAGGTGTATCAACTCTTGGCTTTTATTAGAGTGCATTTCAAGTGTTACAAGCCTTTTACATATTATCTCTCAGCAATCTTTACAATAACCCATCCAAGTTCACTGGTAGCACTATCCTTGCATTAAAGATGAAGGACTAAGATCATGAAAGCAGGGCCTAGGATTGTCCCCTAAAATAAGATTTTAAGGTTTTCACAGCTCACAGACTCAGCCCTGATGAAATTACATATCTGCTTTTTTTGTTTGCGTCACTAAAGGAAGATTTATAACTATGCAGTCAGTTTAGAATAATATCAATACTATTACCACCAAAAAAGTCAGGACAGCTTACGCAGGTGAAGTGCTAACTGAATATTCTGGCAGTGAAGAATCAAGCATGAGAAACTCTACCCTCTGGTAATGAAAAAAAAATGTTGCACCGATAGGCATATAACTGTTTCCTTCTTTTTAGACCATTTTTACTTGTGACCACTTCAGGTGAGAGAAAGTCACATTTCTTTGAAAATAATGTTAAGGGTTCAGTAACATCAGATAGGGCAAACCTCAGACATATCACCATACTCTTTCATAAATGTAATGTGAAAGATTGAGTAACTGAATGCCATGGCACTTTATCTCAGAGCCCTGACAAATGGAACGTCCTCAGATTCAGGTGAATTTTCCTGCCTAATTTGACTGTCAGGAGACATTGCACTCTGCAGTGATAAAGAAAACAATCTTGTCATATTAAACTTTGCTAGGGCATGTCTGCATCTGTCAGGAAACAGGCCAGAGGTCTTGATAATGACAAGTGAGAAAGGTAAACCCCAAGAATGTCACCATCTGTCATGCTCTCCTACAAGAATTGTTACAGTTTTATAGAAGACCTCACTATCTATCATGTCATACAAAATTGTTGACATGCCTATGAAATACTACAGAAGTACTACTGACTAACCAATGTTATTAAAAGCTGTAACTCATGAAAGCATATTCTTTTGACAAGCAATAGCACTTAGACATATACCGCTTCACAGTGCTTTTCAGCCCTTTCTAAGTGGTTTACAGAGTCAGCATATTGCCCCCAATAACCTGGTTTCTCATTTTACCAACCTCGGAAGGTTGGAAGGCTGAGAACATTGGTTAGCTGGAAAAAGTACTACCATACTACTCATTTTTTTGGCTACTATAGACAAACACGGCTTTCTCTTCTGCTATGATTTTGTAATAGCTGATCCATTTTCACTTGCTGTACAAAATCCGTCCTGAGAATGCCAGACCAGAGGGTGAGAGACCAGTATGAAACCAATATGATCTAATTCTTCATCATTGTTATAGGAGGTGACAAAGTTTATCTTCTCTGTTTTACATTTGTGGGGAGTAATGTTTATTGTTCTCACAAGAGACAGCAGATAGCTAAATTATGGGCTTTTGCTCTTTTGTAAAGAGTTTGATCCCCTAAGAGGGAATGGCAAGAAAATACTTCGCAGCAGAGCACTTTAAGATCCCAACACTGCCCAGGTGATAAAAGCAAAACAGTTTGTCATGACATATATATTTAACTCCCTTGGGAGTTGGGCGGCATACAAATCTATTAAATTAAATTAAATTTTCTCCTTTTAGCTTCTTGTTGCCAACAAACAGTAAAGTGTTAGTACATAGTTAAATTGAAATGTCCACCTCTTTTAATTTTTTAAAAATCTTGTCCTTTTATACATAACATAGCTATTGATGAGTTTTCAAGTTTTTGTGGATTTGTATAAATAAGGTTAAGGCTGCAACAAACCGAGCTTCTTACAAATCTTTTTCTCATACTTTCTCTCTTTTCACTGGAAAAGTGCTGGGTTGCCTGCTGTCCTGACATGTGCAATTTGAGGAGTAATGCTAATCGGATGGCAAAGTGCTTATTAGGATTAAAAATGCATCTCCAGCTTTAAAGTGTTTTCCTTATGATTGTAGTGTCTTCTGAGTAGCACCTGGGACTAGCAAAACAATTTTTAATTTGAAAATACAGACATTCTGGTCTGTTGTCTTGTAAATTGTAAATAGCGTTTTTCCATCATGGAGCAAATGGCAACTCTGTTTTACTGCTTATTTCATAGCAAAACAATATAGGAAATCTTTTTTTTTGCAACTTTATATCTCTCCTTATTGGTAAATGTTATTCAGCTATATTTGACCATAGCCATTTCCAACGTTGGGAAGAGGGACGGAGTATAGTTTACCTAGACTGGATAGCAATATATAAGTTTATTTTGGGTTTGAAGGATTTTTGCCCTACTTCCTCACAAATAAAATTTGTTCAGAAACTTGTTTTCAATATCATTACTTGCATTTACAGACGTGAGAAGTTTTTAAATAGATGGAAAACCTACTGGAAGTTTTAAAATACCCGCTGCGCCCCTCCCAGTCACTCCTTATCTCGCCTCGTCTGCCTTGGCTGTGGCATAGCAGCTGCTGCTCTCTGGATCCCTCACTTGCTTGCTAGCTCACTTGCCTTGACCATGTGGCCC
This sequence comes from Diadophis punctatus similis, assembly GCA_023053685.1. Classification (NCBI taxonomy): domain Eukaryota; kingdom Metazoa; phylum Chordata; class Lepidosauria; order Squamata; family Dipsadidae; genus Diadophis; species Diadophis punctatus. The sequence continues at coordinate 63,668,664 of JALIGW010000004.1, forward strand.
CCGCGGCCCAGCCCACTTGCCTGCCTTTGCCCTGGCCTCCCACATGGCCGAGCTACCTGCCTGCCTGGTGAGCCTTCCTTCGCCTCTTTGCCGGCGTGAACGGCCTGCCGCCACTGCCTCCTTGCCTATGTGAATGGCCTGCAGCCGCTGCCTTTTTGCTGGTGCGAACGGCCTGCAGCTGCTGCCTCTTTGCTAACGAGAATGGCCTGCAGTCACTGCCGCCTCGGTTCGGGCTGGCAAAGAGGTGGCGGAGGCAGGCCGTTTGCACTGGCAAAGAGGCCGCGGCTGCAGGCCATTCAAGTCGGCAAAGAGGCGGCTGCTGCAAGCTGTTCGCCCCAGCAAAAAGGCAGCGGCGGTGGCAGGCCAGTGTCTCGGGGCAGAGTCATGCCCAGCTGCACCAACAAAGGCCAGAAGTAGCCACCTGCCATTTCCTGCTGCAAAAATCTTTTAAAAACCCTGACTGTCGGGCAGCGAGACCGAGCAATAGATGAGGCGTCAGAGAATCACTGTGGCTATTGCTGCACAAAGGTAAGTCTAAGGCTCCAGCCATTGCCACCACTGCTTCGGGCCGCCTGCACTGTCCCACCTTGCCGTGAGTGACATCGTTGGCCACGCCCATTCAGTCACATGACCCCCCTCCCATCACACCCCCCCGGTCATTAGGAAGAACTGGCTGTTAAATTAGTTGAATCCCACCACTTTTGTAAAAGTCACTATAATGACAGTTCATGTTGCCATGCTCAGTTTCTTCACAAGAAATCCACATTCATTGCTAGAGAGAAAATACTTTTCTTTGCACTGGCATTTTCTTTTCCACCCGATCAAGTATCTCAGATTTTCAGCCCAGCCAAGAATTCGAGAGCTGCACATTCTGGCCTCCTTTCTTGCCCACCCCTGGAAGAAATAATTTAAAAAACAATAAAGAATAAAATTATAACATTGGTGGCCACAGGGTGATATCATTCCTATACGATTTTCCCCTTTATTATCTCTTTGAAGAATGTTCAATATATCAGCTTCTGCCAAAGAGAAGTAGTAAGATACCATCTAGGGGGTGAAGGTGGGAGGCTTCTTTGTCAATTCAGCTTGCCTCTCAGCAGGGGGAAAAAGTCACTTTGCACTTCATGTATTTCCCACCAACATCATTTCAGAAAGAGATGGACAAAATGGGAAGTCGCAGCATGAAAACCAGATATAAGATGAGACGAAGAAGAAAACAATAGTTCTTTGCTGTATTTTCTAACTTCACTTAACCCCTGCTCTTACTGATAAGCCTATACTGTATTTAAGTAATTGTGATAATTTTGAACTCAACATTTATCTGATTATCCCACTGTGTATATATATATATATTTGATAATAATAGTCACATTAATTACTTAATTTCTAAATATGACTATATTTGGATCGTTATATAGGCCGACAATAAAATAAAGGAAATAAGTTAGCTGAGAAGGGCAAGCTTATTTACTAAGTTGTTAATCATGATTTTGGAGATATATGAAAAAGAATTTCATCTTCACTTTGTGATGCTTGATTGCAACAAGTAATCTACAATATATACCGTATTTTTCGGAGTATAAGATGCACCTTTTTGCTCCCAAAAAGAGGGTGGAAATGTGGGTGCGTCTTATACACCGAATACAGCCATTTTTGGCCTCCCAAAGCCCCGCCCCTGCATCCCATTTTTATTAGCTGTCTAACATTTAGGCCATAAGCTCCATAGCAGCATCCTGTGAGTAGATAATAAGAGTAACTTGTTTTTCGGAATAGAAAAGTAACTTGCACTACTATGTACCATGCTTTTCGAGAGGTTTTTGCCAGGCTAGTAATAAGGTGATAATGGCCCTATTAACAACAGAATACACTGCTCATCTCATACACCCAAACCATTTAATCACTGGGCCATAAAAACCCTTTGTCTTGATGTTGTCATCTTTCTCCTTGAGAGCCTGACTTAGAAAATTAAGAAGTACAACCACACAGAGCAGCCTAGAACTTTGACTTATCATATATTGTCTGTAAAATTCTTTCCCCTCCCTCTATATTATTGTAAATGAATGAGTGGATGTTATTATCTGTATGTGTACAATCCTGAATGAGTGCTTCTATTTGTGTCCTTGACTTACCTTTCTTTTCTCGCCTTTTCTTCGTATTTCTTTTTCTCTATTTCAATATCTTCATACCAGACAGACCCCCTATTTACAACAGTATTCTATTCTTTCATTTCTGTAACACTTGTAATGCTGCACAAATACAGTGGTTTGAATAGAAGGAATACATACAGAATGCTCAGCATCCTGGAAGAAATATGCTTGGAGATTTCTATGGTGTCATACCATTGTCCTTCATTTAATAGATAAAAGAAATTGTTCTATCTTCCTTTTCAATTCTTGAAAACAAGTTTGGGCAATTATCAGTTATTCTGTATTGAATGTTAACTATCAACATTTTCAAAATAAAGCAACAAAAGACTAGCAAAGTAGCTGTATATAATCAGACTTCTATGCAGAAGTTTCTCTGACTCTGCTGGATTGTTTAGGAGTAGACATGAAAAGAATGCTAAAAGCCTTGAAATTTTGAATAAAAAAGTAAATAAAAGCTATTATTAATTCACCAAATAAAATGAATTTTAGGAAAGGGTTGTATCTCTGCAAAGGCTTCAGTGTAAATTCTTAAGGAATATATTTCAAGTGGCCCCATGTGTACTTGATACTAAGGAAGAAGGATAGTCTGATTACAGATATCAGAACTCTGGAATAATATTATTATTTATCCCACTTACTTTATATATTTTGGTCACCTCAAAACTCCTAATACCTAATACTCCTCTCTCCTATTTTCTCCATAGCAACAGTCCTGTGAAGTGCATTGGGCAGTGTGTGTGTGTCAAAGTCACCAAGCAGGCTTTCATTAAGGTGACCAGACGTCCCGCTTTTGGCGGGACAGACACGCTTTTCAAGCGTGTGTCCCGCGTCCCGCATTCTTTTCAAAAAGTCCCGCTTTTTTGAAAAGAATGCGGAAACAGTGGGACGTCTGGTCACCTTAATAAGGGGAAGCAAAAGAGAGGTACCGCAAGTCGGGCGGAATTTCAGAGAGCCGTCTGCCTGCTGGGGAGAGGGGGAAGGGGGGCTGCTCCTCCTCTCCTTCCCCCGCCCCATCCCTAGCCCTGCCCTCGGAGGCGCCGCTGCTGTTGGGATCCGGGGTGAGGGGTGAGGGACGAGGAGCCGGTGGCGCAAACAGCCCTTCCTCGTCCCCCTCCCCTTCCTTCCCCCCGTTGCCTCGCTGCCGCCGTTGCCCTGGGGCCGGCCAGGCGACCGGGAGACCGCGGCGCTTGGATGCCTGCAGCTCGTGACAGGTAAGCTGCCGGCTGCCTCCTTTCCCCGTCTCCCGCCTCCCGTTCGTTGCTTGCCAGCCCGGCCGAAGGGGAGGCAGGAGGTGAGGAAAGGCCTCCCAAAGGGGAGGCGGGCTCCCGAAGGGCTGCCGGCTCCCGAACGGGAGGCGGGAGACGGGGAAAGGAGGCAGCCAGCAGCTTACCTGTCGCGAGCTCCAGGCATCCAAGCGCCCCCCCGCCTCCCCCCCGGACGCCGACATTTGCTGTTTTGCCCTCTGCGCATGCGCAGAGGGCAAAACAAATGGCAGCCCTCAGGCGGGCCCGCCCCCCCGTCCCGCTAAAACAAAAAAAAATCTGGTCACTTTAGCTTTCATACCCAAGGGAGGCCTGGAACTCACACTTTCCTGGTTCCTAGGCTAGCCCCTTGACCACTGCACCAATTTGTCTCTCTATTGTCTAATGCCGTGATGGCGAACCTATGGCACGCTTGCAACAGGTGGTACGCAGAGCCGTATCTGCCGGCACACGAACTGTTGCCCTAGCTCTGCTCCAGCGCACATGTGCACACCAACCAGCTGATTTTAGGCTCGCGCGGAGGCTCTGGGAGGGTGTTTTTGGCCTTCGGAGGGCCTCCAGGGGGTGGGAGTGGCCGTTTTCAGCCTGTGCTTTATTTCCTCTAAAACATGTTTTATAACTCCCTGTGTGGTGAACTAACCAGAAAATTCTGACTTATTTTACGTACAGCTTTTCCCGTTAGATCAGTAATATTATATGAAACAGATTACACCAAAGAGAGTAACCTATACATTCCCTTAAAAATTCAAATACAAAAAAGAACAGAAATGAACAACAAAAGTAATATAATGAAACATTGGGAAAAGTAAGATTTGTTGTAACAATGTAACTAAAAGATTCTTCACACTTCTCCTGGACCCTGTCTGCACCTACTCAAGGGAGGTACAACTTACACTTTGGGAAATCCTGCAGGAGACTATTAGAAAAAGAGAGATGCCTGAGAAATTCAGCCCTCCAAGGTTGTCCTCATTTGCTGTTGTTAATTTTAGGAAATGGTCAACCATGACAGTGACAACAGAGTCCATCTTTTTTTGAGCAAAATAAATTAAGCTCTTTGGCTGTACTTAAATTGGCCCTGTCTCCTTTATGCCAATTTATATATCACTCTGAATTTTTATTATGAACGTTCAAATATTTACTAATGTTTACTTTACTCGTTTTAACCAAATAAATTCCAGAAGAGTAAGCAAATCACGTTGTTTGCAAAACTGTATCCATTCAAATACACACGTGCACACAGACACAAAATCAGTCAATCAATCAGTCAATCAATCAATCAGAATAGAGCTGGAAGGGATCTTGGCGGTCTTCTAGTCCAGCCCCCTGCTCAAGCAGGAGACCCTACCATTTCAGACAAGTAACTGTCTAGTCTCTTCTTAAAAACCTCCAGTGATGAAACACACACAACGTTGGGTGGCAAGCTGTTCCACTGGTTAATTGTCCTTACTGTTAGGAAGTTTCTCCTTAATTCCAGATTGCTTCTCTCCTTGATTAGTTTCCATCCATTGTTTCTTGTCCTGCCCTCTGGTCCCCTCCTCTTTGTGGCAGTCTCTCAAATACTGGAATACAGCTATTATATTCCCTTCAGTCCTTCTTTTCTCTAGACTAGCCATGCCCTAATCCTGCAACCATTCTTCATATGTTTTAGTCTCCAGGCCTTTAATTGTCTTAGTTGCTCTAATTTGCTCACACATGCAGAAGTGGGTTCCTCCCGGTTCGCACCGGTTCTATAGAACTGGTAGTAAACTGGTGGTGAAGTCACCGAGCTGGTTCTGTCGGTGCCGGTCCATGGATGCCACCATATATTTTTTTTATTTTAAAATTTATTTTGTTATTTTTTGCTTCTTTTTGCTTCTGCGCATGCGCAGAAGCAGAGTTTTTGGCATTGTGCATGTGTATGCACATGAAGCGTGCCCGTGTGGCACGGCCACGCAGCGTGCAAAGCCACGTGGCGTGGGAGGAAGCGAACCGGCAGCGAGATAAGTTAGAACCAGGGGTGAAATCCTCCCGGTTCGCCCGGGCCAGTCCTTCGGCGTATAGCCGATGGAACTGGCGGCGGTCGCGGCGCGGAGCTTCTCCCGGCCGCTTTCCCGGCCCGGCTGAACGCCGCCATTCGGGTTATTTTTCCTTCTGTGCATGCGCGCGCATGCACAGAGGGAAAAATAACCTGAATTGAGGCGTTCAGCCGGGCCGGGAAAGCGGCCGGGAGAAGCTCCGCGCCGCGACCGCCGCCAGTTCCATCGGCTATACGCCGAAGGACTGGCCCGGGCGAACCGGGAGGATTTCACCCCTGGTTAGAACCCATCCCTGCACACATGCATACAAGAATCTAGATGAGTACTAATTCAAAATGGACCAAATGGACCAATTGGATGAGGAATCCATCTGGAACCAGCTTTCTTGGACTCCTGTGATATGGAACAATCAGAAATTGGCATGCCAGGGTTTTTTTATTTTAGATTAACAGAGTTGGAAGGGACCTTGCAGGTCATCTAATCCAACCCCCTGCCCAAGCAGGAGACCTTACATCTGCCTCTACCTAGGATCGAACTCACAACCTCCTGATTGTGAGGCAAGAGCTCCACCTCTAGGCCACAGCAGCTGATAAATGCAAGGGCCCAATCAGCCCAGTTCAGTTCTCTCTGAGCTGCCAAGAGCTATATCAGAAAGCAACTCGCACTGCCTCCAAGATGCCAGCCACAGCTGCTGTTGAAAATTAGACCAAGTCTATTTTGCCTGAAAGCTCATTCACTGCTCCATCAGAGTACTGCTTATGAAGAAGCAGTAGGAAGAAAAGGAAGAAAGCATCCTTTTAAAAATATACAGGAGGTACCTAGAATTCCTAGGCCTGCTCACTTTGCTAAGGGCTTGAAATAGTACCAGAATATAATTAACAAATTTTAATGAGTCACCGAGGCAGATAAAAGGCAAGGATTCCCATATTGGTTACTTAAAATGATTCACAAATGCATACATTTCCTCTGGGATTTAATTTCCTATCTAGCTTTATTTTAGGAATGGCTTTTAATTTCTTACTAAATAAACATTGTTGAAATGTATAGGGGGAACCACAATGCAGTCACAAAATAACACCCTTAGGACACAAAGGATACGTATTTATCAATGATTTCCAAACTGGTAGCCTTGGCTTAATTACATAAACTTTGGGATTTCTTAAGATTTCATATTTTGTCCTTGCTTTTTGGTATCTCCATGAAATTGCTGGGAAAAGTAATTTTGGGAGTTTTGGCTAAAATATCAATATGCAGCTGATAATCTACTTCTAATTTCCATCTCTTAATTTTTTTAAAAAAAACAAGAGGAATCTAAGCAGGTCTGTGATGGATGAGAAATGAATTGAAGGAGAATCCAGGTAAGATTAGAATTGATGTAAAATGGGGACATATGTGATTTTTAATGGAGTTTTGTACCTTACTTTAGATTGGAATACACTTTTAAAGAAGCAGGTATACTGTTTAGGAATTCTCCTGGACATATTTTTATTATGGAGCTTTAATTAATATATATGCCCCAAAGTGGTTTTTACATACAGTAGAACCTCTGGTCACGACTATAATTTGTTCCATATCTTTGGTCGCAAACCGATTTGGTTGGGACCCGAACTTACTTTTTGAAATTTGGCACTTCCCCCCCCAAAAAAACAAATGGTGCAGAAGGAGAAATCGGCCGCAAAAAAAATATTGTGAATTTTTTAGTCGGAACCCGATTTGGCCGTGGTCAGTAGCGTTCATGACCAGAGGTTCTACTGTACTTTAGCTTGCTCAAAGTGTTTTATAAATTTTAGCTTTCTTATCCAGAGAAACCCATCCTTGCCTCTATAGCCACAATGAACTGCTTAAAACCTGCCTTGATTATGATACTATACTTCTATTTGGTGCTTATCTTTTTTAAAAAAAATTATTCTGAAGCTACAATTAAGAAGGAATTTAGGAGTTAGAACTATATTTCGAAATCACGTGAAACTTATTTTGCACCAGCTGAATTGGATGCTTATTTGTTTGGGACTACACGGGTGGAAGGCAGCCTTTTCTGCAGCATCCCCCTCCCCTCTTTGGATCACCCTGCAAGGGGGGGCTCTGCTTTGCAGAAATGGGGCGTGTGCATGTGCAGCAGCCCCAGGACATCCGCTTGCCCTTCCGCCGCCCCTCTCAGCATCTGCATTTTCACCAAGGGCCGCCCGCCCACCCACTGGCTGGGCCAGGCTGGACGCTGACCTCGGAAGGCCAGCGGGCGTGGGGGACCACTGGGAAGGCCGCATGGAAGGCCGCCAAGCATGGCAGGGCTGCGGGAAAGGGAGTAGGCTGCTACCTCCCTTCCCCGCCGCCCCGACATGCTTTCCTGCCTTCCACGTGGCCTCTTAGCGCCCCCTGCTGCCCCCTTTGCCTCCTAGCACCCCCTGCTGCCCCCCTTGCCTCTTAGCACCCCCCTAAGTCATCCCACCCCCAGGGGGCGGTACTGCCCACTTTGGGAACCAGTTTTAAATGAAACCATGCTCTTGGTGAAAAAAATGGTAGATTTTTTTTTAGCATGCCATAATATAAAAAAGATATTCACTTTTTTCTAATGTTTAGCAAGAAAGATGTGAGCACTGCAATGATTTCTGGAAGCTATAAGTACTGTGAGCACTTATGGTGAAAGGTCAAAGGATGGAGGACAGTTCAAGAAAAAGCGAGGGCCTAATGGACTGCCCTGAAAGCCTGTGTGGATTAATTCTAGCCCTTAATTATTGGCTAATTTTTGGAGTGGAGAGGTACAACTTTCCATGGTAACATTCTATCAATCAATATTCATATTCTGTACATACATGCAAAATATCCCTAAATAAATATATTACCAATGCATGTTCTTTTGCTATTTTAATACAAAGCCTTACGCCGCCCTGAGTCCCTCGGGAGTTGGGCAGCTTATATGAATGAGCAAATAAATAAATAAATAAATAAATAAATAAATAAATAAATAAATAAATAAATAAATAAATAAATAAATAAATAAATAAATAAATAAATAAATAAATAAATATAATCTTGAAATGTTTCACCCATATGTATATGTATATGTATATGTATATATACTGTATATGTATGTGTGTGTGTGTGTGTGTGTGTGTGTGTGTGTGTGTGTGTGTGTGTGTGTTTAAGGATCTATATTCACACAAATACGATGTCATATATGAATCACATGCATAATGGAGTTTAGTTATTTATTCAATTGAAATGACTGCTCACTCACCAAAATTTCCACCAGTTTAATGAAGCCTATGCCGAATTTGCTTAATTTCTGTCCCTCAAATTAAGTTTTTTTTGCCAGACAAAATTTACTTAGAAAAACAAAATTTGCTTTAACAGAAAAATTCATCCTCTTCCAACTACTATGATCTAAAAGATGTAAAGGAGTCTTAAAAGGTGAGAAGGAAACATAGGACAAGCACAGGGGCGGGTTGCTCTCTTACCTCACTACCGGAGCTCTGTGCACGCATCGCTACATTTGGTGCACATGCGCGCTCACTACGCATGTGCGTAACCCACTACACACGCACCCCCTCTCTACGCACGCACACCCCTTGTATGATTTTGCTTCCGCGCATGCGCAGAAGCAAAATCTCGGTGAAATCTCGCGAGGGGACGCGCGCATGCGTGCAATTTCACTGAGATTTTACTTTCGCGCATGCGTGGAAGCAAAATCTCGCTGGAATCTCGCGCACACGTGCGTCCCCTCGCAAGAGTTCACCGAGATTTTGCTTCCGTGCATGCACGGAAGCAAAAAAGCCCAAAAATACAGCACAAGAGCAGCCGTGCTTAAATAGCACCATCTACTGGCCGCTACCGGTACTGTAAAGTGGGCCGCACCGGTAGGAACCCACCACTGGACAAGCAGAGGCAATGAAACCAGGAATCACTATTGGAATATCTATAAGGCAAATCCCAATTCTGTCCTGAAACACATCAATTTATTGACAATGTATTTAATACCCTACGCATAAATATTTCCCATAGAAAATTTTTCAATAAAAATTTACTTTCTAGCTAAAGTAAATGTTCTTATCTCACTTTTAAAATTGTAGCCAAAGCTAGTACTTAAAATAAATCATTGGACTCCATGATGGATCTAGGGAGCTTACCATGATCATCATTGCTAAACTTGGACAGAGTTTTAAGGCATGAGTCTAGGCAAGAAGGATAAAAAGTGCAGCCTAAGAAAGGTTTTTTAAAAATATTTTATTTCTTTGTTTCTTATATCCAATTATATCCAATCTTGCGCTTGGGAGATCAAAATGATGCTCTCTTCTTGGTTTAAACAGCAAATTGGGGCTATAAGCTTCCTAATGGCTTATGTTATTCATTTCCTTTTTCTATTCCCTCTGCAAATAAACTGTACATATCTTGGAGTGACTCTTGAGTCAGCCTAAGTTGTCCATGTCTTGACTAAACCATAGATTCATACCCAAATGTCAGAAGTCCTATCTATATAGTTGGTCTATAATGCTTTCTAAATCACATGCTATTAGATTAAATAGTTTCTCTTATAGCAGTAATGTTGCTTCTATCTTTGTATTAGAATGTAGTGTTCACCAGCATCATCCATCTCATAGTTTAAACATGCATACCTTGCTTTCTATTTCATTCCTTCCGTTCCCCAACCTTTCTATGTATCTCTAGCCACCATGCACTTGAGGACAATGTGATTTGTAGCCTGACATATCTGGAGGGTACCAGGTTGGTGAAGGTTTCTCTATACCCAATGGATAAAATAAAAAATAGCCTTCAAATAGAGGACCTTTGAAATGCTGGTCCATTTTAAACAAGAGCCCTCATTTATATAGAAAAGCATTTTATCACACTCCAGAACCAACAGCAATATTTTGTATGACTTTAACCCTTATACTCATTCATTTCTTGGCTCTGTTCTAAGTGGGAGAAGTGAAATCTAAATACATTGCTTGTTTCTCATTTATCACACAGACTAATGACTTTTTGCAGCATGCTTGCATATTAAAATACCTGTTGCCATGAACATGAGAAGCACAAAAGGCAAAGCTGTAATGGAGCAAGGTTGGGTCAATGACAGCACCATTTTCTGAATGTTCCATCAATTCATTCAGATAGCAGAGATGGCGATGACAGCCTCTTACTCCATAACGAGCACAATATTCATCTAATACGAAGACTTGGCCGGGGCTAAACCAGCCCTGTAAAAGATGGGGAGAGAAAAAGCTCTTTAATGAATATAGGCTGTTCTTTTTTCCCCCTCTTCAAACAAGCTTCTCAGTGCATTATACAAACCTTTTGAACTATTATATTTTTAATAAGCTCCATTTCATTTCTTTGGTCAATAAATTATGAGGGGCTAAACTCAAACAATCATTAGCTCAACAACTGAAAATGTCAGAAATAATTATTATTTTTCCACAATAGTTCATCCAAAACTATTTCACACTGTACACCAAAATATCTAAAATGGTATCTCACGCAAATGAGGTTTTCAGGAGAGGGTATTATATGGGGAAAAAAACCTGTAAAGGAATAATAAGAAATATTAAGTTTAAAAGATGTAAGTTTTGGAAGAATAGGGGAAAAGGATACATATAGAATAGAATAGAAATAGTTGCAATTAGTTATTCACTTTGCCTCGAGCAAAAGTCAGCTTTTCATACTTTTTGTTCTAAGGTTAAAAAAAGATAACTGAACAATATTCCAGGTTATCATCTAGAAGTCTGTGTAGACATCTAGACTCCATATCTTGCAATAGATCAGTGTTTCCCAACCTTGGCAACTTGAAGATATCTGGACTTCAACTCCCAGAATTCCCCAGCCAGCATTCGCTGGCTGGGGAATTCTGGGAGTTGAAGTCCAGATATCTTCAAGTTGCCAAGGTTGGGAAACACTGCAATAGATATAGCTGAATCAACTGAAACATATTTCTTTAGCTTAGAGCAGTCAAGCATTTATCCATGGGACGGTCAGTACAGAAATCGTAATACACAGCTGCTCAGAAAGGCAGACAATAAAGGAGGACTGATGCTTCAGGAAAGTAACAACAACAAAAACCAACATCTTAGCTCTCTGAGGCCTGGACTCTTGTGATATCTTAAACATGAATAAAAATATGGCACAATATTTCATCTGACCAAGATCAGTAATAAGGACAATCATAACATTAAACAGATATAAGATGTCAGACAGTCAGATCCAAATTTGTAAAAATCTGTGCAACAATAAATCTGCCTATCTTTACACAAAATTCAACCTTGTTATAAAAAAATTAAATTAAAGGTGCATTTTCTTTTCCTAAGTCAACTTAGTTGACTAAGTTCTTTAGTTCTTAGTCAAGCATTTTAGAAAATATGAAGAATAATTTTCTTGGTTTTGAGAGAATCATGATTTAGAAAAGGGCTAAACTGGGGATTTTCAATAGCAGACTTCTTTTGACAGACCTGAAAAGTAATGGTTTCTTGGCTAAAGAAGCCAGGATTACTCTTCTTGTAATTATTAATGAAACATATGGTTTATAGAGCCATTTGTGTGAATAATAACCAATGCTGGGTTATTTGCAATAACCAGGCATTTCAATATTTTGCTTTTTGAGAGCAATAGGAATGGGGCCACAACAGGAAGCTGTCTTATAGCAAGTCAAGCCCTTGGTCTGCTTCATCTAGAATTGCTAGCTCTGATTGGCAGCCCAGGGTTTTGATAACCCTTTCTCATTTCTCTCTGAAAGTGCCTGAGACTGAATGCAGGAAATGCTACATCTGAATCACTCTCTATCACTAGAATGTCCATTTTGTCATATGAATCTTAATTTATATCTTTCCCCACCTCAAATTAGTAGCTCTGCTGGCAGAACAGAAAATTGAGTTTTTAGTTGGATAATATTATGGTAATCATGTACTGTTTTATAGTTGCTTATAAGTTTTCCACTCTTTAATCAGGGAGTTGAGGAAAGATACTTCAGCAAAGCTTATGGTTTTAATCAGTTTGTGTTTAAATCTACTTCTTCCACATTAGGCTTCTTTTCTTGTGCAAAGAAATAATGCACGTAGCTACTTTCATTCAATTTATCAAGATGCAAGAGACTCTTTTTTAAAAGTTATTTTCAGCATATGCAGATTTAAAAGAAGGAAATTAAAATATTCTTTCCAAATGCATGTTAGAGAAGAATTTCTACTACGAATTAGCTGATGTCTCTCCAGGTTTCCATGGGCGCCAAATTTCCAACTATCTACACTAATGAAAAAATGATGGGGGGGGGGGTCACAAAAATAACCTTCTCCACACCCACACCATACTTGGCTTCAAATGTTACTAATAAAGAGAAGAGCTACAATCAACGGCAAAGCATATGCATTACTATTCCAGAGTAACCTGAATAGAATAGAATAGAATAGAATAGAATAGAATAGAATAGAATAGAATAGAATAGAATAGAATAGAATTCTTTATTGGCCAAGTGTGATTGGACACACAAGGAATTTGTCTTTGGTGCATATGCTCTCAGTGTACATAAAAGAAAAGATACATTTGTCAAGATACATTATCTAAAGTAGCATTGAAAAAGGTACCTATCTGAAAGATTGGGCAGTTACAGTAAATAGGTATACAATAAATTAGGTAAAATGATGGTCTTAATCAATATAAAGCAGTCTCTAATAGTCTACATTTCCTTAGTTCTTTCCTGCTGTAGCAAATAAACCTATTCTCCTCCCCCCCTTAGTATAAACCACCACACTTCACATTTAGTGCATCACAGAGAGGGAGTCAAGAAAGTATGCTTTTTTATATATATGTCATTACTGAGTCCATAATGGAATGGACAATGTTCTATACATACCAATTCATCTTTAAATACTTTAAAAATATCAAGTGCTAGTTCCGTCAAGCATGTCTCAACATATATAATAAAGCTACTTTTCTTTAAAACTTTGTATTTATGGAATAGCAAACCTATATTTGTTGTTTTATAATGCTTTGCCCTTATCCTTGTGTGATTAGTAATTTATAAATTACAAGAAAACTATCAGTACATGAGATATTATGGCATGCCTAAATCAGAATTAACACTCAGTTTAATATATCAGATCTCACAGCACATTATGTTTTTCAAGATACCAGCTTCTGCTTTTTCCGTGAAAGCTATTATTTTTGTTGTACAATTCTTATTTTATCATTTTTAAATATAAAAACTTTTACTAGGGTATGATCTTATATTTTGTTCTGTGATAGTAATAAAATACGTTACAGCTATAAACAAAAGGAACCAGCAGCCAAACTGAAGAATTTCACATCAGTTTTTACATTTTTTCCTCACGCTCTTCTCAATTATCCACCTTTATGATTGCAACATCACTCTTTAAATGTTCTGTGTGCTCATTTGAAAGTGGAAAAAAAATAAAGAAAAGAAATTACAGATTACCTCTAGAGTGGTAAGTAATTCATTCAGGATTTAAGCTTACAAAGCTAACCTTGACTCAGCTGAATACAAGTGCAATAAATCTTTCTCCCCCTGTGGTTTTGGTTCTATTCATTTCTTTTCTTTTCTCAGTCCATAAAGGAGGAGAGAATTACCAGATAGATGACATAATGCTTGACATCTGGCAAGCTGGATTTGTACCTAAAAATGCCTGTACAGGTGTTAGCAAATCCTACCACAGAGGGTTCTATATTTATTAAAGCCTTCTGCTTTTATTCAGCCCTCCCTAGAGGAGCTGATAAACCATAGTTCAGAGTCAGTTTGAATCTCTTCTTTTTTCTATTGAGTGGCACAGCAGTAGCCTGCAAATGTATAATTTTCAAATTTGAAGCCAATCGATTGAAATGCTTTATACTAACCTCACGCATAGTTATTAAATGCGGCTAGAGAAAAGACCACTTTGCAGTAACTATTTCTCAGGTTTTCTTTTCTGTCACTTCTTTTATTCCAGCCCTTTTACTCACCAAACAAGAATAGGAATCATTCAGTCGGTGATCCAAGGTCTGTCTCTGTAGTACTCTAAAGAGTGCCGCATGGTCAAATGTGCAAGGATTAGCAGAAATAAACTCATCCATGTCATGTTTCTGTGCATGATCTGCATCTGATTGTAAAAAGGTAAAAATAAGACTTTGATATAGATTATTTCACTTTAAAACTGGCTTAACATTTATTTGGAGAACAGCTTTAATTAGAACCTGTCTTCTTTTCCAAGTCTCACCAGTTCTTTAAAAATACTGCCACAAGTAGAATCTAAGCAAGTGACAATGATATAACAATTCATGGACAAACAGAGCAAAAGAAACACACACACACACACACACACACACACAGAGAGAGAGAGAGAGAGAGAGAGAGAGAGAGAGAGAGAGAGAGAGAGAGAGAGAGAGAGAGAGAGAGAGAGAGAGAGAGAGAGAGAGAGAGAGAGATTAGATACATAAATACATACATTATCTCACACATACAGATAACAAAATATTAACACAGAGATATTTTCAACATTGTTTTCATACATTTCCCACTGCAAAGCTTTCTCTGTAATGATGTTCTAAATTTTTAGAAAGTTTTGCCAATACTAACTATGAGATGCCTGTTTTAAGAAGATACTAAGAATACAGAAGTTTTGGTTTATTTAAAACACCAACATGTCTTTGCTTACAGGCATGAAGAAGACACTCATCTCAGAGAAAAGCAGCAATGGAAGATAGCTGGAAGCCCATTTCCTAAACATCAAACTAGAGCAGAAATGAACACATAGCCCCGTGCAGGGTCATTTCCAGTCTTTTGCTTTTTATATGCAGCTTTTAAAGAAACAAATATAAAGTAGTAATGTCGAAGAGCTCTTTCAGCCTTCCAGAACAAGAGTAATGAAACTGGAAACAATATTTCTTTGTGTAAATTATATATAACATGTCATTTTAAATGGCACCTCAATCAAATATCTGAATTTATTGTTGTTCAGAGATTGCATCTTTCAACGCCTTTGAACCCCGCGGGTTTATCAAAAGACACAATCTAGTGATTCTTTCGTTAATGGTATGTTTTGTCAAAATCCTCAATGCAAGTTGCTATAAAGTATGGACAGAAAAAGCCTTACCATTGCCAAAAGGACTAGTTATGCATTAGTACATTAGCTCTCTTTGATTTCGTACACAATATTGGAAGTGAACAGGCCACTATCAACTAAAAAATTGACTTGACCCTTACAATAAGGTCTTTGCTCTTCTTTGTTCTTTTAATTTCAAATATAGAGGTTTTTAATGTTTGTTACCAGAAAAGATGTATTCTCAATATATTCTTGAAAACTGTGCTACAAACCTAAAATTTCTATAAAAAAGGAGACAAAAGTTTATTGATTAAACCCAATTCCAGAGTTAGGTTCATAAGACTCCATATTGATCTGTGGGTATGATGCTAACATAATCAGTCACATTTAGAAATTTAGCCCCAGATCATATTGATCCATGTCAAGTCCAACTTTCAGATGCATTTGCAGATGGAAGAATTATTTAATTCAAACTGAAGGATCTACAGCATCATATCCTGAAAAGATGCAGAAACTAATTCATATCACTTGGCGCTGCACTGTC
The DNA here is from genome assembly GCA_023053685.1 of Diadophis punctatus similis. NCBI lineage: Eukaryota > Metazoa > Chordata > Lepidosauria > Squamata > Dipsadidae > Diadophis > Diadophis punctatus. The sequence goes on from JALIGW010000004.1 coordinate 63,684,645, forward strand.
AAAGCAAGAGTCACATTCATGTGACAGATTTAACAAGGTACATATAGCAAATAAACTGTGTGATAACACATTGATAGTTTATGCTATGAGATTATCATCTACAGATAACAGGAGCAAATTTTTACAGAGTTTTTGAAATAATACTTCCCCCACTCCTCTAGTCCTAAGATATATTCATGTATGTAATTAAATGACTATTTAATCACCAGACATAAAAATATATAAATTTTAGATATAGCTACATGGTCTAAGAATCTCCTGAAGTAGAAAGGGATTTGCATTAGTCTTAACTAGATTGACATTATTTTAACCAAATTGTGATGTAGCACATACAGCAGTTTGCTACTAATTTCATGTACATCAAACATTTCTGATTAGCAAAGGATATGGAAAAAATTGTTATGGTTACGGCTTACTGTAATCATCTGATGATACAGAAAAGGAAAAGAAAGACAATGGTGTTTTTTTCCTTTCCTTATCATGCATATAAATTAGATCCAGATATTTCAACATAATTGCAGCCTTGATATTTCATATTATCATTCTTTATCTATTAAAAATTTGTTTATGCATGTTCATTAACTTTTGTTGAAAACAATAGAATAGAAAAGAGCTGGAAGGGACCTTGGAGGTCTTCTAGTCCAGCCCCCTGCTCAAGCAGGAGAACCTATACTATTTCAGACAAGTGACTGTCTAATCTCTTCTTAAAATCCTCCAGTGATGGAGGGCCCATGATTTCTGAAGGCAAGCTGTTCCACTGGTTAATTGTGCTCACTATTAGAAAGTTTCTCCTTAATTCCAGGTTGCTTCTCTCTTTGATTAGTTTCCAACATGTGTACTTACTATATAGTGCTACACCATTAAAACTTTATTTGGTAGCATAGACCCTTGAACTTATAGTGAACTTATAGCAACATAAATTGATGCCACATTGCTGCATTACCCTGTGATAACTGATCTTGAGCTTCATTTGGATAAATACTGAACAGTCTGCTATTCCTAACAAGAGCAGAAAGAATCCTATCCAAACTTAGGTTTTTTAGGGGATACTGTTCAGTTAAAATTGTAAAAGTAAATTGTGAAATTGTGAAATAGAGATGGGAAATGGTTTATAAAATGTTATTGTTATTTTCCTTAGCTATCTTCATATAACACAAAGGAAAGAGAAAAATAGCTACTTTAATGTTAAAGTGTATACCTATAATAAAGAACTACGGTTATAAATATGATATAAAAATATTAAACAGCAGAAGAGACACCGATGGGTTATGACATTTAGCAATATACTATCAATCTGTTAAATATAAGAGATATTAGAATTGAAATCACTCAAGGGAAGGTCCAGAGGGAGGAAGAGGAAGTAGGAAGAGGGAGGAGAAGGGGAGGAGAGGAGAGAGGAAGGAAGGGAGGAGAGAAGGGTAAGAAGGTTGATGGAAGAGATGGAGATAGCAGGAGGGGAGTGAAAAGGTAAAATAGATATACAGGCTGATAAATAAATAGTATGGCATAGGTGCAAAATAGGATATTGATTTACAATTGATTAGATAGAATTGTGTAATTGTATATGCGATTGATATTTCTTTATGGTATATGCATTGATATATGTATAGATAATGTGGAGAGAGAAAAAATTCAAGAAAAAAGAAAAATAGCTACTAGAATATTTTATTAAAACAGAGGACTCATCTTTGCTGCATTTTTGCTATTGGAATAAATCAGCAAGGGCTGGCTATTTTGATGATCCCCCATCTGTACTATGTTAAATCAAGAGACAGTTACAGGAAGTATAATGGAATTTGATAAAACAGAAAATTATCCTGTAGCTATTGTCAAGCAACTAGACATAGATGGGATGCAGCAAGACGACAAGGAAAATGATAGTAACCCTTAGGTTGATACCTGCCAAACAGGACCACATATTTTACTGTCACATTTTATACTTAAGGAATGAATGTCTCTTCCTAGCCTTAGGAGAAAGCAGCCAATATTTCCTTATGGAAAGTTTGGAGAATGAAACCAGGCATGCCATTCCTAAGGCTGCCTCTCATTTTCGACTTTTAAAAATAGGTATCATTTGTATAAGGAAATCAATAAACATAAATGTGACTGGGATCGTCTTTCAGAAGTACTGTCTCATATAAATGTTAAAGTATTGCTAAACACAAAGTAAGCCAAAGACATAAAAGAATGGCATAAATACAGGAAAATGTATTATTTGCAAATTACAATATAAAGGTATTAAATAGGAATTAGTTAGCTAACATATTTGAAATGCCACTATATGCTTACTTTCTGGCTATTTCTTTCAGCCAAAAGGGTTAGGAGTCATTGTTTCTATTATATTATCAGCTATAGAGTTGATTTTTTTTTACAGCCGTATGAGCTACTTCAATTACCATAAAGTTGATAAAAACCATATAATCAATAAAAGAACTACTAGCAGAAGTGGGTTCTTGCCGGTTCGGACCAGTTCTATAGAACCGGTAGCAGGAATTTCCCCCCGCTAGCCGAACCAGCAGCGATGGCCAGCTGGACACGCCCCTGAACTGGCTCTCTCAGCGGTGCCATAGGCGCCGCCATCTTGTTTTTCACTTCTGCGTACACACAGAAGCTGTTGTTTGCTTCTGCACATGCACAGAAGCTGCGTTTTTAGCACTGTGCCCGCACAGCACCCCCACGCAGCGCGCAACGTGCATGCACCGATGCAGTGCATGAGGAAGTGAACCGACAGCGAGGTAAATCAGAAACCACCCCTGACTACTAGAATTACTCCTATGAAACTGGCAGTAATGATGAAAACATCAGTAGTAGTGAAAATTAACCCACTCTCCTGAACAAGAGGCAATTACAGAAACCAACTTTTCTTGCTTGATGGAACAACCAGGTTTTAACCAGCTTTTAAAAGCCCAAAGGAGCCAGTTGCAGATCAGATAGCATGCTATTTCAGAGGATGGGAGCACCCACAAGCCAAGTGCCAACTAATGCTGCTCTTTGAATAAAGGTGTTACATTCATTAGTATTTGAGCTGCAGTATTCTGGACCAGCTGCAGTTTCAATAGCAATCCCATGTGAACCTCATTGCAATAGTCCAGTCAAGAGGTAACTAAAGCATGAGTAACAGTAATTAATGCCAGCTAGGAAAATCGCAATTGCTGCACTAGATGAAGCTGAGTGAAGGCCCTATTTGCTATAGAAGCTTGAAGGACCACCAAAATTGCAAACTGAATCTGCTAGGGAAGTGCAACTTCATTTAGAATTAATGGAGGAATATCATCAGCAGTGGCAGGGCTTCAAATCCAATACCTCTTGCTGTAATTAAGCCTTAATTCTTCTTCCCTATACAAACTTAGATGGTGTTAGGGTTCTGGACAGCACTTTGACAGCATCAATAATTTGGTCAAGGGCCAAGATATATAGTTGGGCATAATTGGCATACTGATGCAGCATGAACCATTTTCTCCCCAACCTTTCCCCAAAAGGGATAGCTGGAGACTTCAGTAGTGAAGCCAGTACATTAGAATTCCCATCTTGTCTTTAGAGTCCAACTTTCCACCCTGTCTTTAGAATCCAACTTTACTAGCATGGCTTCACATCTGGTTAACTGCAGTAAAATATCCTTTGATGTCAATTACCCCACTACCTCCTCTTCCTTGAGTTTACATCTTCAAATTCCTGGCCAGGAAGAGAATTGAAAAAATTCCTCCAATGAGAATTTATGAAGGGATGTAATCGTGTGCTCTTCTTGTTCAATATTATTTCATCAAAACAATGGTGCAGCTGAGTCATGAATACCTGATTGAAGCTATTTGTCAGTGCAAACTCTGCAAGAAAAATAATCCCTAAAAATTGTTCCCATGAGAATCTGTATTGAATTTTAATGATACCAATTACATATTTTAAAAAGTAACACAACAGCAATAATGAGCCACAAGTCAGTTTTTAAAATGGTTATTGATATAAATTTTTAAGAACAGTCAAGTTAAATGCTGACTAATTATACAATTGAAATCCCATAAATTAAGAACAATGTAAACTTACTCTGTGATAAATCTGTGTGAATATTGCTTCCTTTTGGATTCATCTTCTGTGCTTGACCTACAGGAACCGGCTTGTAAGATTGACCAGTAGCTCTGTACATTGCTTGGACCCACAGGATCCGATCTTGTTCATCATCACTGGCAAATATCACTATGTCACCTTCTTTGACAGCATTGAAGAACATCCGACCACCTTGCAGGCCTGTAGATTTAGAAGAACTCAGGATTCAATCAAGTCAACTGACATGAAATTAAGTTTTCTCTTTCCCCTACCTCCTTAAGTAATAACTGGATTTATAGTCTACCTTTCAATATAAAAAGAAAACTTAAAGTGACTAAATTAATAAAAAACATAATTAAAGGCAGTTAAAATGTAAAAAAAAAAATCATTAAAATCACTCAAAAGCTAAATTGAAGAGATAGATCTTGATGTCTCTGCTGCAACCAGAAAACATGGAGGACACTTTCAATTGGAGTAATATTATATAGCTTGGAAGACACGCAGAAGAATGCCTAGCCCTGTCTACCAAAGAGATGGCATATTGAGCAGTAGCATCTTTAACAGTGTCTCTCAGATAGCTCTTAAAAAGAATATTTATGTTCTTCTGCCATTTCCCAGGTGAGGAGAAACAAACTCATGCTGACCTCAAACCCCAGTGACAAGAGAAAATTCTTCTATGCTGAAGATATTTCTAGTTACGGCTTTACCTTTGTGTTAGATATGTAGACAAATAATCAAAATGACACTTTGATCCTTGCATGTATATTACTGGATTGTAGTCCCACTTAAATAAATTTCTCTAGTTAACCAACTTTTCTTGAAACTTTCTGTCCCTAAGCGCTTTTCTGTACTAATTAACAGGTTGGGTGAGTTCTTGCTAAAGAAATCATGAAGAAATTTTTTTTATGATGGCCATTATACAAAATTGGTTACTTGTTAGCGGTACCATTTACACAGATTCATCTACTGTGCATTTGATATCTTTCAGGAGGAAGAGCACTATAAAATCATAATCAAAACCTCATCCTTATGTTTAAAGGAAATATTTCTTTTCAATTAATATCAGTTCATGATATCAATGTCTTTAATAGCATTAAAAGAATGTATAGCCTGGCAATTCAGATCTGCAATGAGATGGAGATGTTTCTGATATGATATAATATGATGTAAAAATGTAACCAGGCCTAAAATAGTCTTTCTCTCTCTTCCTCTCTACCTACTTACTTGATAGGATTTTATGAAAAGATAAAACAAGCTCTCTTTCCTAATTTCTCTGCAATCAGACATTTGAACTCATTTTGCAGAATACCTGGATGGGGTGCTGTATAATCCACAGTGTATCCTTCAAGTTGCATTAACTCCTGAGGCTCTGATTTTTTCTCTCTATAGCTGCACATGGCAAATGTATATTGGCTAACCTAGGTGAAAGATAAAGAGAAGCCCTGAATTAGCTATACTTCACTATATCGTGTTATATTGACATTCAGCTCTTAGTTCAGTATGACATGGGCAATAAACTAGCTGCTAATAATGGGAGCTATAAATAACCTGCCATGTAGCTTAGAACAAAGATGTCAACTGTACATTAACAACTTGAAATTCACAACAACTGCTTTACAAAATACACTTAGATATCAAGATAATACCACTAATCTACTTGTACAGTATATTACAGGTCTACAGCAATCATTGTGCAATCATTGTGAAATTTTAATTTGAAAAATAAAAGCACCTTTTTATCCGACTATCACCAGTAGCCATCTTGAGAATCAATGCTAAATTGAAATTTTAATCATTATTCTGTACATTCCCATCAATACATTTTTAAAACAGGTATATGTAAGGCATTTGTTCATCTACCTTGAACACTGTGTATCCTTCCAACTGACACTAGTACACATATACAGTATTTTACCTTGAAACCTAGAGCGCACAAAAGTTGGAAGGTCATATCAGGCTTCACACAGTGTGTCTAAGGCAGGGTGGCCAAACTATGGTTCTTTGAGGATCTGTGGACTTCAATTCCCAGAATTCCTGAGCTAACCATGCATGCATGGCTAGCTCAGGAATTCTGGGAGTTGAAGTCCACAGGTCCTCAAAGAACCATAGTTTGGCCATCCCTGGTCACTATCTAAGGGCTGTATTTCTGCAATGGTTGGAAGAAAGCAGGCCCTATTTTTCCCCCTAGGTTGGAGAATGTGCACATGCAATATTATAAGCAGATATCTTTGTATCAAATTAACTCCCCACTGCAAATAAGACAGAAATGTTTGGCTTCACCCACTTGGGGGATTCTGGGGGGCCACACATGAGGTGCTAGTGTGCCCAATGAAGCTTCTGGGCACACTTTACAACTCCAATCAAAACAGTCAGGAAAGGTATCCATAAAATAATTGGCTCTTCAATTCTGTGTCATTGTTGAGAAAAGTTAATAGTTTTGAATATGCCATTTGCATTTGACTCCAAATTTTTGATTACTGTAGTCAGATATAAGATTACAAAAGGTGCAAAGTGATCACCGTAATCAGACAAAAGTTTAAGTAGACAAATTCAACCATTTAATGTTAACTGATTTAAATGGCTTTTTAAAGTTGCTGGATGGGGTTATTTATTATGTAGCCCATAGTTCATCTGCCACTTAATAACCCTGCAACATAAAGGTAAAAAATAAATTTAGCACAACTCCTGCGGTGTCAACAGTGCAGGGATTATGAAAGGGATGGCAAAATGCCCATCTGTCAGTACTATTCTTTATAGGCATTCTACACTAGGTCTATTCATAAAGCCAAAGTGGTCAATTGGATTGTGCACTTCAGACTGCAGGTGAAGGAAACAACATCAACAACTTAGTGCACACTTATGTGTGTGGAATCGGGGGAATGGAGAGACATCTCTTTCAACTAGATAAGACTGTCGTTGGCCTCATCTAAGCTTTTCTGAGAAACAGAAAACAAAAGAACTATTGAAGAAGAAAACAGAGACCTAAAATCTCAAGTGTTTTAAGATTAGAAATGGACAGATATCATTATGAGTTCAAAAGTGACTTGTGATAAACATCACATACACTATGCTAACCTATGCTTATATGAGTACTATTTAGTTTATGCATAATTCTATCAATCTGTGTCTGGCAGAAAACTGTAGGTAGTAGTATTTGTGGATAGCCTAGCTTGGCCAATGATCACAAATACTACAAATGAATTTTAATGTTCTTAGTTTCCTGCATATTACATAAAAGCATGAGATTGTACCTGTACTCTTTTTATATTTTATATTCACATAGGTCTTTTCATATTTTAGACATATATATTTTAGTCTGCCAAAAAACAAAAGGTACCATTCTTGCATTCATCACTGAAAAACACACATTATGTCTGTGGCAACAGAGAGGGGCAAAAGCTAATTAAAAAATAGTTTTTATTAAACAGTTTTATCTTTAAAAACAACATTAAAAGAATTACAAAAACAAAAACAACATAACAAAACAAAACAAAACATACCATATAAAATCATTTTCATTTTACAGCGTTCCGTATCGGTGTACATAGTTTGCTTTTGTAACTCTTGCTCTCTTTAACTTATATTATTTGTACATTTCATTGTTCCTACATATATTTACATCTTAACATCTATCATCTTATATCAGTAGTTATAATTTTATCAATCTATCATACATATCTTTTACGTTATATTTGTCGTACCATTATCTATTAATTTTACTTTTATGTTCCAACCAGTTGTACCATTTGTTCCATACTTTATAATATTCCGTATCCTCTCTGTCGCATATTTCCATTGTTAATTTATTCATTTCAGCACATTCTAACACCTTTTTGATTATCATTGTGCTTGTAGGGGCTGATTCTGATTTCCAATTTTGGGCATAAGTAATCCGGGCCGCTGTTGTTATATGAATTATAATATATTATTTTTATTTATCTTTCCTTTTATAATCCCCAACAAAAACAGTTCTGGTTTTAATTCTAATTTTTTTTCTATAATTTCCTCTAACCATCTTTGAATCTTTCTCCAATATTTTTTTACCTCTGGGCACGTCCACCACATATGGTAGTACGTCCCTTGGTCATGTTTACATTTCCAACATTTTGCTTTTATGTCTGAGGACATTTTTGCCAATCGTGCCGGAGGTAGGTGCCATCTATAGAACATTTTATAATGTTTTATTGATATGATACTGCCATTGTAAGTTTGTAGTTTTGATCCCAAATTTTCTCCCAGTACTCCAATTCAATCGTGTAACCAAAATTTTGAGCCCAGATAACCATCACTTCTTTAACTATTTCTTCCTTCATTTTAATATTCAGTAGGCAATTGTAAATTTTTGATATCATTTTATCTTCTGTTCCTACTAAGATTTTATCCAGTTCTTACTGTTCTCTTTGAAATCCATATTGTGTCATATCTTTTTTTGTATCTAGACTGAATTTGCAAGTAGGGCCACCAGTCTATTTTTATACCAACCAAAGCCAAATCCTGATTTGATTTAAGATTATCTTGTTCATCCAGCAGTTCTTTATACGTCACTTTCTTGTCCAAATCTAAAACATTAGGATATATTGTTGCTTCCATAGGAGATAACCATTTCGGAAATTTAATATAGTATTTTTTTCTTAATTTCCAGCCAATCTTCTAATAATGCTCCTCTTACATGGTGTCTTTGAAAATATTTGTGTGATTTATGTTTTCCTTCCCAGATGAAAGCATGCCAGCCTACTTGTAGATCATGACCCTCTATAGTTAATATTCTTTTATTGTTAAGTAATATCCATTCCCTCAGCCATGTTACCGCCACCGCTTGATGATATAATTCTTAATCTGGGAATTATATAAATCTCCTCTACTTCTCTTGTCTTGTAGCTGTTTTATTTTTATCCTAGCCTTCTTCCCATTCCGAATAAATTTCAAAATTATTTTGTTTAGGTCTGTGTAAAATTTTTTCCCTAGTTTTATTGGAATTGTTTGAAATAGGTAAATATTTTTTGGTAATATATTCATCTTTATGGTGGCTATTCTCCCAATTAATGAAATTTGTAATTTGGTCCAATTTTCCAATTTTATCAATTGTGTAGATAGAAAGTTATAATTTCTTTTTTTTTCTGCGCAGGATCTGTCTCAATGTTAATATTTCTTTTCCCTTGTATGTCAAAGGGTCACCTCTTGTTCTACTAAAAATCTCATCCCTCATTGTTTTCTGTAAAAATCTGACGTGTACTTCCCTCAGAAGTCTATGTCTTCGTGCGTAATTGGTGTAAATTGGAATTTCTTCGTCAAATTCATTTAAGATTTCTTCTCTATTTTTGGTTCATTATATCTTCCAGAATCTCTGCCATAACCTCAGGTAAATTCTCTTCTTTAGTTTCCTGAATATTCTGAAATCTAAGGTAAAACATAGACTTCTCCATCTCCAGATGGGTAATCGCCTCTTCCAAATTTCTATTGATTTCTACTAATTTATTATCTGTCGCATCTAATCTTTTTTCTGCCTGTTCTGTTCTGGCCTCCACTACTTTTATTTGTTGTTCATTTTTAGCTATGGCCACTTGGATTGTTCCTACTTTGTCATCAATCTTACATATATCACTTTTCACTTCTCCCATCTCACTTTTCAAATCATCCAAACTTTTTGTTATTACTTCTTGCATTTTCATCACCGTATCTTGCAACAAGTTCAGTGATGAGTGTACCCCTTGCAGATTCATAGTTGATCCTGCCTTTTCTCCTCCCAACATACTCTCCATTGATCTTTGCCCAGATGGGAAGGTTATTGATGTTATTGCTTTTTTACCACCTTTTGTGATTTTTGAGGTCATACTTGTCATTTTCAATATCTTAAAAAAATTATTCCACTTTACCATATATTAATTTTCTCTTAATTTTTCTTATATATCTAACTAAATAAGAATGGATTATCAATATTCTATATATAATTAATAATAATAGGTTTACAGTAATTATAACTTATAGTATGTATTTACATCAATTAATCACTCTATTTTATCAACAATCAATAATCACCTACAATTCATAGACAATAGCAACATCAATTTCATCCAATATTTAAATTTATCCAGTTTATATTCATTGTTCATAAAATTTTCCCACTGAGGTCTATTTCCACTCCTACTATTCAACTGAGAAAAGCTTAGTTTTTTCTTTTTACCACTATACAGTAAAGTTTTTCTTTATCACTCTTAACATATAATAGCTAATATATTTATCTATGTGTCTTCTTTTAATATCTAACTTCACAAGCTCTATTTTCTTTTATCTACGAGAATTATCCAATGTTTCTCTCTAGTATAATCCAGTATTATTATCCTTCTTATAATAGTAATAGTAAAAATCTTTAAATTCGATATCCAACAGTCACTTCTACAGATCGATTTTCTTTAATTGTGAACAGTCTCTATTTACTTTTTCTACTCCATGTCTTTCCGAGATCTCCAAATATTTTTTTACTTTCCAAGATGTCGTCCTTCTGTTCTGCCCCGTCAGCCACCAACCTCTTTATCTCAATTTCTTCCTTTCTCCGTCCTACTTTCTCAAATCCCTCTGTTGTCTTTCTCCAAAGTCTCCACTCTTTTTCCTCTTCTTCTTTCTCCCTCTTTCGCCGTCCAACACTTTCTCAGTCCCTTTTCGCACTGCCCTCTTCTCCAATCTTAAAACTTCACTTTAGCTTTCTCCTCTCCCACTACTTACTTGCCGCTTTTCAATCTTTTCGGAATCTCGTTCTTTCACTTGCCTTTCTCAGTTCACTCTTTCCCCATCAACACAGAGGATCTTCCACTTTCCCGATTTCCCAATTTCAGCATTTTATTCTTTTTCACTGATACGCCTCACTGTTATCTCTTTTTTCTTCCTCTTTATTTTTTATGCCTATCGTTGAACTTTGAGTGAGAGTTGCAAAAGTAGCATTCATAAAATACAGAATTGGTTTAATGAGTTGCAGGTGAATGCTACATTTATACACTTGCACACTCTGAAGCACCATTTTGGAATTGAATCCAAAGCACAACCTTGATTGGATGTGAGAATTTATACACTTGTTCTTTTAAATATATCCTAGAAAGAAATTCAGGATTTTGTAAATGAGTTCTAATAGGAAACTTAAATCCATAAATAATGGGATTACTACAAAGAGTTGTGTGCATGGGAACTGTTTTGCTGAAATCAGCATTAAAATATTTTTACAAACTAAGTTCCAAAATACAAATAGATACATACATATCTACACACACACACACACACACACTGCTTGTACACAATGATACACACACACACACACACACACACACACACACACACACACACACACACACACACACTTTATTGTCTTAACAGCATCTCTTGAAATGAGGTTGAAATTAAACAAGAAAGAAACATCACTAACCTGCACAAGAACAAAGTAGCGCTTTTTCCACCTTTTCCAAACTTTTTGTCCAAGGGCATACAAATACCTGTTAAATGTGAAGACAAATCATTCTCAAGTTAAAAATCTTACAATGAAATGGCCACAAATGAACATTAATGAAACAGAGTCTCGGAAGAATTGAGGAGTTTTTGTTATTTACATTCCTGTATTTACTTATCCTTAACATATAGATGGATACATTTTGATGCATTCATTATTAGTACTACTAACCTTTTATATAGGGAACATGCAACGTAAATCATTTTAGTCATAATTCAAAACAGTCTTGAAAGGTAAATCAGTGCTATACCATATACTTCACATGAAAACTGAGATTTAGAAACTAAGGCAACTCTATTAGTTTATAGCAGAGGCAAGATTTGAAATGGATGTTTTCCAGCTCGTAGTTCGTGTGGTGTTTCAGGAAGAAATCTGTGAGTTTATAGTAGATGCCTTTCAGAATGTTATTGAATTTTCAACCAATCTTCTCCAATCTGGGGCCATGTAGAATTGTTGGGGCTACAACTCCAAAGACTTCTAGGAAAGGCAATCTCAATACGTCTAGAAGATCAAAGGTTGAAAAAGCCAAGAACTAAAGATAGCTTACTAAGGTTTTATGGTTGATATATAATAAAATCTGAGAGCAAACATTAGAGTAGATTTTTGATTGCAGCATATTTGCAGGATCTCAAAAATATGTAATTGGGTTAAACAATTGTTATGAAGATAGCAAAAGGATATAACCATACATCAACACTTCCTCCTTATCTTGCTTCTACTGGAAAGCACCAACAGATAATATGAAGGTACCTGCACTGGATCCAAATAATTTTTCTCTGCTTTGGAACTTAATACTGCACATTTCTAAAGCATGTTTTTCCCCTCAAATGCACTACATTTTCCAGCAAACTCTGAATCATTTTATGAAATATATTTATTTTATTTGCATATATACTCAATCATTCTGCTTAGAGCTTCATAGCCAAGAATTTGTTGATGAAATAGTGATTGAGTTACTGTATTGTGCTAATCCATTAATTCACAGAGTACATGATTGATTATCTGTTTTAGTGTCTCTTAATACAACAATCTATTCTAGATACTTCTACAATGCTTATCTTCTTAAAAGAGGCAATAAAGTTTTCCCTGTCTATGGATATGCTGCATTCTGACAAAACATATACCTAAAACAGGAGTTGGTGACTTACAACCTCTAGGATCTTGGGACTTTTAGATTAAATTTTAGTATTTAAATTACCTGAAGTAGGAAACATAAAGCTATAATGCAACTTCTAATACAGGCATACCAATGAGAGAGAGAGAGGGAGGGTGGGAGAGAGAGAGAGAGACTATCTTTATAAACTCTACTTTCCCAAATCCCAGCTATCTATATTCATGATCTGGCCTTATTTACTTATTTATTAAATTTATATGACACTTATCTCACTATTAAGAGTGACTCTTATCTTGTTTATAGCTTTCAGCCTTGTCAGAAATGTTAATGCTTCCCTTGATCATTATAAGGTGACCCATCACTGTTCTAAGGCAGTATTATGCCCCTAATTGAAAAGTTATCCGTACAAGTGAAGAAAGATGAAACTGATTTAATCATGGAATGATACTAAGAAAATTTTGGCTTCACCAAGAGACATGAGAGGGTAGCAGAAGCCATTGTGCTCAGTCCTTGTGAGTAAATTTTGAATTGGAGGCTCATCCAACCACCCAATGGAAAAGCTGCCAGTTTTCTGACAAGGGTCAGAAATCAATGAACAGATGGATGTTTGAGTACCTGGAGAAGCATCCAGTATATGCAAGACTACTTAGGAGAACACTGTGGTAATAAGAATTGATCACTGCCAATTGAGAGCTTCCTGTAAGGTCCTACTTGAGTGCAATACATCTTTCTGTACAAACCCAATCCTGTATTCTTTATACTCCATTTTAAATTGTGCCCTGCAAATCTCTTGTTTTTTCTAGATCTTGCTTGGTTCAGTGAACTTTGTCTGCTGGAAGGGAATCTATTCCCTTGAACTGAAACTTGTATTTATAACAACATCTTTGATTGCTGAATTTATGACCTTGTAACTGCTATACTAACTGATTCAAACCCAGGGGGCCAGGACAGTTACATACATTGTACTGTTCTTTGACAGTGAAGGTAATGTTTTATGCTCTCAATATCACTGATCACTTGGTTAAATAGCAATACTTTAAAAAATGTTGTCTAGTGTGCAGGTAGTACAAAATTCCTACAAAAGAAGAATAAAAGAATATGTTCTCACACAGTTTCAGAGTAGAGCTGAGATTCCTACAAATGATAAAGCCACAAACACTTTGAGGTTGAAGATTGGCGATCTTTAACTTGATACTGGATAGTTTAAGAGCCCGTGGCATGGAGGGTGTGTATGAATTGGGTAAATGTTTGCAATTTAGGCCAAAGATGCTACCAGAACTTGCTCCTATAGGAAAGGGAGGTATAGGAATGTACCTCTGTGTTCCTGGTAATGTACATACCAGAATTGGACTATCTAGGCAGGAAAGGTGGAAGAACATTTGAGGTATAATTTTACAAAAATCAAACCTCTGACTGAAAATTTAAATTTGAGTGTGGTTGGTATATTAATTTCTGGTCTACTCCCAGATTCAATGAAATCACAGGATTTGTTTACAGGGAGGAAGTCTAAGGTTTCTCATTTTCTGACTTTCAGTACCACATAATTTGAGAATCCCAGCAATAGGCAATAAAATGAAAGGTACAAATGCATGCCTAGTGCCACAGGCCTGAACTAGCACTGCTAGCTAAAGATGAGTCAGATAAGCACCTACTGTTGTATGCCTGGTAAGATGAATCGGATTCTACAAAAACACTGCTTGCCATAGGGAAGTTCTTATTTGATTGTAATATTGTCCGTGGGCAGTCTGGATGTGGTTTGCTTTCTTTATGAAACAGGAACTAAATGCAAAAGTACATGACAAAAGGCATTGCAATGGCCTGGAATTTCCAGTTTGCCAAATGTAGAAAACTATGTTGCTTGACCATTGAACTTTCCAAATTCAAGAAGTATTCACTGTGCATGTGTACAGTGTTCAGAAGTGTCATATAGCAAAAAAGTGCATTTCTTTCATATTGTTCCTGGGCTGTGTTAAAGTTAGAGTAATCCATTGCTGCTGCTACTTTAGTGGCTTAGCTCAATGGCTGAACAAGGAAAGTAGCAGAACATGTGCTCAGCTGTTATTTTTGCTGCTTGCTAGAGAATTTTAAATTTATTTATTTATTTATTTATTTGTCAAACATGTATAGTAGTAATTTGTATAAACATAAGTAAAAAGTAACGATAAAAGAGGACAATAGGACAGGAACGGTAGGCACGCTGGTGCGCTTAAGCACGCCCCTTACAGACCTCTTAGAAATGAGGAGAGGTCGACTGTAGACAGTCTAAGGTTAAAGTTTTTGGGGTTTGGGGAAGAAACCACAGAGTCAGGTAGTGCATTCCAGGAATTGATCACTCTGTTGTTGAAGTCGTATTTTCTGCAGTCGAGTTTGGAGCGCTTTACATTTAGTTTGAATCTATTACGTGCTCGTGTATTGTTGCGGTTGAAGCTGAAGTAGTCATTAACAGGAAGGACATTTTGGTATATGATTTTATGAACTACATTTAGATCAGATCGGAGGCGACGTAGTTGTAAATTGTCTAATCCCAGTATTTCAAGTCTGGTGGAATAAGATATTTTGTTGTGAGCGGAGGAGTGAAGGACTCTTCTTGTGAAATATTTCTGGACTCTCTTCTGGATTGTATTTATATCTGATATGCAGTGCGGGTTCCAGACAGGTGAGCTGTATTCCAGAATTGGTCTAACAAATGTTTTGTATGCTCTGGTTAGTAATGTAATGTTGCCAGAGAAGAAGCTACGCAAGATTAGATTAACAACTCTTAGTGCCTTTTTGGCAATGTTGTTACAATGGGCTCTAGCACTTAGGTCTTTGGATATGAGTACTCCAAGGTCTTTGACAGAGTGAGGGTCATCTACAAGTTCGTTTCCTCCAAGTTTGTATTTTGTATTCTGATTTTTTTTGCCAATGTGTAAGACAGAGCATATTTTTGTTATCATTAGATTTTTATCCCACCTTTTTTATATATAACTCAAGGTGGCAAACATACAGTAACTAATCTTCCTGCCTCTATTTCCCCCCAGAACAACAGACCCTTTAGTTGGGTTGGGCTGAGAAAGAGTGACTGGCCCAAAGTCATTCAGCTAGCTTTCATACCTTAGAGAGACCTAGAATTCACAGAACTTGTAGGCTGCACTTTAACCACAAAATCAATGTGCTTCCTTTAAAAAAAACATCCTCATGGCCAGTTTCTCTGTAGATGATAAAAAATATCAGGGAGAAAAAGTCTTCTTTTTAGTTCTAAAGTTATCTAAGATGCAATAAATCTTTGATTTAGTTCCATAAGAACAGAGAATGTATGAAATGTTCTGATAGAACATTTTGAATTTGTGCCTTTAAAAAAAAGATCTATTTGAATGCTTTATTTAAAAGAATGATATAAATGAGGACCCAGATTGTTGGGGGCAATATGCTGAACTCTGTAAACCGCTTAGAGAGGGCTGGAAAGCACTATGAAGCGGTATATAAGTAAAGTGCTATTGCTAAGTGCTATGTGAGACAAAGGTTTATAGCACTTATGACTGTGCTATGAGGTTTCCCTGTGTGGCCTAGAGGTGGAGCTCTTGCCTCACAATCAGGAGGTTGTGAGTTCGATTCTAGGTAGAGCCAGATGTAAGGATCTCCTGCTTGGGCAGGGGATTGGACTAGATGACCTTCAAGGTCCCTTCCAAATCTGTTAATCTGTTACTGTTATCTTTGATGTTTATGATGGGAAGGAGAGAAGACTAATTATTATTAAATAAATGACTATGTGGCATCATTATTTACTGGCTCCGAAAACAATCCACCGATGCTGTATGTGGGAGAATAATGTTAATACTTGTTAATACTCCATAAGCAGCGTTTATTCTTTGTTTAATTCTAAGGAAAAAATCCATCTGCATCTTGAAAATGAATTCTTTACTTTTTATAAGCTTTTATTTATCACAGTTGAAGAAAAGGTAGAAAGGAAAATAAAATCAATACATATTACAGTTCTGTTCTACAAAAGACTTCTTAAAAAGAAGTCTAAGTCAAGGTTGAAAGAGCAATTAAAGCAGTCTCAAAATCTGGGCCATTCTGATAGAGTTCAGTTAACATGTGGCAGAAGTAATCATCCACTTGTGAAAATGCTTTTCAGTTCATTCTCAAACACCTTTCAGACACTCATGATCCCATTTAACTGACAACAATACAGTCTATCTGCGGGCATCACTGCATTCAGTGTGAGAACCAATAGGGACCAAATGCCCACAGGCACTTTCAGCCATCACCGTGCAATTCTGTTCTGCCTAGCATAAAGGAAATTCTTCCTTGTTCTGCATTCCTTCTTTTATGTAACCCCACAAGATTAACCTTTTTTTCTTTTCTCTTCTTTTTTGTTCTTCGGTTGAGGAGGAGAGACACAACGGATTCAAGACTACAATATGGCTAGGTCATCAGCAGCCTAGCTGAAAACATGCTCAGATTCATTTCAATACTTTCCTGTGCTCTTGAAAAAGAGCACCAAACACATCTTCACAAGAAATGGAATGGTGTGAGGAGACTAAAGAAAGAAAAGAAAACCCACATAGCCCAAACAGCTGTTACAATGATGTCTGAGGAAGACAAATATTCTGAATGCAAAGAAAGCTAAACAACAATGGAAACTGTATCTATTCACTTCAGTGACCTGGACACTCAATATATGAATAGGAAAATTGGCAGGAAGCCCCTAAATATTTTTTTACACCTTCCAGCCTTCTATCTCCCAATATACACATGGACATACTGTACACAGAGAGAAGGGGGCATTGGGACATTAATACTGTTGTTTACTGATAGCACAAGTATCTTTCATCACTTTAATAAAGACAATTGAAACAAATATTTTAAAAATCAATAGATAGGTTATCATGAATGAAGGCAAATATACCTGTCCAAGGATAATGTTGCAGGATCCAATCTGGGTCGGTCATGGGGACCAGAGGTTTTTAGTCTTCTGAACTTTTGGACTCATTCTGGGGGTGAAATTTCTCAGGGAATTTCATTCTGTGTCATTCTGGTGAGAGAGAAGTCCCCTTGGGCTCCTGCACAAGTCTGAAAGCTTAGAAGACTAAAAACCTCTGGTCCCAGTGACTGACTCAGATTGGATCCTGCAAGATAGGTTGTCTTTGTGAGGCTGGGCTTTATAGTCTGAGATAGACACATAATCTAGTTTGAGAGCGAGGCTAAGCAATCGTTCAGGCTAGAAATGGTTCCTAGACAAAAAAGAGTGTTCTTTCTATCTAAGCAAAGCATAAATAAATAAAGTACTGAAAAATAAGCCAGGCACCAGCCTAAATACCAGAAGACTGAGTTTTAGTACCACCTTAGGTATGAAAGCTGGCTGGGTGATTTTAGATCCATCACTCTCTCTTAGCCCAACTCATCTCATAGGGTCAATGTGGGGAAAATAGGAGGAGGAGTATGTACATTTGTGCATTGAGATTTTGATAGAAATAATAATAAATATGCATTCCAATGCCGTATATAGTATAGTACTAGGATAATAGTAGCCTAACAGCTGAGTTTTTTTAAAAAAGAAATAGCATCTTTAGATAAATGACAAAAATCAAATACTTTCACACTTTTGAAGAATTTTGATATTTATTTATTTATTTATTTATTTATTTATTTATTTATTTATTTATTTATTTATTTATTTATTTATTTATTATTTATTATGTTGTTCAATTTGTATGCCGCCCAACTCCCCAGGGACTTTATATTTTAAAAACTAAATTTAAATTACTTATCACATTGTCTGGCCTCTTTGAATTATACACAAGGCACAGTGTGTATAATGGAGGAGGGACATTGGAATTCATTTTGAGCTTGCCAGCTGTTTACCTGGGGCATTACCAGGGGTGGTTACTAACCTACCTCGCTGCCGGTTCGCTTTCTCCTGCACCATGCATGCAGAGTCCCGGGGAAAAAAACAGAAAACAAGATGGCGACGCATGTGCAGTGCCGGAAACTTGGCTTCTGTGCATGCACAGAAGAAAAAAAACCCGGAAAAAATCCCCCCCCAAAAGTCCCAAAATAAATATTCAAAAAAAATTTTTTTTAAAAAAAGATGGCAGTGTCCATGGACCGGCACTGACAGAACTGGTTCCATGACGTCATCGTGATGTCACCAGCAGCTTGCTACCTGTTCAGGTGAACCGGTCCAAACTGGGAGGAACCCACCTTTGGGCATTACATTTATAAATTGCAGGAGTATACAACTGTTGTAAGGAATATTTCAATCTTTGTATATAAGATGTGCTCTTTTGCACACACAACAAAAACACGGACTCTGGATCCTCAATTCTCTGGCTCAGAGATTTTAAGGCCCTTAATTGGTTCCTTGAACTTTTACAAGACTAAAAGCCCCTATTTTGTTCCATAGTTCTTTTCCTAAATCCCCCAAAATGGGAAAAACATCCTACCCAACTCTGATGGCTCCCAAGTCTTTATGTATCCCTGGCACAGGATCTTTAAAAGCAAAATCTCCATAGTACTTTTTCTACACAAATGCCAAATAATGTATGTTAAGGTAGACATACATCCAGTGAGTTCCATGCCTTTTTTCCAGTCAGTGGTGTAAGACTGCAAACAAATATAGTTTGTGTGAAACTCACTGAAAAATGTAAAAAATAGAGGAGGGGGAGAAAATGCAACACAATTGACAAATCAAACACAGTTACATGCTGAAAATGTATCTCAATGTATGATTAGAGATACAGTTGCACACATCACTGGATGGGCGGTCCATCACTCGAGGTTTTTAAGAAGAGACTAGACATCTGAAATGGTATAGGTCAGTGATGTCAAACCTTTTTTCCCTCGGGTGCCAAAAGTGCACACGCAAAAGCATGCACACGCATGCCAGCACCCATAATGCAATGGCCCCCTGCAGGCCCCACCCCTGCACATGCACATGTGACCCCAACCCTGCGTGACCCCCTGCCCTCATGCATGCATGCATGACCCCGTATGACCCCCCGTTCATATGCATGCGCACACGACCCCCGTTTTGATGTTAGCAGGCTTCCCTGAAGTGTTCTATAACAAAAAATGGGACGCACGAGGGGCGCTGCGCCCCCCATGCCCCATTTTTGTACTAGCAGGCTTCCCTGAAGCCTCTTGAAACTAAAAAGGGGCCGCAGGGGGGGAGCACCACACCCCCACACCCCGTTTTTGTGCTAGCAGGCCTCCCTGAAGCCTCCTGGAACTAAAAAGGGGCCACAGGGGGGAGCGCCCATCCCCCACACCCCATTTTTGTGCTAACAGGCTTTCCTGAAGCCTCCTGGAACTAAAACGGGGCAGCAAGGGGGAGCACCGCACCCCCACCCCCGTTTTTGTGCTAGCAGGCCTCCCTGAAGCCTCCTGGAACTAAAAACAGGTCACAGGGGGGAGTGCTGCACCCCCACACCCCGTTTTTGTGCTAGCAGGCCTCCCTGAAGCCTCCTGGAACTAAAAACAGGTCACGGGGGGAGTACCGCACCCCCCCAACACCCCATTTTTGTGCTAGCAGGCCTCCCTGAAGCTTCCTGGAACTAAAAACAGGTCACGGGGGGGAGCGCCGCACCCCCCACACCCCGTTTTTGTGCTAGCAGGCCTCCCTGAAGCCTCCTGGAACTAGAAATGGGCCGAAGGGGGGGGAGTGCCGCACCCCCACCCCCGTTTTTGTGCTAGCAGGCCTCCCTGAAGCCTCCTGGAACTAAAAACAGGTCACAGGGGGGAGTGCTGCACCCCCACACCCCGTTTTTGTGCTAGCAGGCCTCCCTGAAGCCTCCTGGAACTAAAAACAGGTCATGGGGGGAGCACCACACCCCCCCACACCCCATTTTTGTGCTAGCAGGCTTTCCTGAAGCCTCCTGGAACTAAAAACAGGTCACGGGGGGGAGCACCGCACCCCCCACACCCCATTTTTGTGCTAGCAGGCCTCCCTGAAGCCTCCTGGAACTAGAAATGGGCCGCGGGGCCCGCGCATCTCCCGGCAGAGATCCAAAAATCAGCTGGCCAGCGGGAGGCGCATGGGCATGCGTGGTGGAGCTGACCTGGACATCAGCTCATGTGCCCACAGAGATGGCTCCGCGTGCCACCTGTGGCACGTGTGCCATAGGTTCACCATCACATGTATAGGTTCTTCTGTCTGAGCAGGGGGCTGGACTAGAAAACCTCCAAGGTCCCTTCCAGCTCTATTCTATTCTACATAGTACCTATCTACAACTTATTTCCTTCCTAGATTAAACAATGTTATGCAAAGCACAAAGAGATAAAAATAGCCAGCAAAAGAAATTAAAGGCAGATAATGAGAGAGAAAAAGAAATTCTCATCAAATCTAGAATACTTTAATTCTGCATCCTTTATTTATTCCCATCCTTGCAAATCATTCTTACTTCCATATACCAATTTACATATAGCCTTTTGTTGTTATAATTTCATACCACGTTTCTCAATTTTCTCCTCCTTCCTCTTGATCCATTTTCCCATCCTTCATATATGTTTTATTAATCAATTCTCTTTATATGACCAAGCCATCTCAGTGTATTTCTTTAATACTCTTCCCTTATTTTTCATTTTTGACCCTGTATCTTAATTGTTTTATCAATTTTAATTAACTCATTCCTATTAAAGTTACTTTTTAAGTTGCTCCTGACATACACAACTCTCATTTTCAAAAAATAAAATAAGCAGACCACAGTCTTGCACAGAAGCACTATTTTTCTTTCAACAATATACGGTATCATCATTCCTTGCAGACCACATGCTACTATCTTTTCATCAGTATTTGCATCTCATAAAATTTCTCTATTTTTAGTTAATATTATACTATTGTGTACAAATTCACCTACATGCTCTAAATTTTAAACACTTAAACAAGTTGGAATTGTTTGCTCAATTTTAATTTTTCCAACCTAACCAGCTTGGTTTGTTGTTCATTAAATTTCCACGTAGCATCAGATCTAAGAAATCATTTTATAGCCAATATGGGATCATCTGCATTCAAAAGAGCATGCATATTCATGTCCCCAACCAACACTCCTTTAACATTAGCACAAGCATTCCTTACACATTTATTCATAAATACCCTAAACAACTATGATTTGCACCCTGCTCACATTTTGAGTAAGTTGCAGAGCCACTCCACATATAAACCACACCTATATCTTAATACTTCTGCAGTTACACCTTACTGTTGTTCAACATTTACAATTTTCATCATTTTTTTCCTGGATACCAACATTTACAGCATTTATTTCAATTCCATTCTTTGACATATTGCTTATTCCCATGAGAATTTCTAAAATATTTCTTCCTGCAATTCCTTCATTCCAGAGCACTTCATTACTTCATACAGATCAGTTTTCTACTACAGTATATAATCAAAATAAAATCTACATAAAAGAAAAATAACACACACACACACACAGATACAAGCAAAACAAAAAATGCCGTCCATTAAAAAGTCAGGAAAAGTAAAACACATTGAAGCAGTAATATATTACTATAGTGCCGTGATGGCGAACCTATGGCACGCATGCCACAGGTGGCACCCGGAGCCATCTCTGTGGGCACGTGAGCCGACGCCCAGGTCAGCTCCACCGGGCATGCCCACACGCCTCCTGCTGGCCAGCTGATTTCTGGGTGGAGATGTGTGCGCATGCGCGAGGGGGTGTCACGTGGGCATGCGTGCGGGTGTGTGTGCGGTGTTGCCCACACAGCCCATTTTTAGTTCCAGGAGGCTTAAGGGAGGCCTGCTAGCACAAAAATGGGGCATGGGGGGAGGTGTGGCGCTGCCCCCCCCAGGGCCCGTTTTTATTCCAGGCTTCAGGGAAGCCTGCTAGCAGAAAAACGGGGTGTGGGGTGGTGTGGCACTCCTCTCTGCAGCCCGTTTTTAGTTCCAGGAGGCTTCAGGGAGGTCTGCTAGCACAAAAATGGGGGTTACATGTGCATGCATGGGGGTGGGGTCACGTGGGGGTCATGCATGCATGCGCAGGGGTGGGGGTGGGGTCATGCGGGAGTGGGGTTACTCATGCATGTACGGAGGTGGGGCCTGAGGGGGGCATTGCATTATGGGTGTTGGCACGCTTGTGTGTGCTATCGCGCGCTTGCGCGCGCTTTCAGCACCCAAGAAAAAAAACGTTCACCATCACTGCTATAGTGGGTAGTAAAAAAGTCTTTAGTCTCGTCTAAAAGCTTTGAGTATTCAATGTTTCATCCTTTAAGTATCTTGGATTTCAATTATCTAAAATATTAAAGGGATAAAAGAATATGTTAAAAGCCCTTTGGCAACTACATCACATGGTGTAATATGATCATACTGGTTTGCACCACAATAATGCAGTAATATCCATATCATATCATCTTTAAAGTTTTAAAGACCAAAAGCAACATGTTGAAATTGGTCCTAAAAAGCATTGGTAATCAGTGTAAATTATTATTTGTGTAACATAAGCATTTTGCTTCACAAGGTCATGTATAGTTTTATTTTACATAAACAATACATTTAACCATAGGTGACATTACAATAATCCATGATGAATATCATTCTCACACGCAAAATGGATATTAGCCCTTTTTCTTGATATAACTTTGTAGGTCATCTACCACTTAAACTTAGTTAATATATTCTTGATTATTCACCATATGTGCTTCCATTGACATTGTTGAACCTAGAAACATGCCTGATTTATAAAATTATGCTTTTAAATAATGTGCATCTGTCTTCGACATCTAGACAAATAATCTTAGTCTAGATAAACACATTTACCCATCCACAGTAATGCTATTGGAACTGGTTAAATTTCACTTGTTCTTCTACATTCTTTCTATACTTTCTCAATCACCTATTTAGTTATCCTATAATTTCCCTTCAATAACTTGGTGAAAATAGCACGATTGCTTATTGCTTGCATGTAAGCAATGCTCCAATACACACCTCCAATGATTTTTTCTAAAGATGGTTCTTACTTAACAACCATTCATTCAGCGTCTGCTCAAATTTATAAGGCTGCTAAACTAGTGGTAGTTATGACCAAAACTTGTACTATGACTTTTGCACTGGCCCAGTCACCTGATTGTGATTTTTTTGTGATTTTTAACTTTCTCACCAGCTTCCAATAAGTCAAATAAATGGGGAAGTTGGCATGAAGTCGGAAGTCTCAGTCACATGAAGTTCTTGCTTAATGATCCATGAGGTCTTCATTTAATGACTGCAACCAGGACTGCCGGAACTGCCATCACTAGGTGGTGTGCAGTCACATGTTGTTGTTGTTTTTAACTTACAACCACAATGTTTAATGACAAGAATTTCCGATCCTTAATAGCATCATTGAATGAGGATTACTTGTAATAGTTTCACTGAGATGTGAACAGAATAGAAAACAGAATGGAAATAGGTGGTACCCCAAAACTCTGGATGCAAGTCTCAAAGCATCGCAGTTCAAATCTCACCAGGCTCAAGGTTGACTCACCCTTCCATCCTTCCAAGGTGGGTAAAATGAGTCCAGAGAGAGTCCAGAAATACTTCACAAGAAGAGTCCTCCACTCTTCTACTCGCAACAGAATTCCTTATTCCACCAGACTTGAAATTTTAGGCTTAGACAACTTAGAGCTATGTCGCCTTCGATCTGATCTAAATGTAGTTCATAAAATCATCTGCCACAATGTCCTACCTGTCAATGAATACTTCAGCTTCAACTGCAACAATACAAGAGCACACAATAGATTCAAACTCAATATAAACCGCTCGAAACTCGACAGCAGAAAATATGACTTCAGCAACAGAGTGATCAATGCCTGGAAGGCACTACCTGACTCTGTGGTTTCTTCCCCAAACCCCAAAAACTTTAACCTTAGACTGTCTACAGTCGACCTCACCCATTCCTAAGAGGTCTGTAAGGGGCGTGCATAAGCGCACCATCGTGCCTACCGTCCCTGTCCTTCTGTCCTATTGTCTAATTTTTACCTATACATACTTTGCTTTTGCTTATGTTTATATCATACCTGTTATCTTGTACACGTGTTGACAAAATAAATAAAAAAAAAATAAAAAAAATAAAAAAATTATTGCTATCACATTCTGAATCTGATTTTCTGGTAAAATATGGGCCCCTTTAATATTGCACATTTTAACTGAAAGCCACAGAAGTAATCCAGAAAACAATGTTGATCCTACTGAAAGCTTTAAGAGACACAATAATACTAAAAGGGCCACATACTTCATTTTCATTCCCTTGGTATAGTCATCCACTAGCATGAACCAGGAGTTTATCTACTTCCAAAATCAGTCCTGAATTTCAATAAAGCTAGCTTTTCTGGGAGCATGTAGATACCAAATAGCAAAAATAAACAAGCGTCTAAATCAATAATACCATCCAAAATTTAGACTAAGAACCTTCTTTTAAAAAGTAAACATATTGCAGCAAATACTACACAGTATACTGCAGAATATAATATTAACCTCTCTGAGAAGGTCCTAACTATTCCCATAACTAAACTGACAAAAAAGCGTGCTTTACTTTACTTTTGATGTCCAAACTTCCAACCTTACCATGCCAGATTTCAAAACTCAGGATGGATTAGATTCTAGAATTCATTGCCCCTCTAAAGCATATCTCAAACTGTTTTGTGATTGTATTTACGAGAAACAATCTATTACTTCTCCTTAATTTATGCACAGATATTTATTCAGGTATTAGAGTATTTTGTAATTATTTTTGTAATAACTCATGATCAATTAATTTACAAAATATTTTAAAACATTGTCAGAGGTTTGAATCTAATCAATGAAACAATGAAATTTCAAGTCAAAACTTATTAGCTGCTTAATAGACATACTATACCGTCAGGTTAATAAAGAGCTTCACAAATTCATTACCACACCTCAATTGAGAAATGAAACGTCAGCTTCACAGACATAAAATTAAATACAAAGTAATAAAACTTAACTCAGGACTAGGTAATTCTATGTATTATTCATAATGAAATGACTTTCAGTATTAATTTCTTAGGTAATATTTCCCAAATTTTTCTTAAAAACAAAGCTCCCAATGTCTGACCACAATTGTCAAAAATCATGGCATAAGTTTTATACCATTTGACAGCAACAAACAAAAACAAGTCTAAGTCCTAAAAATAAATTCTCCAAAGTTATCTTTCCAAAAACAAGAAAAAGAGAAAATCTTGGTCTTCCCTATGAGCGTAACATACCGTATTTTTCGGAGTATAAGACGCATCTTAGTTTTGGGGGAGGAAAATAGGGGGAAAAAATCTGCCTACCAGGTATTCATCTGGCTAGCGTCCTTAGTCTGGTCAGCTTCAGCACATTATTTTATCCCCTGGTTAGTACTTAAAAAAACCTTCTCCTGAGAGAGTAACAATGAAAGAGCCTGCAAGCCAGTAAGAGCTGGGAAGATCGTTAGCACCTAGTTAGGGCTGGGGAAAAAGCTTCGGAAAAGCTACATTCGGAGTATAAGACGCACCCAAATTTTCAGCCACTTTTAGGGAGGAAAAAGGTGCATCTTATACTCCGAAAAATATGGTAATCTTCTTTGCATTATTGCTCCACATACCATAGCCCTCATCTTTACAAAAAAAAAAGTTTAATGAAACCTATTGGCACCAAAACATGTCTACCTCAGTCTACAGGTGATCATATTAAATAAATTGAAGTAGTAATAACCAAACCATGGAACACTCCACCATTTGGCAGGATAGTCTATGTGTTATCACTCCATTTCTACAGATTAAAATCTGAAAAAACAACAACTCCAAACTGATGGACAGACTAGTCTGATTTACATAATGTTCTAGACCAGGGCTGTCAAACTCCCGGTCCGTGGGCTGGATGCGTCATGTGCTGGCCACGCCCACACCTGGTTTAGTAAAGGGGGAAAAAGTCCTAATACATCACGTGACACCATCGTGAGTTTGACACCCCTGTTCTAGACTATAAGTTTCATTTTAGCTTACCACATTGAGTGATTACTTTGGAGCTTAGTGTGTTGCAATTATTTATAGCTTATGTGTGAAACCAGCCAACTAAGATTTAGTAACAAACCCCTTGAGTTGGACTCAACTCTTGGTGACTATAAAGAAGTTTGCTATTATTTTCTTCTGGGGAGTTTTTTTCAATTTCTTAATCAAGCTTACAGTCCAGGTATTCCCTGATGGTGCCCAACAGATGGTTTCCCTGTTTTGCTTCAAAGCCCAGACATGACTGGTCAGGTTCTGCCACCTGCTGGGAAGATGTATTCTCTTATGACATGTGAAGCAGGAATTACGTTCTGACAATCAAGCTAGGATTGTTTGAAGAAGTGAGGTTTAGTTTTCTTTTCTGGTGTAAAACATCACCACCACCCTACTATTACGATGAACAAGAACAAATATATTTACAGTATATTAGCCAGGAATTCTTCTTTAGATCTGCTTTTTTTCCCCCTTGTCCCTTTTTGAAGCTCTTTCAGATCAAGTTTTCTGACTCTGGAAAATTAACTATAAGGGCTCAGGGAAGTTAAAAGCGATATGAATTTAGATTTCCTTTTCAAGTGCGACATCCTTTTCCTAGGAGGCATGAATTATTGCATGAACATGTAAGAACACTTGAACTTATTTTTAAGCTGTTTAAGGGGGTGAGTGGAATGGGGGACAAAATCTGCATTGTAGGTAAAATTGTTTTGAACTTGAGGAACAAAAGCAAATTTTCACTTAAGCAGAAAATCACAAACAGACCTATCTATTCAGGTAATAGTAATGCATTTATTTGCAACCATAAGTTTTAGCAAAATTTATGTAAAATATAAAATTTAGCAACATTAATATAAAATTATTATTCATGTAATTCATATCAGTTCATCTCCTCTAAGATTAACAGCACTGTCTGTCAAAACCTGGTTTCATATCTTCCATACAGTCATTGCAAACAATACAACTTAAAGAAAGACATTTAAAAGTAGGTCCTTTTCTCTAACTTTGAAATTTAATTCTCAACATAGCTCTAAATTTCATGTGGACCCAACCACACATAATCAGAATGGTGAAATACCTGCTAGATTCCCTACTCAAAGAAGTAAAAGTAAATTACTTTAAATTAAAATTAATTAAAAATTAAATCCATAAAGGTAATCATAGAAGAATACTGCTATCTTATCACTACTTTTAGCACTATTGGGAAACATTTTTATCAGTCTAATCCAATTCAAGTCAACCACCCTTCCCAAACAGTATGAGGATTTTGACACAAGTGCTTCCACTGAATGCATATTACCAACAGCAAAGCCCTGATAATCTGTTTTGTCAACTAAACATTCTGGTTGCTTGCCAACCTCTTAACACTGGCTTTTCTTTTCTGTCCTTTTCTATCTTGTGCTTTATTAGATCCATTGTGTATTTGAATTGGGTAGGTTGCTTTTTGCTTCTCAGCTTTAAAACACTGCTTTGCTATATTATTGGTAGTAATAATTTAACTCTCAATGCCTTCGTACCTACTGCATGTACCTGATTGCTTAGGATTAGTAGCATCATTCCATTTTTAAATGAAATTAATCTGAAACATCCTGACTTAATAATTGCTTTATAGGGCATGTAACATCTAAAACGTATCTGAATATTCCAGAATATCAAATATCAAACAAAATGTTACACTTATAGAGTAGGGTCTCAAATGGAAATGGTCACAAATGTTTTGTGAGAGCGACTTCATTAGGCCAAGCAACTTAATACTGAAATCTTTTCATAGATTAATACAAAAGTCTCTGGGTCAAAGCTAAATTAAAAAAAATCATGTGAAAGAGCTTCCTTTTTTTGGATACCAAATTACAGTGGTAGTTGCACAATGATGGTTAAAGCTGCCATTGTCACTGGATTTGAGCTACTGGCTCTGTGGAAGAGAACAGAGAAAGGCCATTGAAATGTGAAAACACAGGAAATCCAGGAACTCTGCTTCCATTCCTGCAAGACCTAGAACCGTGGTGGCGAACCTATGGCACGCGTGCCACAGGTGGCACGCGGAGCCATAGCGGCCGGCACACGAGGGTTGCCCACCGGCAAACTGGAAGTGCGAAAAAACGCACTTCCAGTTTGCCGGTGAGCTGTTTTTTGCACTCCGGAGGGTTCAGGGAAGCTCCCTGAAGCTCCGGAATGCAAAAAACTACAAAACGGACAAACTGGAAGTGCACTTTTCCGCACTTCCGGTTTGTCCGTTTTGTAGTTTTTTGCATTCCGGAGCTTCAGGGAGCTTCCCTGAACCCTCCGGAGTGCAAAAAACAGCTCACCGGCAAACCGGAAGTGCGTTTTTTCGCACTTCCGGTTTGCCCGTTTTCATCGTCCCAGGCTCCGGTAAGCCTTTGCGCGGGGGTGGGGGGGTGCGTATGCGCAGGGGGCAGCATGGGGGGGGGGTGTTGTGCACATGCGTGGGGGGGAGGGAATGGGTGTGGGCATGTGAGCGCGCGCGAGCGCGCCCCCCCCTTTTTGGCACGCGAGCCTAAAAAGGTTCGCCACCACTGACCTAGAACATGCTGCTGGCCTGTGTAGGACCACTCTTCCTGTCTGTAAGGCATCCACTGTGCCTGAAGTACTTCAGGAAAATGAAAGAGCAGAGTCATAACAACCAGGGCCAGGACCCGCTTTACTCTACTTGCCTGGAACTTTAGTACCTCTCATTCAGTGCCATCATAACTTTGAATGGTTGCTGAAGAAGTGGTCATAACTCAAGGGTTACCTTAACCTATAAATAGAACAGAACAGAACAGAACAAACAGAACAGAACAACAGAGTTGGAAGGGACCTTGGAGGTCTTCTAGTCCAACCCAACTGCTTAATCAGGAAACCCTATACCAGTGTTGGTGAACCTTTCTGGCACCGAGTGCTGAAACAGGACCGCACATGCACGTGCAGGAAACTGGAAAAGCAGCTGCCCGGCGCGCATGCTCTTCCGGTTTCCGGTGCTCCCGTGCACGTGAAGACCAGCTGGCCAGTGCGCCGGAACCCGGAAGAGCAATGAGCAATAGCTCTCGTGCCCGGAGAGATGGCACTGCGTGGCACTTCCGGCAAACGTGGCATAGGTTCGCAATCATGGCCCTATACCATTTCAGACAAATGGTTGTCCAATCTCTTCTTAAAAACTTCCCATGTTGGAGCATTCACAACTTCTGGAGGCAAGCTGTTTCACTGATTAATTGTTCTAACTGTCAGGAAATTTCTTCTTAGTTCTAGATTGCTTCTTGCCATCCATTGCTTTTTGTCCTGCCCTCAGGTACTTTGGAGAATAGCTTGACTCCCTCTTCTTTGTGGCAACCCCTGAGATATTGGAACACTGCTATCATGTCACTCCTAGTCCTTCTTTTCATTAAACTAGACATACCCGATACCAGAAACTGTTCTTTATATTTTTAATCTCCAGTCCCCTAATCATCTTTGTTGCTCTTCTCTGCACTCTTTCTAGTGTCTCAACATCTTTTTTGCATCGTGGCGACAAAAACTGAATGCAGTATTCCAAGCGTGGCCTTACCAAGGCATTATAAAGTGGTATTAACACTTCACGTGAACTTGATTCTATCCCTCTGTTAATGCAGCCTAGAACTGTGTTGGCTTTTTTTGGCAGCTGCTGCACACTGCTGGCTCATATTTAGATGGTTGTTCACTAGGACTCCAAGATCCCTCTCACAGTTACTACTATTGAGCGAAATACCATCTACACTGAACCTGAGCATTTTGTTTTTCTTGCCTAAATGTAGAACCTTACTTTTTTCACCATTGAATTTCATTTTGTAAGATAACACCAAATGTTCAAGTCTGTCAAGATCCTTCTGTATCTTAAGC
Organism: Diadophis punctatus similis; assembly: GCA_023053685.1. Lineage (NCBI taxonomy): Eukaryota > Metazoa > Chordata > Lepidosauria > Squamata > Dipsadidae > Diadophis > Diadophis punctatus. The sequence goes on from JALIGW010000004.1 coordinate 63,715,097, forward strand.
CTATCTTCTGGAGTGTTGGCTATTCCTGCCAGCTTAATGTTATCTAAAAATCTGATGAGTTCCCCATCTATCCCCTCATCCAAATCATTGATGAAGATGTTGAAGAGTACTGGGCCTAAAACAGAGCCTTGGGTTACCCCACTGCATACTTCCCTCCATGTACATGCAGTTCCATTGAGGACTACATGTTCAGTGTGGTTGATCAGCCAGTTACGAATCCATCTGGTGGTGATGCTGTCTAATCCACATTTTTCTATCTTATCAAGTAGTAGGTTGTGGTCTACTTTGTCTTACTTTGTCTACTACTACTTTGTCTACTTTGTCTTACTTTGCCTCACTGAAGTCCAAGTAAATTATATCCACAGCATTCCTCTGGTCCACTAATTTTGTCACTTTAAGATACCGTATTTTTCGGAGTATAAGACACACCTTTCCCCCCCTAAAAGTGGCTGAAAATTTGGGTGCATCTTATACTCCGAATGTAACTTTTTCGAAGCTTTTTTCCCCCAGCCCTAACGAGGTGCTAATGATCTTCCCCGGCTCTTCCCAGCTTGCAGGCTTGTTTTCATTGCTACTCCCTCCAAATAAGTTTTTTCCCAGCCCTAAGTCTTTGCAGGGTTGTTTTCATTGCTACTCCCTCCGAAGAAGATATTTTTCAGCCCTAACCAGGGGATAAAATAATGTGCTGAAGCTGAACAGACTAAGGACGCTAGCCAGATGAATACCTGGTAGGTAGATTCCACCCCCCTATTTTCTTCCCCCAAAATTAAGGTGTGTCTTATACTCTGGTGCGTCTTATACTCCGAAAAATACGGTAAATATCTTAGTGACTTGATCCAGAAACTATTGTATTTGTGTTTGCCTGTAACATCTACAATCTTGTCCTGCTATTTGGAGCAAGATGGAATCTGGGAAGAGAGAGTGAGGCTGACTATGCGCACCTCTCCCTCACTTTAATCCAATTCACGCACAAGTCTTGACATCCCCCCCAACTGATAGATGTCAAGGTCCTCTTCGAATACGATGGACGAACATCAACATCTACAGTACTGGATTGCTTTTGAAAATATCATAACCTTGGTGGCAGCTAATACTCAGCTTTTCCCATGACAATAAGGTGCTGAGGCTTGAAGTCTTGTCTCTCAATCCAATATTTATGCTGTGCGGCTAAAGCTACACATTTTGATGTGATCATAAATGCATAAACCAAACTTGGCCAATCTGATCTTGGATGGAGGTAGTACTCTGTGAGTAGAATTAAACAAGTAAATTTGGGTGGCTCCTACTACCCATGAAGCCATGTTCTTTTCATGTATGCTACATGTGTGACACATGTAAAAAAGGACAAGACTTCAGTTCAGTGGCCACCATCTTGAATTTTTTGACATCCTGCCTCCCGTCTTGGATCAATGTTTTTACTGTTTGGAGATTCTGGGCAGTCCAACACTTCTGATGGGAAATCTAGTATAAATCAAAGCAAGTTTTGAATGTGTAACACCAAAAATTTCAATTCCTGGTCATGTTAATTTTTTTTCAAAATGTAAGTCAAAATATTTGTATGTCAATGATATTTTTTTTAGTTCTAAATACTAAAGTTCAAATTTTCTTGAACGAGACTGCTTATTAATATGTTGCTGAAAATAAAAAAGGAATTTATAACTATAAAATAACATGGTAATATTGTATATTTTACATGCTGAAGTTTATATCAGTTCTACAGTTTTCTTAGAAGTCCTTTAAACCATGCTGCCCTCTTGTGATCAATTTATTTAATATTTCATAGTAATACACAAGACTATAAATACAGCAACTGCTTCTATTGGATTATTGTTTAAAAGCCTAAATTCACATGGTGCCCTTTGTATAACATTGGATTACTGATATTGATTATATCTGAACTTCATTTGGCACCATAAGTATCAGCAAAATTAAGTCTTCCTTCTGAAAATACTTCATACATTAATGTTTAGACTGAAGAGAATACACACACATGACTTTTAGTATGCACATTTAAAAGTGACAAACACAAATCATTTAAAAGGAAAAATTAATCTGTCACAGAGATATTCATTATAAGGATAGCATAGATACATAAAAGATGATTTTGAATCCTCAACAAAGAAAAATTTCTCATGAGGTCATACTTTTGTATCAACAATTACATTCTCAGTTTATGGTGCAATATTGTTCAACGTAAGATTCACATAAACAGTAACCCATCATGTCAGCGTAACTCTAGAATACATTCACTTTCTTATTGCCAATCAGCTTACTATGGAAGGCATCCTTTCAAATTGCTGGTCTACAAGAGGTCCAGAAAGAATTTCTATATCACAAAGTTATTCGCTCACAAACTGGCCTCTGAAGTTCCTTCTTCATAAAAAGATGTGAATATCATGCAGCTTTAGATTTTTTTCAGTATCAATATAATATCAGTTTCTTAAAAATGGGGAACACAATGTTCAAAGGTAGCAGTATTTCTTAACTGTTCAAGAATAGAATAGAATAGAATAGAATAGAATAGAATAGAATAGAATAGAATAGAATAGAATAGAATAGAATAGAATAGAATAGAATAGAATAGAATAGAATAACAGAGTTGGAAGGGACCTTGGAGGTCTTCTAGTCCAATCCCCTGCTTAGGCAGGAAGCCCTACACTTCAGACAAATGGTTATCTAATTTCAATGGGGGAAATTAGCCCCTGAATATGACTATATGCTATAGCCGTGATGGCGAACCTATGGCACGGGTGCCACAAGTGGCACGTGGAGCCATATCGGTGGGCACGCGAGCTCAGATCCGGCGTGCATGTGTGCACCAGCCGGCTGATTTTCGGGCCTTCTGGGCTCACTGGGAGTTGGGAAATGGGCTGTTTCCAGCCTCCAGAGGGGGTGGGGAAGGCCGTTTTCGCCCTCCCCAGGCTCTAGAAAGGCTCTGGAGCCTGGGGAGAGCGAAAAATGTGCGTGCCATTGCATGCTGGGAGCAGGGGGGTCATGCGTGCATGTGCGGGGGTGCATGGAATTATGAGTGTGGGCACGCACACACGTGATTCCCAACATCCCCCCCCTTTTGGCACGCGAACCAAAAAAGGTTCGCCATCACTGTGCTATAGGAATTATAATAGGTGGCATGTAGATGTACAGCAATCTGCTTTCCATTTCCTTCTTCTGCTATGAACATCCTACAAATATAGTAAAGATCAGAAGGTGGAGCTGTTAGTCTACATTTTAATTCAGGTGAGGTGTTCTAATGAGAAGTTTAAGCAGATCCTCTATGATTAATTTACTGTATACATACATGACTGACAACAATCATCCACAGGATTGCCCTACAATTGAGTTTTCTTGTGGGAAGTTTTCAGTAAATATGTGTATATCTGAGGAATGGAGCATGGAGGAGCAGCAGAATTTTGTTGCCTCTTTGACACACAGAGTTCCCTTCAAATAAATATAATGGAAAGAAAATGTATTGCACACTTTACCACACATTTTGGCAACAATATACCAGTCAAATTTCAAAGTTTTAATAATGGCATTCAAGAACCTTAATGGCTTTGAACTCTGATGTTTGAAGAACTGTGGTGGAATATAGTGTAGATTCCCAATGTAGATCCCCAGGAAGGGTTTGCATTCCAGAGGGCCAAGAGGCAGCAAAATTTAGATAGCTTGGTTGGGAGAAAGATTGTTGAGATGGCTCCTCCTTAGCAATTCTCAGAGCACATCTATAATGATGCAAGTAGTTGCTCTAGTTTGGCAAGATTTCTGTGTATTGGTGAAACTGCTCAGAAGTAATTCTACATGTCTTTCTTGGTTCTTGGGGCCTGATAGGAATTTACTTTTTCATGTCTACCTGTTTGAACATTGAAATCTGTGTTGGAATCCCATGATTGAGAGCCCAACTGGCTCTGCTATGATCTATTGTTATAATATGTGGGAATGTCCTTGGAAGATGGAGAAAGAGCTGTAGCCAAGGCAATGGTCAGATAAAAGCAGCTTAAATTGCAACAAGAATGTGAGTGCAGAAAACATCTCAGGTGAGACCTTTCCTATTTTCTTCAGCTGTAAAAACAGTGGGGAAGAAATGTACTTTCAGACTTGCAAGGTTGTGTTAATGTAATCTTACAATAAATTAGAACTAGTTCTTCTAGATGTGTTACTTGTCTGGATCTACATCACAAAGTTGATATCTATGAAGACATAGCCTTTTACTCTTATGTTTGGGGCTTAGCAGCTAAAGCCTGCCATGCCCTGTTTTTGCTTATTTGACAGCATTATGCTTAATGCCACGCCTTTTAAATTGTTACTTATTTTATGTATTTTATGTATGTATGTATGTATGTGTGTGTGTGTGTGTGTGTATATATATATATATATATATATATATATATATATATATATATATATATATATATATATATATATATATATATATATATATATATATATATATATATATATATATATATATGCTTTCTCTCCCATATTTGGGTACACCAGGATAACACGACAGAAAAACATACATAACCCTTTCCTGGTGAAAGAGCTGATTGGGAACAGAGCCTATGTCCTAATGGATAAGTTGCTGCACTGCAAGGCAGCCGGCCCGGGTTCAAATCCCAGTAAGGGGTATGGCTATCTGACGAGAGCAAAATAAGCTCGAAATAGATCTATAATAGTCTCCCTTTATTTTCATTTATCAGCAAAAAAATCCTACACATATATAGATTAGTGTGTCGGCTATATTAAAATCAGCCTGGATGGTCCCTGTGACGGGGCTGAAAGGCAAAAAGGAAGCTGTGATGCTTTCTCTCCCATATTTGGGTACACCAGGATAACACGACAGAAAAACATACATAACCCTTTCCTGGTGAAAGAGCTGATTGGGAACAGAGCCTATGGCCTAATGGATAAGTTGCTGCACTGCAAGGCAGCCGGCCCGGGTTCAAATCCCAGTAAGGGGTATGGCTATCTGACGAGAGCAAAATAAGCTCGAAATAGATCTATAATAGTCTCCCTTTATTTTCATTTATCAGCAAAAAAATCCTACATATATATATATATATTGCTGTTTTCTTTTTCAAGACTGTCTGGAAAGCTGAGGAAACTGTGCTACCATGTTTTCAGATGCACATTTTTCACACGTTTGTTTTCAAGATGATCTCATTAGAAAGCTTTAAGGAAAACTAGACAAATCATGCCCCCCATTGGGTCATCATTTCAGATATATTTCCTTACCTAAGCAGAGAACGAGAATGATGACAGGTGGGTAAAAATATCAGTGGGAGTGGGAACGACTGTTGGCTTCCCCATTGAGTTTCCTTGTGGGAAGCTCGCAGTGTCAAAATCCTTCTTTCCGTCCTCCCTCCCTCCCTCCTTCCCTTTCTATCATTCATTCATTCATTCATTCATTCATTCATTCATTCATTCATTCATTCATTTATTCATTCATTCATTCATCCCTTCCCTTCCTTTCCCAGCTGGCAGGTAAATGGCTCCCTCCCTCCTTTTCTACACAGGACCAGGGCAGTGTGAACACAGAGGGACTGGGGGAAAATGCACATTGACTTTCTCTCTACAAGCTTCCTACAAGCAATCCATTCTTTCCATGTTCCCTATTGTCTTGTGGGAAGCTGTCAGGGATCATTGAAAATAAGGCTCATGAGTGACAATATAGGAATTTTTCCTATCAGAGGCGATCTATGGATCTTGCTTCCTTGAAGTCATTCATATTTAGAAAATAAAACCGAGATTCAAATCTAATTAACAAAATATTTATTTCAGTACAAAAGTAATAAAAATAAACCCTTAATAAGCTACATTTTCTCAGCTAATGGATTCACGTCTGCCTCGGCAGGCATGGAGGAAGAAAAAAAAGTGGGCGTTGACAAAACTCCTGGAATGCATGCATGCGTAGTGAAACATATCACATGTCTGCTTGATTATAAATACAATAAACCTTAGGAAACAGTAGAGGTGCACAACTGGCAATTATTCACATCGTGACAATGAGTGTGGCTCACCAAGGCAGCACAGTGACAGTGCTGAACAGCAGCAATGCAGCAGCACTGAAGCAGCCCAAAATCCCCAAATTTCATTTCCTGGGGAGTGATGGGCCTTAGCTCTCTGAATATGAGGTATTTCTGTTGACAAAGTTCTGCCCTAGAGTAGTTTGCCCAACTTTGAAGTTACAAAGTATCAAACAGATACAAGAGTTTTAGTAGTATATAGATATCATTGACCCCAAAATTACTGTTATTCAACAATATAAAAAGAGAAGGATGCTAGGATTTGCCTTTAACTTTTTCTATCTCTGAAGTCATAGTTAGAGATATTTAGAGTCAATTCTGTAGAATTTGTTAGGATACAAAATGTTATAAAATAAAAAGCTCTTATTAATTAATTTATTTTTATTTGTTTTGTCAAGCGTGTATTAGATAACAGATATGAGTATAAACAGGATTATGAATACACGAAATAGATACGAATAAAAGGGAATATTAGGACAGGGACGGTAGGCATGCTGGTGCATTTATGCCTGCCCTTTAAAGACCTATATATCAGATTAACAGAGTTGGAAGGGACCTTGCAGGTCATCTAGTCCAACCCCCTGCCCAAGCGGGAGACCCTTACATCTGCCTCTACCTAGGATCAAACTCACAACCTCCTGATTGTGGTCAGAGCTTAGGAATAGGGTGAAGTCGACAGTAGTCAGTCTAAAGTTAAAGTTTTGGGGGTTTGGGGAAGAAACCACAGAGTCAGGTAGTGCATTCCAGGCATTGATCACTCTGTTGCTGAAGTCGTATTTTCTGCAGTCGAGTTTGGAGCGGGTTACATTAAGTTTGTATCTATTATGTGCTTGTGTATTGTTGAGGTTGAAGCTGAAATATTTATTGACAGGTAGGACATTGTAGCAGATAATTTTATGTGCTACGCTTAGGTTGGATCGAAGACGGCGAAGTTCTAAGTTGTCTAAGCCCAAAATTACAAGTCTGGTGGAATAATAGCAATAGCACTTAGACTTATATACCGCTTCATAGTGCTTTACAGCCCTCTCTAAGCGGTTTACAGAGTTCAGCATATTGCCCCCAACAATCTGGGTCCTCATTTTACCGACCTCAGAGGGATGGAAGGCTGAGTCAACCTTGAGCCAGTGAGATTTGAACAGCAGAAATGCTGAACTAGCAGTGCTGCATTTAACCACTGCGCCATCTCGGCATAAGGTATTCTGTTGCAAGTAGTGGAGTGGAGTACTCTTTGCGTGAAATATCTCTGGACTTGTTCGATTGTATTAATGTCTGATATGCAGTGTGAGTTCCAGACAGATGAGCTGTATTCAAGATTTGGTCTAGCAAATGTTTTGTATGCCCTAGTTTGCAGTTCAATATTACCGGAGAAGAAGCTATGTAAGATTAGGTTAACAACTCTTAATGCCTTTTTTGCAATGCTGTTATAGTGAGCTCTGGCGCTTAAGTCATTTGAGATGAGAACTTCCAAGGTCTTTGACAGAGTGAGGGTCGTCTATGAGGTCGTATCCCCCCAGCTTGTATTTTGTGTTTTTATTTTTTTTGCCAATGTGTAAGACAGAGAATTTGTTGGTTGAGATTTGGAGTTGCCAATTGTTTGACCATTCTGACACATAGTCAATGTCTTTTTGTAGGGTAGTAGTATTGTTGGTGGTGTTGAATAGTTTTACATCATCAGCGAAGAGGATGCAGTTGCTTTTAATATCATTGCAAAGGTCATTTATGTAAAGTATGAGGAGTGTGGGTCCTAAAACACTACCTTGGGGGACACCACTGTTAACAGGTGTAGGGTTTGATAGGGCGTTACTTAGAAGCATGTTACTATAAATTGAAAGAGTTTGCTTTATGCTATAAATCATGAAACCTGCCATGCTAATGAAAAAGCAATTGACCTCAGTAGCCACTCTAATTAGATGAGATAAGATAATGAAATGCTTCTCAGTATGTAATCACAGTGAAGACGATAAGTGTATCACAACTTTTCCTTCACCACAAGTACTCTGAAAGGTCACAATCAATTTAAGTAGAGACCTAAGAAATGGATGTGGGCTAGCATCCAAATAAACAAAATATACTCTAATAAAAGAGAACTATAACTGCAGCAAGAGTTATGTGCATTCTACCACACGATTACCATACATACCCTGTTTCCCCCAAAATAAGACATCCCCTGATAATAAGCCCAATCGGGCTTTTGAGTGCATGGCAATAAGGCCAAGCGCTTATTTCAGGGTTCAAAAAAATATAAGACAGGGTCTTATTTTTGGGGAAACACGGTAGTTGCAGCACAGAGATATATCAACAGATATGAAAAACTGACAATAGCCAACATCAATGGATATTTATTTCTGCTAAACAGAAATACACACCAGCATCTAGTCTCATATAGAGACTAAAATATAGTATTACAAAGCATATACCAGCTCAGTAAATCCCCGATTCATATTTCTACTTGCTTATTGGTTTGAACTATATAAGTGAAAAGGAAAGATTCTGATCTCACTTTTCACCAGTATGTTACAGGGATGTGTAGGAATTCGTCACAGAAACAGTAGTTGGACTTAATGTAAGGTATCCTTTCAGTCACCATGGATGAAAACTAATCAAGGAGAGAAACAACCTAAAACTAAAGAGAAATTGTTCCTGACAGAACAATTAATCAGTGGAAGTTTCCAGAAGTTGTGGGTGCTCCAACACTAGAGGTTTTTAAGAAGAGATTGGACAACTATTTGTCTGAAATGGTATAGGGCCGTGATGGCGAACCTGTGGCATGTATGCCAGAGGTGGCACGCAGAGGCCTCTCTGTGGGCACACGTGCCATCGCTCCACCTCAGCCAGCTGGTCATTGGGTTTCCGAGGTGCACAAGCGCACCAGTCAGCTGGTCATTGGGCTTCCAGTGCTCTGGTGCACGTATACACGTGGCTTTGGTTTGGGCACTCTGTGCCTAAAAGGTTTGTCATCACTGGAATAGGGTTTCCTGCTTGCTCAGGGGGTTCGACTAGAAGATCTCCAAGATCCCTTCCAATTCTGTTGTTATATTACTCTCTGTACTAGTGAGAAGATGTGGGCAAAGAAACCTCTTTTCTATTCCCCAAGAGTACAGGAACCTTCTTTCAATCTTAGCTTTGTCTTCCCAGAGAAGAATTGTGGGCCTGGGAGGTTCAAAGAGAATACTTCCTCAAAATGCCTCCTTCTGCACTGTAAACAACTATGCTACTCCAGCAGCCATAGCAAATATTGTAAAGGTAAAGGAGAAGTCCAGAAAGCAATTTTGATAGATACAGCAAGGGTACTCCTGTGAGTTCCATGGTATGACAGAATGTCTTGGGAAGATTTTAAAAATTCTATTACGTTACTGTAATAACAATAAAGATATTTTCAAAACTAAAAAGTTCTGGTTTCCCGAGTTTGCTAGCCACACAAGCTTGACATTAATCTTGAAAGTTCCTCAAAGTAACTCTGCACGATTTAAAGCTCCTGTGATTAAAGCAGAGTTTCTCTGACTGCCATTCTCCTCCTCTCTCCCTCACCAGACAATCAAGAATCAATTCTGGAATTGTCCTTTTTCTCCTGCTGCCTCCACTGGGTTACCAAGGTCTAACCGGCTTCACACTCAGAACAGAAACAAAGCACCAGAGACAGTAACTGAGTCACAGTAGCTAACTTCTCATTTGCTTTTCCTCCAGCAAAATTAAGGGCCTGTGTGTGCATGCCACCACCAATTTCATACATGCACATATGTGTTCTGAAGCACCTCTTTTGAAAGATTGGCATAATCCTACTACACTGCGCAGGAAAATCTCCTGCCAGATTTTCTTTAGGAAAACTTAAGAACATTTCCTTTGGATCAGTGGTAGCCTGAGTATGGGAAATGCTATTTGCTGAAAAATTAACACTGCCACAAAAACTCTTGAGCTGTCTTTTACTTAAACATTGCTTACTCATGTTAGTTAGTTACACCACTAAAGTAATTCCTAATAGTTTATCTATTAATGACAGAATATATCATTTAATCAGATATATTTGGGCAATTAAAAGTATCTCAGCTCTTCTATGCAATTAAAGTGGCTAGAACTTGTTATAAACATTTCTAAGTTCCTCTTACAGCAAATTAAGAGAGATCATTAAAATTATATATGTCTATATATAGGTAATCCTCAACTTATAACAATTGACTCCAAAATTGCTTTTGTTAGTTGAGTTTTGCCCCATTTTACGACCTTTCTTGCCATAGTTGTTAAGTGAATCACTGCACTTGATAAGTTATTAACCCGGTTGTTAAGTGAATCTGGCTAGCCCATTGACTTTGCTTGTCAGAAGGTTGCAAAAAGTGATCACATGACCCCGGGACACGGCAACGGTCATAAGTATGAACCAGTTGTTAAGCATCTGAATTTTGATCACATGATCATGGGGATGCTGCAAAGGTCACAACTCTGAAAAATGGTCATAAATCATTTTTTCAGTGCAATTGTAACTTTGAATGGTCACTAAATGAACTGTTGTAAGTCGAGGAGTTGTAAGTTGTCCTGACTTACAACAGTTCATTTAGTGATCATTGTAAGTTACAACGGCACTGAATAAAGTGACAATTTTTCACCCTTACGACTGTTGCAGAATCCCCGTGGTCTCATGATCAAAATTCAGACGCTTGGCAATTGACTCATATTTATGACGACTGCAGTGTCCCAGGGATCATGTGATCACCTATGGCAACCTTCTTACTTTTACTGGATTAGAGGGTTATAGGTCAAGGGTCGGAAATTGCGGCTCCCGAGCCACAAGCGGCTCTTTGGACCCTCTGCCATGGCTCTCTGACCCATCACTGACTGCCCCGCCCCTCACCCTTTAGGGGAGCGAGGGAGGTTGGGTGGCGAAGGGGAAGGCGCGCCGGCTGTGCCCCTCACGGGCAAGGCGGAGCTCCCTCGTTGACTGAGGCGGCAGGAGGATTGTGGTAGGGCAACGTGAGACTCTTGAAACCATGCCGACGGCTGCTCTACCACACGGTAGTCCGGACTAGAGGGAGGGAGGGAGGCAGAGCTTGGCACCCGCCTCTCGAACAGAGGAGCGCCGCTCCGTTAGCACCTGACGGGAAGGTGGCCGCCCCGTAAACCCGCGCGCCTGAGCTGCCCGCCAGCCTTCATGCTGCAATATGAGGGGCTGGCGGTGGGGTTCGAATTCCCAGGTCTTCCGGGCAGCTCGTGAGAAAACCTCTGCAAATAGCCCCGCGCTTCTGGAATAAGCCACCTGTGATAGGACTGCCCTTGTCCCCGCTTCACCCACCCGCTGTCCTAGGCTAGACATCAAGTGGAAAGGATTTCGCTCTTTATTTCCCACTTTTTCCTCGCACGAAGGAAATAACTTGACGCTCTTGATTTAAACTGTGCGGCGGCACCCATCGTCACCGGCACCAACTTGTACTTCGGCCCTTCCTTGACGTCCTAGACAAGGAAGGGAGGGTGAATCTGGGCTCTCATTTGCTACATTGCCCCCCCGTATTTGAAGGGGAGGGGAATCACCTTCGTTTAAAAATCCATTCTGCTGAAACGTCTAAAATACAAAGCAAAGGAGAGGATATCCTCATCATTGTACACCGAGTGCTGCAGGCCTACAGTAGTGGCTTTTCTGCTGAGGAAAAGATTTAGGAACACCGGAGACTATTACAGGGCGAATTCTCCACAGCGAAGGGAGTCGAGGAGTGGGGGTTATTCAATGCGAAACTGCTGCAAACGGGCAGCTTTCAGGGAAGGGGAAAATGAGTCTGCTTCCTGATCCTGACTGCAGAGGGTCCAGTGTTTACAAGAACTCTCCCCTCCCCCAGCTGCCGCCCCACTTCTTCCCCCTCTCCCAGCCTTAGAAGGGAGGGGGGAAATTCGCTATCTCCTCCGATCGTTCGCCTTTTTCTCTTTCGGAAGTGTGCTTTACTGGCTGGCTCAGACCCGAGAAACATTGATGCCGTGCTCTGGAAATTCATTGTGTGACTTTCTTGGTATTTGCTGAGTTCCAACCCGAGATGCAGTTCTTGAAAGCTTTATGGTCATTAGCAGGAACAGCTATCTGTATTTTCTTATATTTGTAATCCAGTTCCTTAAAGAATATCTGCATGCCTGCATAAGACTGGGTTTTGTCCTCCTCTTTTTTTCCAAATGCTGACTCCGAGGTTAATATTTTGGAGTGCATATTTTATGTCCAATATATTCTCATTCCATAATTCTCTCTCTCTATTGATGACAAACAGGTTTTTTTTAAAAAAAACTTTATTTTACTGGCAGAGCTGTCATGGGAAGCTACAGAGAGAGGGGGGGGAGAGGGGGAGAGAGATACAGAGAGAGATACAGAGAGAGGGGAAGAGAGAGCCATAGATACAGAGAGAGGGGGAGAGAGACATAGAGACACAGAGATACAGAGAGGGGGAGAGAGATACAGAGAGAGGAGGGGAAGATAGAGAGGGAGAGAGACATAGAGAGATGCAGAGAGAGGGAGAGGGGGAGAGAGAGGGAGAGGAGGAGAGAGATACAGAGACAGAGGGGGAGAGAGAGACATAGATAGAAGGGGGGAGGGAGAGAGAGAGAGAAGGGTTTTGTGGTTCCCAGTTCTCTGTCCTAATGACTGGCTGGATAGGTGTGGCTAGGGGGGTCATGTGACTGGGTAGGAGTGAGTGATGTCGAGTTGGCCACGCCCACCCAGATTTTGTGGCTTCTGGTTTTTTTTTCCTGTGAGAAACGGGTCCAAATGGCTCTTTGAGTGTTTAAGTTTGCCGACCCCTGTTATAGGTGAATGGACTTGAATCTTGACTCTTGTGACCTTGCTCGTTTCATTCATTTTCCCTCCAAAGGCTGTTACAAGCTTGTATTGGCTGCAAATATATGCCAGGTTGTTTTCAGGTAGGGAAACAAGGACCAGAACAACAAAAACTTACACAGTTTAACAAGAAGGAGATGATAATAATAAGGAAGGACAAGGATAAGCAAGAAAAGAGGCAAGGATAATGAGAAAGGAGAAGCATTGATCACTTCTGTAAAGGGAGTCTGCAGCACAAATTAACAGATGAAACAACTCTCCATAAGGAAGGCATTCAAAGAGAGAAGCAAATCCAGTGGGTGAGACAAACAATCAGAAGCAAGAAACATAGATTAGATTTTGCATTGCTAGTACTCAGGAACAGTTTTCAGGTCTTTGAGAATTCAGGAGACTGAAGAACGGGAGAAAAAAGGGAGTATTCCTAAAGGGCAAAGATAAAGTGCTCACTACTACAAGAAACATATTCTATTTTATTCTGTTTTGGTAAGTTGCCAACCTCGACTTTTGTTTCAAAAAGGACTTGGAGAAATCGGAAGAGGTTAAGAGAAGGACAGTGAGGATGAGAAGGGACCCCAACACTATGAAAAAAGACTAAAGAAGCTGTGTATGTTTAGGTTTAAGAAAAAATGACTCAAAATAGAATATACAGGAACTCTTCAAATAGTGGAATGGATGTCACAAAGAAAGCAGTGACCCGAATGCAGGAAAAATACTATATCATCTATCTATCTATCTATCTATCTATCTATCTATCTATCTATCTATCTATCTATCTATCTATCTATCTATCTATCTATCTATCTATCTATCTATCTATCATTATATATCATATCATTATCATTATCATATATTATTCATATCAATAGAAAAGTTTTTAAAATAAAATAAAAGCTAACAAACTAATACAGATGAGAGAGAGAGAGAGAGAGAGAGAGAGAGAGAGAGAGAGAGAGAGAGAGAGAGAGAGAGAGAGAGAGAGAGAGAGAAGTGCAGAAAGAAAAGGCAGAAATAGGAAAAAGAAGCTTCAGATTTTCTCTGTGACAAATGCAGGTATGATTACAAAGTTATCTCTTACTCTACGATTATAAAAAAGCTCACTTTTTCTGTTATCTATTTTTTCTAATTATCAAAACATGAGTTGTAAGTACATTTTTTTCTGTTTCATGCAAAAAAGACTATAAGCGGTTTTCCATCAGCCATAAATGCAGATATTGTCTTTTATTTCTAATCAGGGAAGTCAATTTAGCCATTTGTGCAAGTTCCAACATCTTCACCAGCCATTCTTTTATCGTGAGTAGTGTTGAACCTTACCACTTTTGAGCACGTAGTAATATCACTGCAGTTGTTATACCTAAAAATAAAATACTATGGCTTTTTTTCCTAGCCATCTATTCATTCAACCCAAAAGAAAAGCCTTTGGTTTCAATTGTGACAGATAAATAACTTGAAATAGCTGAGGAAAATCTCCATCTAGACCTTGAGATGAGTTGTCACAAGAACAAATGGGGATGGGCTCTAAAAACTATTAAGAATATAACACATAGAAAGTAGACAATTTCATCTAATCCAATCAGGGTTAAACTCAGCCAAATTCTAAAGATTAAATCTGACTAGATAGAGAAGCAGAAGCCCACAACTACAAACATTATTGAGACCGTTGGAGGTGATTTCTTCTATTTCCTCTTTTCCCCCAACTCAACAATTCATTTCCTAAATTTTATTTAATGGCTTAAAAATATTCACAATGTTTTTTTTTAACTAAAGGAAGCAACACATGTTTTTGGCCACTAGGCTGTGCTAAAACATAACTCATCTGATAAAACATTTCGGTTTTTACACTGACTGAAGCAACTTCCAAATTCAAACATTTGCTTGAATTAAAGTGTTAGTTTTGAGACAGACTACCTAGAAGTCATTCTTTAATGGAAAAAATAAAGAAAAAAATCTGCTTCAGCATCGGGGCCTGGCAGACTCCAAGTAGAATGGCTATCTTTTCAAACCTGTCTTCTTGTTTACAGCCTAAAGAAAGTATTTTTCATCAATTTTTAAAAATTCTGTCATAAATTATGTATACAGTGACCTTTTCATTTTGCTACATGTAGAACTGTTTGTTCTTTCTGAGGCAAAGATTCCCATTAAAGAATTATACTTAACTGTGGAAGATTTTAGTGTAAGACCTTAGATATTTATATCCCTGACAATATTCTGTTTTCAGTTACTTTAGGCATGTCCAATATGATTCAATTTCCTCACTTCGTTTTTAGAGAACCCAAAGCTGCTTCTTGAAGTCTTTTAAATTTTAGAAGTGGTCTGTCAATGTATAATAGGAAGTAACATATTCATCCACCTAAATTCATGTTATGGTATTTTATATACCAGCTAACAACATCATCTCCTCTTTGGGATCATCTGTATCACATAAAGAACAACAACAATTTGTTGTTTTACATATATTTGGAAAACAACATGATAACAGAAAAGAGTTATGTGTGGTAAATCTGATCTGTACACAAACACAATTGAAAATATGGAATATATATATATCAGTAGAAATCACCATTTAAAAATTCAATACATGTTAACGCATCACTTTCCCTTCTTGCTTTTGATTGTACAAAGAGCCTTTTACTTATTTTGAAGCTACAAAGGTGACCTGGTTTAAATTAACCTTACATTTTATCTTACCATACTTAGACTGCTTCTCTACTTTTTTCTCTTCAGGCTGTAGGCCATGTAATAAAAAAAATTACGTGGGCAGCTGAAAAGGAATTAGTGTTTATTCTTCTTCAGACTAGGCACTCACCCACAATGCTTCATGTGTGGTGGCTTATCCATTCTCACTGCTAATTTTATCCTCAAACCAGAATCTTGGCTGTTTTTAGGGACTAACATTTTATGCAGCTCTGTTGACTTTGAGCTATTGGAAGTTGGGTACAACACAACCTAGAAAAGATACAAAGAAATTGTTTATCAGTCTGACAGGTTACAGTAAACTTTACTTCGAAGTTCTGGTCAACCCAGAAGTTGTCCATGCTACTTTTTTCTATTTCCTAAAAATTACACGGGATCCAAAGAAAGTCACAAGCTTCCATCTCACTACAACTCATAGCTTCAGTCAAGACAGGTTCATTTTCCCAAAAATAGGTCGCATAAGAGTTCTGATTCTCATTTATTTATTTATTTGTTTGTTTGTTTGTTTATTTGTTTATTTATTTATTTATTATTTGTTTATTTATTTGTAAGATTTATATACCGCCTCACAGTGCAAGCACTCTCTAAGCAGTTTACACCAGTAAGCAATGTATATTTATATTGCCCCCAACAATCTGGGTCCTCATTTTACCGACCTCGGAAGGATGGAAGGCTGAGTCAACCTTGAACCGATGAGATTTGAACCGCTGACCTGCGGATCACAGTCAGCTAAAGTGGCGTGCAGTACTGCCTCTAACCGCTGCGCCACCTCTTTAAAAACTTTAAAAACATAATGAGCATTGAAAGCTGAAAAACAGTCCTTCAGTGAACCAAGCACTTATAATAAGTGTTAAGTTCTCGTACTGAGGAGGTTGGAGACAGGATTGTGACTAACAGCTCTTTATTTCAAGTATTAGTGACCAGCAAAAAACAAGCCCGTCAAGGCTCTCTTTAAATAGAGAGTTGCCAGCGGGCTTAACTAATCACCGCCCCCCATTTTCCCGCTCTGCAAAGCGGACTTTGGTGGAAACATCTTAACTCAGTATAACTCTTAATACATAACAATAAGCATGCTATTCAATATTCCCCATATTTTATGTGCTTTTGCTAACAATGAACATTAGAGAGCACTAAACTATAACTTTTTTGTATGTTTTTTTTACTGTCTTGGATTAAATGCTTTAGGAGTAATTATCCTAAATAAATTAATACTATCTTCATTATTCTAATCAATGCAGCTAATAGAACTATGCTAAAACAATATTTTAGACTTAGTTTAAAGTAGCTGAGCTTCAGATTCAATTATTAAGTTATTCTGTTGTAAATGAAAATAACTCAATTGAAATTTGTTATCATTATAAAAACGTGCTATGTTTACACAATAATATTATAACACTGTGAACTGCATTGTGATGTCCATCTTTTATGGGCCGTTTCATATGTGTATCTCATAATCTGAAAGTTTTAGGAATTGCAAACACAAACCAAGTTTTTTATCCAGTTGATCTCATTGGAAATACACATTACTTTCCAGTGAATGATGTTAAACTGCATAGTTTGGAACAAAATCAGAAAAAACCAAAGCAGATAATAAACATGATTGCAGTATTTTTTCACATTAAACATGCCTTTTGTGTGATTAGTTCCTTTTATTATCTTAACACAAACAGTTCCATTCACTTGAAAGAAAGTAGATATCAACATCATAGTAAAATATCTTACTGTATCATTAAATCAGTAATGGGTTTTACTTACCTTTATTACCGGTTTGGAGATGTGCATGTGCTTCTGCACATGCACAGATAATCCGTGATGATGTCCGGTCGGGTGGCCAGAGCCTCCCGCCGCCCCAGCTACCGGTTCGCCTGAACCGGGGCGAACCGGTAGCAACCCACCACTGCATTAAATGTATTCTTGGAACCATTTAAGTGGTAAAAATAACTTCAATTTTCGGTGTCAAGAAACAGTGCAAATGATCACAATATTACATTTAGTCTCTGTATATTTTACTAGCCTGCAGTATTTTAACAATATTAAATATCAAAACTGAATTAAAAAGAATAATTTTTCGTCCATATTTTTCTTATAGACAGAATCTGTTTCAGATTTGAAGATTTATCAAAGCCCTTTATGTCCTTCTAATAGCTCAGCACTGACTACGTTCTAAATTTTCAGTAAAAAGTTGTGGCAAGTGTGTAATGATATACTAATACACCCTCCTCTCTCTCTCGTTAGTTCTCTGTCAAGTAGGTTGGAACAAAGATAATTTATCTTATGACATTTTCCCAGTTTGAAGAGTTATTTTCAAACAATACTTTGAAAAAAAAATCTGAAGTAGTCAGTCATTAGTTAGGGTAAGCAAAATTCCTTCTTCCCCATGTTGCCCCTGAACTCTCTTCTCTGCTGACTACAAGCTATTCCATACTCCTGAATACATCTAACTTACAACCCTACATACTGTACATTCAGCTTGTACTTAATTGGCAGTATCAAACCTGGATGGAGCTGATGAACACTATATGACTATACAAGCATCATTTACCATATGCTAGTCAACAGAAAAACATCATCAGTTAAATGTCTGAGCTTCCAAAGTTTGTGGTTGGCCAAGGAAAACAAAAGGATGGACAAACTTAAAACATATTTAAACTAAAAAAACAAAAGCCAAGGAAATATATACAAACTTAAAGAATCCCAAGTTCTATGATGCAAGAGGCAGAGAAAGGATTATCAGTTATTTTCTAAAAGATTAGCTTAGGCTGCTATTTGAACAACCTACATGAATCAGAACGAACCACTGAAACAGATGGGTATCAGAACATGTTATTTCTTAGACGCTAGGGGATAAAATAAAACTCTCTCAGGTTAAGGGGAAGAGGAGTGGTGAATCTTCACTGTCAGATGGGAAAGAAATACAACAAAAGCCTAATGCAGCAATTTTATACCAACAAAAGAAAAACAATAATGATCACTGAAGAATGGAAAATTATTTAACTATGTTCACAAGGCATGGCCAGCAAGCTATTTTAAGATAATCATTAGCATTTACAGAAAAGAACATCAGCAATATAAAGTATGCACACGCACGCTCACCCTCCAAATGCTAAATTATTTATTAGCTACTTAAGGATTTGACAAGCAACTTAAAGAAATTAGAGTTTATTTTTTTAACTGAATAATCAAAACTAATAAGACCAAGTTTTCTTTTTATTGAAATAGGCTTTGTGCTCAAACAACCCCAGCTGTTCCCATGCTGAATTCACTTCTGTGTTAAGCATGTACATTGAATGCCGCTTTGAATTAATTTTAAATATCTGGATTTCCAAAGGCCAGAACAGGAAGTTGAGGAGGAAGAAGCTCTTTGATGGTACAGAATTTAGTAATCCTAATTCCATCTCAAAAAGATATCTTCAGAAGGTAGTTTTCAAAACTGCTAAAATATTTTATCCAGACTTTGTCATGTTTAGAGAAAACTAATGAAAACAAAAAGTCACGTTAAGAATGTTTAATTGATGTTCCATTAAATTTAATGAGTCTATTCTAAACGTGATTAAGTTGGGAACCAATATATGGATCTGCCTGTAATAAGTAAACATTTTTATGGATATAAAGTTTAAATATATGTGCATGACAAAGTACGCTCTTGTATTTATATACAGTCTTTGCCAAATTAAATATCAAATATCTTCTCTCTCTCCCCCTGCTATTCCCTAACTACTCAATATTGCTCTATTGCATTAATCTGTGAATGAACTGGATATTATTTATGCCTGGAAGCAAAAGTCTCATTCACTCACAGAGGCAAAAGTCACAATATTTTTTTTTAAATAAAGACAAATATTACTTGTTTCTTTTGAACGCATACTTACTCCACACAATGAAAGTTTCTTTCAAACAGCCTTCCTCTCACACTGGCATTACCTTCCTTTCAAAAAGCATATATCTACTAGAAAAAGTGTGTGGGTTAAATATGTATCTTAGAATGTAAGCCAAATACTGAGAATTCACATGATGGAGGGCGGGACAACAGACTAACAGAGTTGGAAGACCTGGTGGAGGTCTTCTAGTCCGATCCCCTGATCAGGCAGGAAACCCTATACCAGTGATGGCGAATCTTTTTCTTGTGTGCCAAAAAATGAAAGTATGTGCGTGCGCTAGCGCGCACGTGTGCCAGCACACAACCCCCCATGCATGCCACACTGCGCATGTGTGCATCCCCACGCACGTGCCCCCCTCGTTGGGCCGTTTTTTACCCCCAGGCTTCCCTGAAACCTTTGAAGTGCAAAAAATGGCCCAACAAGCAAACCGGAAGTTTGGAAAAACGGACTTCCGGTTTGCCCGTTGGGCTGTTTTTCACACTCCAGAGGCTTCAGGGAAGCCTCCTGAAGCCTGGGGAGGGCGAAAACGGCCTTCCCCGAGGCCGAAAATCAGCTGGCCATGCACACTGGAGCTGACATAGGGCAACGCCTCGCGTGCCCTCAGATATGGCTCTGCGTGCAACCTGTGGCACATGTGCCATAGGTTCGCCATCACGGCCCTATACCATTTCGGACAAATGGTTGTCCAATCTCTTCTTAAAAACCTCCAGTGCTGGAGCATTGGATGGATGAATGGAAGGAAGGACAAAGAAAAAAAAGCACAATTATGATAGATTATAATGTGAATGGGCAAAACTCCTTCACTAGCTATGTCTTCTCCTGCTGCTCCAGAAGAAACTACAAATTCAAGAAGATTCCTCCTTCGGAGCACTATAACTAATTAAGAACAACCATTGGGTCAATGTTCCTGTTATCTGAACATATAGTAATTTAAACATATGTGAACATGGCCAGTGAGAAATCAGTGATTTACCAGAAGATAACTCCATATATTTGTCCACACCTTCTCCTCTAGTTTCCCAAGAAATTTCATTTCAGTTTATCTTTGTCTTTTTTGTTGAGGCCATATAGGTACATTTCCCTATATAACAGTGATTCTCATTTTATTTTCTAATACCGGTAGTACCTTGGGTGTAAACTATGAGGTACAAAATCGTTCTTGAAAATAAAGATTATGCTTGCAGCTATTACTTTACTATATGATGAGCTTCAAAGCAATTAAAAGTCCAATAAATAAGTAAACCAATATATTGGGTTGGTGGGAGGCATGGAGACTGCTGGGTACAACCAACCCATGTTGCATATACAGAAGGAAGAAGATGGATATATTTTGCACAGAAATTTCTCCTTTTCCCCTTATAATCCTTCACTAGCACCTGACACCCAGGATTCATATCTGATAAACCCAAGACAAGTAAAAAGATAAGAACAATTCTGCTGGATCAGGCCAAAGGCACATGAAGTACAGTACTCTGCGTCACAAATGGCAAGTTGGACTGGTGGACCACAGCCTCTTTCAGCATTGCTTTGGACTGGAGTAACCATACTGCCTATGATTCAGGAAGTAATGAGCAGGCATCAGTGTCCACTTTTAAACAATCCAAATTGGTTACCTTCCACAATTGAGCTGCTGTATGTGCTATGAAACCACATATTTCTTTCATCAATTCTGAAACTCCCTGTCTTCCCTGACCAGTTTTACATTGTGAGTGAAAGAAAAACATTTTTCCGTCTATGCTGTTCATGCCATAAATGATTATACATACCTTTGTCAAGTCTCCTTTGCTTTCAAGATGGAGCTATAATTTTCCTCATAGGAGGTTAGTCCACCTCATAATTATGTTGGTCGTTCTGTTTCAAAACCTTTCCCACTTCTATAATACCTTTCTAAAGGAATTGTGACCAGACCTATACATAATACTCCAAGTGTGGTTTCACCCTAAATTTGTATAAGGGCATTATTATATCAGCAGTTCTATTTTCATTTCCCCTACAAATTTTTGCAAGCATAGAATTTTCTGGTTTTGCAGCAGCTACATATAGTTTGACATTTTCATCAAGCCATCTGCAATTATTTCTGATCAGTCTCTGTCAGAAAAGATGACATTAATGTCACTGTTGTGGGTTGTTGTTTTTTTGTGCCTTTTGTGTTGATTTCTAGTGACCTGCCTGGACAAGTCCTTGCAGTTTTCTTGGCAATGTCTTCAGAAGTCACTTGTCATTGCTTTCTTTCTACAGCTGAGAGACAGTAATTGTCTCAATGCCACCAGGCTGACTTTTGCGCCTATAGCTCACGGTCTCCCAGTTTCTAAGCTGTATCTTTAACCATTACACCAAACTGACATTTTCCTTTTTTACGTGAAAGCAATTGAAACTGCCCATCATTATCATTGCAGCTTTTTCAGATGTCTAACTTCATTTGCCATTTTTAATGTTAACTTTAGCTTCTTTGGACTAAATGTCACTAGTACTAACTGTCTTTTGGGGGAGACACATTGACTCATTGAAAGAATTTGCTCCATATATAGATACTCTGTTATGCTACTCTATGCCACTCTCAAGTTACAGGACAATTTTACCCTCAATAGGCCCTTATCTACAGAGCTTGCATAAAAGATAACTATGCATCTCATTTCTTATCTGCACTCTACCATATATTTTATTTGTTATTTGCATTCTAACATCAAGCACTCCAACTCTCCCATTTTTACCTAGATCTTCTTTCATTTGACAAACATACCAGCAGTGGGTTGCTACCGGTACAGCCCGGACCCACGAACCGGTAACGGCGGTGACAGGAGGCTCCGCCCACCTGCCCCGGATGCTTCTGTGCATGCGCGGGAGCATTGCGCGCGCACGCAAGCGCACGCGCAAACCGGTATTGAAGGGATTTGCAACCCATTATTGAAACATACATAATATTACCCTTGGATTTTCCTTTACCATTGGCACTCTGTAGCTCTCTTGACTGACTATATTCATTTCCTAGATCTATCATTTTCTGAAAACCTTACCAAAAATGTCACCCTCTGCTATGAGTGGTTCTTATGTGCTGGATATTTGTTGCCTTCTGCTGGCTTTTTTTGCAGCATCCATTTAAAAACTGCTTATCATCTTTTTGATGTTATGTTATGCACACTACTGGTTCAAGTGCAACCATCCTTCTTTGTGCAGACTAGGTTTGTCCCAACAGATATACAGTACTAGTACCTCACAAATCTAAACCCCTTTTCCCAATAATCTTTTCTCAATCATTCATTGAGACTTCTCAGCTAAACTTAATTCTGTGCGTGGAAAAGTGGTATCCTCAGTCATTGATGCTGAAAATAAGCCACAGCCAATGAACAGCTTTTCCCAGCACTATCTACATAACTATTTGACACCTTCATACTAGGCAGAAAATTCATTGTGCAGATGGCACACCCATATCTCTATGTATAAACTTCTAAAAAAAGTGAATACCCCCCTACCGCAAGCTGATGTTCCAGGCTGAAGTCATATGCTACCATCTTATCCTTGATTTTTGTTGCCAACTTCTCTGTTTTCCTAGCTAATTTTGTTCACCTCCTTTGGCCCTATGAGAATGAACCTGCTCCCTAAGAATCAGGAGGTTATTACACTGATCATACACAGACAATGTCTGACCAGTAGTTATTCACATGACGCTCAATACAATACAATAGATAGCTCCACAGTCTCTGACAGCTGTCTGAGTGTCTACTTGCAATACAAGATCACAACAATGAATCCTAAATTGATATCACACCAAGGGGGAAATAGAGACAGTGTTGCTTAACCTGGGCGATTCCCTTCTCCTATACAGAGAGCCAGCTGCATCATGAACTTGCAAAACTCAGATGTATTCAGGAAAAATAATTGAGTAATAAGCATTTGCATTTCACCATTTATCTGCTCTTCTGGCTGGCTCAACAATAACAAAAAAGGAAAGTAAGAAAATATCATTTGGCACAGAAGTTTATATGCCTTGAAGCAATTTAGCCAATGTCTGTATTTCTTTTATTTTCTACTTCTATGCTGAATTTTTCTACGCTGCATTTTAAAAAAGAGGTAGTTACAAACTTTGCCCAGACTTTATACTATAACATGCTGAGATTCCTGCTGGGTGCCTACTTTTCATTTTCCCTATGCAAATAAATGAAGTGATTTTATCTGCTGACTTGCACAGAGGCAAAAAGATGCTTCCATACTCCAAAGGGGTGTGGACTGAACCCTGACCTTCAGAAGGGACTTTTTACATAAAAGGTTGTTGACGAGAGGGTAACATTTTCCATCTCTAACTGTGGATTGTTAATATATTCCTCTCATCTCCTGCTAATGAATGGAAAACCACTATATTCATTTAGAAAGGAAGGGAAATATTCACTCTCATATCTCTTATGTTCACTTTTTCATTCCATTTTCTTTTTTCATTGTGTAAGAAGTACTCAGTTGCAGCAAGTGGCACCATCTAAATGTCCTTGTTTGAACCCCCATAAAAGCTAACTGGGGGCAACCCTGGTTATACGTACTTGGATTGGAACGTATAAAGAAACTGGAATTAAAAAACACCTACCAACAACCAGCAACCCTATCCTGTAGGAAGATAATGGCAAACTACTTTCCTATAGCCAAGAAAACCACAAGGGTATGATAACGTAGTCACCAAAAGTAAAAAATGACATGCTTTTATGAATATGAATATATGTATGTATAGAAAATATCTGAGCATTTGGTAACTGGCCATCTTTCTTTTTCTTTCTTTCTTTCTTTCTTTCTTTCTTTCTTTCTTTCTTTCTTTCTTTCTTTCTTTCTTTCTTTCTTTCTTTCCTTCCTTCCTTTCTCTCTCTCTCTTTCCCCTCCCTCCCTCCTTCCCTTTTTGAAAAGTATGTAAAATGCAATGAAACAGGAAAAAAAATAAAGGAAGAAAAGAGGGGGGGGGGGTTCCAGGGAAAAGCAAACTGAGTGCAGGAAACAAAGAGAACAAAAATATAAAAATAATAACTTATGACTTTCTTTGCTCCTTATAACAATTCTCTTTCGAATTGTAATTCAGTGTAAATTTCAAATGCTTACTCCTTATAGAGGGACTCTGATCAATTCAAGGGTTGATAGAGAAACAAGCAGTACTCTCACATTTACCAAAAATTAGTTTTAATCATCTATTTAAAATTTTTCCTCATATCTCCAGAATAGAAGAGACTGGAGTAAATCTCTATGTATGTGACAAAGAGCATTTCTCCCTCATGGATGTAGCTAAACATCTGAGACCATCTGGCAAACAGCCCAGAGTATTGTGAATGTCTGGCTTGAGGTTACATCCACAACACATGGTTTTTCATGAGATGCAAATGTACTACACATCTGTAGCAATATTTTTAAGTTTGCTTTCTCAGTTAAGAAAATGATTAGAATACTTTTAACTAGAATATAATAGACAGCTTTAAAAGCAAACGGTTCTGTGTATGTAAGAATTAATAATCTTTGGAACAGATGTAAAAGAATTAGTCTTTAAAACATTAAGAAATATTTAAATTAGTATCACACATTTGGTGTAGAAGCTAGATAATAGGATGTAATTTAATATAGCAAAGTGGAGGAGTATTGATGCATGTAGAATTTGGCTTTGGCACCAGCTGTGAAATCTACTTACCTTCCCTACCGGTTCGGAAGCGCAAGCTTTTTCACCCTCTGCGCATGCGCAGAAGGCTTTGCGCATACAGAGGGTTAAAAACAAGAAAATGGCGGCGTCTGGGTGGGTGGGCGGAGCCTCACGCTGCCGCCGCTACCGGTTCTCCGAACCACCGGCGGCCACCACTACCAGTACACCCGAACTGGGCCGAACCGGTAGCATTTCACCTGTTTGGCACTTCTGTTTAAAGCAGACTGGCTTGTCTGAACTGAAGTTCCAAATAGTGAAGTTATATAGTCAATGTATATTTCACCATTGCTCATTTACCACCAAATTGCTTTGACTGTTAGTAGTTCAGATTCTTGTAGAAAGCTTAAACTTACAATAAATATTTATACTCATTTGGACGCCTGGATCTCCTGATTTTTCTGGCGCTTGACAGTGATTTTATGATTGTGGCAGTTCCTTAACAACCACTGCAAAAATGTCATAAAATTGGGTCAGTCACGTGATGATCCACTTAACAACCGTCATGATTTATGACCATAATAGGAAGGCTCCATTACAGTCGCAAGTCGAGGACTACCTGTAACAAGTCAGTTAACACAATCAGAAGAGTGTCTACCACTTTTACTGCTCCAAAGCCACAAGTTCTTAGGAATTTGGAAGTCCTTCCCAGTGTACTAGCACAAAGGATTTATTTATTCATTTCAATGAAACACTTAGGCACAAATTAATCTAGATGATGAACTCCTCCATCATAGAATAGGATGTTATTCCCACTAGAAATGTAGCATCGGTATCAGTTTTGAATATATGGATAATATTCATAATTCCTACCTTCTGGACAGGGTTATTTTAAATCTACAATCACTTTTGCAAAGATTTAAGGAATATAATAAACCTATTATACCTTCTCATGAAATTTAGCATACAATTGAAAGCAAGAAAAATTTCCAGCCTATAAAAATCAAGACTCGCTCTTATTTTTCAGTATTAAAAGCCCATATTGCCATCCAAATCATTTGAACAATATTCCAGCAAAGTGCAGCTTAATTTGTATAAGACCGTGATGGCAAACCTATGGCACGCATGCCACAGGTGGCACGCAGAGGCCTCTCTGCGGGCACGCGAGCCGTCACCCAGCTCAGCTCCATCGCACATGTTCATGCGCTTCCTGCCGGCCAGCTGATTTTCGGATACCTGCTGCACATGCATGGAGGGTGGGGTGCATGCGGGAGACATGCACGCATGCGCAGGGTGTGTGGGGGAGGCTCATGTGCACATGCACGGGGAGAGCACGGGGGAGTGTGGCACCCCCCGTGGCCAGTTTTTGGTCCCAGGAGGCTGTAGGGAGGCTGTTAGGCCCAAAATGGGGCGAGGGGGTCACACATGCATGCACGGGGGGCACACATGGGGGGGATGTCACACATGTATTGCATTATGGGTGCCGGCACGCACACGCACGCTGTTGCACGATCGCGCACTTTCAGCACACAAGAAGAAAAAGGTTAGCCATCACTGGTATAAGACATCTAACCAGTTATACTGATTTTTTTTTTCTGCACTGCTTCAAGAAACCAAAGAGTCAGTAATAGTTGTATCTTTTAAATAATCTTCTTTTGCTTTGGAGAATATGGGAACATATTACACAGTAAGGAACAAATTGAGCATAAGCAGTGCCCTGCTGGATCGGACCTCAGGCCCATCTTATCCAGCAGCCTGTTCTCACACAGGCAAACTAACTGCGCAAGGAAGTCTCCCAGTAGTCTCCCAGCAGATGGTTTTCAGAGGCAGTCACACTGCCATCAAGGCTAATAGTTATTGATCCACATGACTTTCATGAATCGATCCAAACCTTTTTTTAAAGCCAGCCAAGCTGATAACCAGCACCACATCTCATTCAGGCTATGTTGCTTGCTAAGACTGACAATGCCTCACACAAAGAATTTGCCTTCAAACCAAGTATGATCTTTGTGTTCCATCATGTGCATCTTCTTTAAATACTGAATTGTCTACTTCTGTATAATGATGTGCCTCAATGCTGAAATCAAGTGTTGGAGGCTTTTCCATTAACATTGTTACTTGCTTTATCCAATGTTCTTTTAATAAGCATGATCTGCAAAGGATCATAACTTAATGTCAATACTTTAATCTTCTGGCTCCAGGGAGTTCTTGTTTAATCACCCTCTGAGAAATTGGCAACTACGGCACATGTCACCAGAAAGGATAGCTAAAATGTTTAAAGATACATCTATGAAATGTTGGAAATGTCAGCAAATACCGGGTTCTTTCTATCACATGTGCTGAAGCCAAAGTGTATTGGAGTTCAATTCAAATGTGGATAGAAAAAATATTGAAACAACGTATAGAATTGAAACCAGAGATATTCCTGTTGGGTATATTACCAGAGAAATTTAATAAAGGAAATTAATATTTAATTATTCATATAATTACAGCAGCTAGAATTGCATTTGCGCAAAAATGGAAAGCAACAAAAGCCCCTTCTGAAAGGGAGATAATGAAAAAAAATATTGGATTGTGCGGAAATGAATAGATTGACAATGAAAATTAAAGATAAGGAAGACTCTGAATACTACAATGTATGGGGGAAACTTTATGATTGGTTAGAAAATGAATATGTATAGAAGACAAGTAACATTGATTAAGGAAAATAGAAAATTGAAGATGGTAGATCCAGGTGACAAAATTAGGTAGTTGAGGAGGCAGCATTAAGATAGTAGTTAATATACCTAGGAAAATATAAGATATATGCAGAGATATGGATGCGGCGGAAAAAAATTAGTTTAAGAGAAGCACTGACAATTAAATGGATTTAGGGATATAAGTTACCTGTCTGTTAACTATAGGATGGAATGTGACTAGACACACTCAGGGAAGGGTTAAGAGGGAGAAAAGGAAGTAGAGAAGGAAGGGAAGAAGGGGAGAGGAGGGAAGAAGGAAAGTGGGAGAGAAGGAGAAAGAAAGTAGAGGGAGGAGAGGGAGATAGAGGGAGGGGAGTGATATGGCATAAAGGTGAAAACAGGTGGGTAATAAAAGTATAAAAGGTGCAAATTAGGATATTGGTTTATGTTTTATTAAATAGAAATGTATAACTATGTATATTTGTTATGAATTAAGGTATATGTATGGATGTATTGTGTAGAAAAACAATAAACACTTTATTAAAAAAGAAAAAGAAATTGGCAACTTTGCTGCTAAGCGAAGCAGTCCTTAATTGGGAAATCAGTGATCAGTGTGCTTTCCAGCTACAAAATGAGACAAGACTACTTAGTTACACACTTTCAGTTTTTGCTTGCCTTCTAACCATTCCTCTGGCCTTTGGAATGCTCAAGTACTTGCTTACTGTCTTGTTCACATTGAAAGCAATGTAACTGCACCACAGTCTAGGCCTGGGAGCCGTGGGTATGCTACACAAACATCTTACAGTACTCAATTGAAATCTCTTCCTTTCTTTCCACTCTGTGGTGGTGAGGATGAGGGGAGAAAAAGAAAGCAATTTCTGTATTTTTTGGGGCTCCAAAATAAGCACTAGGGCTTATTTTCAGGGGATGTGTTATTTTTTTCCATGTATGAGAGGCCCACTTCTACTGCTTGTTCACGGCTGCAACGGAACAGGAGACTGCATGGGGCACCAGTACTGCCATCATGAAGTGCGGGTTGAAAACTGCACTGCACTGGCTTACCTCAGGGACCTGCAGCTAGGCCAGGGGTCAGCAACCTGTGGCTCTGGAGCCGCATGTGGCTCTTTCATCCCTCTGCTGTGGCTTCCTGTTGTCGGTCGGTAAAAGGAAAAGACACTGTGCTAGGAGGAGACTCTGATGGGGGAACCAGACTTCCAGTTGGCAGAGGAAAAAGGACGCTGTGCTAGGAGGAGACTCTATGGTGGGGGAACTGGACTTCCAGTTGGCAAAGGAAAAAGAACGCCATGCAAGGAGACACTATGGTGGAGGAACCGGCCTTCCGGTCGGCTCAAGAATTGAACAGGGAGCTTCCAATTAGGACTTTTGTGGCTCTTTGAGTGTTTAAGGTTGCCGACCCCTGAGCTAGGCCATTTACTCCCCGACACCCGCCTTACTTCACGGCGGTGGCTCCGGCAGCCCTGTCCAGCAGGACCCCGCATGGCCACTGGCCCACTTGTTCTGCAGAGCAGGCAAGCTGAGAGAAGGTGGAACGGAGTGGGCAGGCAGCCCTGGGAGGCTCATCTTCGTGTCTCTCGGCTTTCCCCCCTGCACCTCTGCCTCTGTCAGCTGCAGATGCTGCCGCGCGAAGACGAGCCTCTCATGGCCAGCCGGCCACTCCGGTCCTCAGCTTTTCCACATTCCATCTGGCACGTCTGGATCGCGGGCCTCCCCCCCACCTCTGCCTCCGCTTGCTGCTTGGAGGGGTAATCAACTAACCTGTGCTGCGCAGGCTGTTGCTGCTACTGGACACAGTCAGCCCCCGCGCCTTCGTCACCTCCGGTGCTGGCCACCCCCCCCCCCACTGATGACAACCTTAACTAGGGGTAACCTTATTTTTGGGGTAGGGCTTATATTAGGAACATGCTAAAAATCAGGCTAGGGTTTATTTTCAGGGAAGCAGGGTAGTCCTCATTTAGCAACTCACTCATTTAGTGACTGTGTGCAATTACACAATTATGAAAACGTAGCCTTACAATCAATCCTTGTATTTCTGACTTTACAGGTCTGTAAAGCAAAGAAGGTGAATTAAGATCATAAGAGCCAAGGTGGCGCAGCGGTTAGAGGCAGGTACTGCAGGCCACTTTAGCTGACACTGATCCGCAGGTCAGCGGTTCAAATCTCACCGGCTCAAGGTTGACTCAGCCTTCCATCCTTCCGAGGTAGGTAAAATGAGGACCCAGATTGTTGGGGGCAATATAAATATACATTGCTTACTGGTGTAAACCGCTTAGAGAGTGCTTGCACTGTGAGGCGGTATATAAATCTCACAAAATAAATAAATAAATAAATAAATAAATAAATAAATAAATAAATAAATAAATAAATAAATAAATAAATAAATAAATAAATAAATAAATAAGCACAGTCAGGGTTTCATTTAGCAACCCTTTCACTTAATGACCAAGTTGCTGGTCCCAATTGTGGTCATTAAACAAGGACCATCTATACCAGATGCAGTGGCATTTTGGAGGGGTCAAAAAAGACAATTCATCCCATTTTATTGTCTTCCCCTCACCAATATATTGCTGAACAGATACTGAGCACATAATAATTGGAATTTGTTACAACAGGAGGTATAATCTTGATTCATCTTTCCCAACTTCTTCTCCCAATGTTTTGGTCGTACAACTCCCAAATTCTCAGAAAGTATTATTTTGGCTGGAAATTTTGGGAGTTACTATTCTAACATATCTGGAGAAGGCTAGCTATCTTATTTCTTATTTTTGAGATCTTCACTAGCAAAAAAAATGAATAAAGCATAAAGCACAGTTCAAAACCAGTTGTTAGTATCTACTTTTAATAAGTACGTTACTTTTTACACTGAAAGTACCAGTTTCACCATTTCAGAGATAAAATAAGTATGAATTACTGAGAAATTCAATTTTACATTTATGAATTGCATAGACCAAACATCTTGCCATTCTCCATACATTCTGATTACAGTTCCTTAATAATTTGTTATCTACAAATTTTCACTGCAAGTCTGCAACTAATACATGTTTATGGGGTTCACAAAGAAGCTTATAACAGTTACCTTCTAGCTCAGTATTTTATACTAGTAAAAAAGCTGTTAACACTCACCCTTCCTAGTTCTTTATCTTCAAGTGCCAGGACCCCTGTGCTTTCTGTAAAAAGTTTCACTTTGACGACAGGCCGAGGATGGGTTGTGGTAAAATCCCCTTGGGTTCCCCATCTGTAACAACAACAAAATTGTGACATTCATAATCCAAGCCCATTAAGGGTAAGTGACACTCTGGGTTTCAATAAACAAATGCAGGCTTTTCACCTCCCTACAGACGTATTGAGTAGAAATCTACATCTGAACATTACATTTTGAGAGTGGCAGAGGTTTAAGGATTTTTCAGACATTAGTTTTGCAATTAAAAACCATTCAATGTGGCAGATGGCATGATGAAAGATTAATTATGCACTGAGTATACAACAAAAAGTGGATAGATTTGTGTAAACTATTTGAGATAAATTTGAATTTTTCCCATTAGAATATACTAAAGATATGAACACCAATCATGTTAAAGGTGTTTTTTCAAGTATTGTGCAGCTGTCTAGTAGAATGCTGTGAGTAGCGCCTAATGCGGTGTTGATGAACCTATGACACATGTGTAAGGTGACCAGATTTTTTTTTTAAGCGGGACACCATTGACGGGGGGGTGGGTTTCTAGGGGAGCCGCCATTTGAGTTTTGCCCTCTGCGCATGCGCAGAACGCTGTGCGCATGCGCAGAGGGCAAAAGAACGCAAATGTCGGCGTCTAGGTGGGTGGGTGGGAGGCGGGAGGCGGAGCTGGCAGTGGCTTGGGCTGGCTGGCTGGCAAGCGAGCGAGCGGGGCTGGCTTGGGAAGGGGAGCAGCCGGAGATGGTGCTCCAACCCAGCATCTCTTGGCTCTCCTGCTCCCCCTCCGCCAGCGCTGGGCTGCTGGAGTGACAGGGGGAGAAAGGAGATCAGGAGGCGGCGGCGGATCACAACAATCCCAGCGGCAGCTCCAGGCAGAGAGAGAGAGAGAGAGAGAAGCGAGCGAGCAAGTCACTCCGCCGCACGCGCTCACGAACACACACACACACACAAGCGCGCATACAGGCGCGCACGGCGGAGTGACTTGCTCGCTCGCTTCTCTCTCTCTCTCTCTGCCTGGAGCTGCCGCTGGGGTTGTTGTGATCCGCCGCCGCCTCCTGATCTCCTTTCTCCCCCTGTCACTCCAGCAGCCCAGCGCTGGCGGAGGGGAAGCAGGAGAGCCAAGAGTAAGGTGACCAGACGTCCCGCTGTTTTTTTTCAAAATGGCATTCTTTCCAAAAAAGCATGACTTTTTGGAAACAATGCGGGACGCGGGACACATGCTTGAAAAGCGTGTCTGTCCCGCCAAAAGCGGGACGTCTGGTCACCTTACACATGTGTCAAAGGTGACACGCCATGCCATTTCTGCTGACACACAAGCCCTCTAAGGCCTCTGAAAATCGAGCGGTCTCACATTCTCACATGATTTTCAGAGGCTGCACAAGCCCAGTGAGCGCAGGGCCCAGTCATGCGAAAGGGCTCTCCTCTTGCAGGGCCTCTGAGGCCTCCAAAAAATCACACAGGAACGGGATATGCTTTCCCGCTCTTTTGGGACACTGCGAGGCCCCGTATCAGCATTCTCTCATTCAGCATTTCAACAGCTACAACCCGAAAATAGATTTTCATTAATAGCATTTCAGCAGTCACAGTGAGCCTGAAAATAGTTTTCTTTTTAAAGGCTTGTTTTGATGGAGCCCAGTCACAGTCACCGGTTTTGCTTGTCTTGGAAAACAAAGGAGTGCCTTCCATAGAACAATTGCCATCACTGGGAGCTCGAAGCATGCCTTTTCTGTGGCAGCCCCTGCCCTATGGCATCCCCTGAAGGTCAGCAGGCCTCCACCCTCCCGGTTTTCTGTAAAGTTTTGAAGACCTGGCTTTTCCCTCAAGCACTGGGGATAGATGACTGCACATTAGAAGTTTGACTCGGTGCCAGTCTTTTTCGTTTTTAATGTTCTAATCTGTTTAGCTTTACAGTTTTAATAAAAAATAAATGAATATGTAACCACTTTTCAAAAACCTTGCCAAGAAAAACTGCAGGGACTTATCAAGGCACTCTCCAAGAATTGGACATGATTGAACAGAAGAAAAAAAGAAACCAAATAACTCCTGCGTCGCCAAACCAGACATCATCTGAAACATGTTGCTGATATTATCCTGCACTTTATTCCTACATCCTAGTAATCTGCAACTTGACAGCAATAGCACTTAGACTTATATACCGCTTCACAGTGCTTTACAGCCCTCTCTAAGAGGTTTACAGAGTCAGCCTATTGCCCCCAACAATCTGGGTCCTCATTTTACCGAACTTGGAAGGATGGAAGGCTGAGTCAACCTTGAGTTGGAGAGAATCGAACTGCCGAACTGCAAGCAGCTGGCAGTAGCAGAAGTAGCCTGCATTCTAACCACTGCGCCACCACGGCTCATATGAGGGCCAAAATGTTTCTTTTACTTTTATTCAGAACACAATGCATCCAACTGAAGCATCCAATAATATATGAGCATAGCCATATAAAAATATGGCTATGCTCATATATTATTGGATGCTTCAATTTTTGTGATGTAACTGGACAGATGACTATTTCTAAACCAGAGGTCTTCAAACTTGGCAACTTTAAGACTTGTGGACATAGCTGGCTGGAGAATTCTGGGAGTTGAAGTCCACAAGTCTTAAAGTTGCCAAGTTTGAAGACCTCTGTTCTAAACCAATCAACTTCTGCCCTGAAGTTCTTTGTTGGGGTAAGTGTAAAAGTAAATGTAAGCCATTTTCCTCATTCCCCCTTTTCATAGAGAAACTCCACTTTATCAGAGTATGCAAGGCAAGAATGGTTAGAATATGAAAGTTCTGTCAAGGAGGAAGTTGACTGGTGGAATTGGCTTACCAGCTGGCTACCCAATTTTGCATGGCTCAAAAATATTTTTATGATTCTTGTGTTAATGATGATACGGTTTATTTGTTGCGCTTACTTGCAATGTTTACCCACCATTATTAGTTGTTGTAAGGATTTGATTCCAAAGACTAAGTTATTGGATGATTCTTTTCAGTCAAAGCTTTAAAAAGACTCAAAGTTGGGAAATGGAGGACTCAGGTTGGAATTGGGAAAGTTTGTTAAAGGAATTGCTGACACAGAAAGTTGCAGCTGTGATGAGCGTAACAAATGGTGGGACACTACTGCCTAGCAACAAGAAAGTTACAAGTAAGGAGGATACACTAGAAGGATGCTAGCTAAGGCACATAGATATATAAACTTTAGTAACCTCTAGCTTATTATAATACCGGTAGTAAAAGACATACTTCTTTTGATAAGAAAGTGTATTAACATAAACATGTAATGTATGAAGAAGAAGGGTAAAGTAGAAGAATCTAATCAAAAGAAACGTGTCAAGGAACCAATGTGTGATTCTTAAGGTGTTAACCAGCGGTGAAATCTACTTACCTTTCCTACCGGTTCAGAAGTGCATGCTTTTTCACCCCTGCTCCTCTCTTGCGCACGCTTTTTCACCCTCTGCGCATGTGCAGAAGGCTTTGCGCATGTGCAGAGGGTTAAAAAAAGAAAATGGTGGTGTCCGGGTGGGTGGGCGGAGCCTCATGCTGCCACTGGTACCGGTCCTCCGAACTACCGGCGGCCGCCGCTACAGGTATGCTTGAACCGGGCCGAACCGGTAGCATTTCACCCCTGGTGTTAACCTCCTTAATCATAACTGTATAAAATTTGTGCTTATGCATTATTTGAGGTCTTGGCTCCTTTAGCTGCTGAGATCCTTTTGCTGGAATACTCCAATAAAAGAAGCTGGAAAAGCCGTTCCTCGTATCTGGTGGTCATTATTGGCTTTGATGCCAGGCTACAACCCATTTCGGGTACAACACATGTATAGCTAAAGTTTTCTGCCACGTGGAACTTCATGGCTGTCCAGTGTATACTTTAGGAAAATGCTGGGGGGGGGGGGGAATAAGGAGAATATGATGATGCAAATTGTTGTTGTTGTTCCTTCATGTCAGTGTTGATCCTGTTGACTGCCTGGACAAGTCGCTGCAGTTTTCTTGGCAAGGTTTCATAAATGGTTTGCTATTGCTTCCTTTCAAGAGTTCAGAGACAGTGATTGGCCCCAAGGTTAGGCGTAATGCCTAAGCCGGGATAGACCTCACAGCCTCTTGGTTTATAGTCTGGTTTCTTAACTACTTACACCAAATAAGTAACAACTGCTATAACTAACATTGAAAACAAATTACTTTAAGACAAGCTTCTATGTACATATTTTGTATGTAAATATTATGGCCACAACTATGTTTTCCATAATTTGCAATCCCCCTTAAAGATAGTAATTAGCAAATGGTATCAACTTCATAAAATGTGACTCATGGTAGAGTCATCTAAATAGCAAATTTCTTCTTTAACTAGACTGGTCTCCATGACACAGAATTAAGTCTATTTTACATTAGCATATGCATTGTTTTCTTATGTATAAAGCTTGTCTGCAACAGAAAGCATTTATGTGTTTTTCAAGTTACTAGTTTTTATTCCCCACCCCAAAGCATTTAACCATCTGTGAACTATCATAATATGAATTTATTCTGTTGGAAGGGTTGGGTGCCTGAGCGACAAAATACTGCCATCGCTTACACAAGGATGAAGCAATTACAACATGTCAATCACTGCATATTTAATTCTAATAGAGTTCTGAGATGGTGCTGCGAAAAAAGACAGGGAATGCATGGAAAAGAAACAAATTGGTGGAGAAAGAAAAAAGCTTATTTAGGATGATATTCTGAAAGAGGCAGGAGGGAGGGTATACAAACACAAAACATAGCGAATCTACATATTCTTAATATAATAGATAGATGAATAAACTGAACTGGCATCTAACTTAATGAAGCTAGTCTATTTTTGTGACTCTTATCACCAAAACATTGCTGTTTTGAAATAAGCCTAACATCATCCGCTTTTCTTGAATCCATTTTGTTAAATAGTCAAATTCTTTGATGCAAATGTTTACAGCATGATGCCGAGTTAAATTGGACACAGATATTCTCTTGGCTTCTATTTACCATAAGGATTATTAAGGCCAGTTTCCATTTCTTCTGCTTCACTGTGGTACACTGAAAAGTGTGCAGTATATTCCTTGTGGTGTTTTTAGCCACACTGATCAATAGGAGGCACTATGCAACCAGTTTTATTGTACTGAAGCTCATCAGATATAGGTAGTTGTTGGGGTATAATACCCATTATATGGGTACAACATCTATGGGGAATACCATCTGGCAATTCATTTTGATGTCCAAATAGGACAAAACCAGTCACACGGTGTTTCCTGGAGGTCAATGTAACAGAAAACACCACATAGGTTGTACACTATGTAAAAATGGGGAATCCATCTTCCTTAGAGTGACACTAGAAGTCATGTAAAACCCTGCACATGGGGGCATGACGTAATGATATCTGTATTTCTCTGCTCTGAGAGTTCAAGGGAAGGCGGACTGTATATACAATTCTGACAATTTCTATATAAACCTTCCTGCAATGACTAAGCATCTGGACCTGGATACCTCCTAAACCCGTGATGGCGAACCTATGGCACGTGTGCCACAGGTGGCACGCAGAGCCTTCTCTGTGGGCATGCCAGCTGTCACCCCAGCCCAGCTTCACTGCACATGCGCATGTCTCCCATTGGGCAGCTAGCCTTCTGGTCTCTGCTGCACATGCATGGGGAGGGGCGCATGGGGCAGGGCGCATGCATGGGGCCATGTGCATGCGTGGGTGTGCTCGCTTGCGTGGGGGCTCTCGCATGTGTGGTGTGCTCACATTGCATTTTGGGGGTTCACGCTTGTGTGCGGGAGCCCCCAGTGCCCCATTTTGGGCCTGGCAGGCCTCCTGCACCAACCTGGAAGCCAAAAATGGACGAGGGGGGTGGGGTGCATGCATGGGGGGTGGGGAACATGCACAGGCGGCACTCGCATTGCATTTTGGGGGTGTGCGCACACGCTTTGGGCACTCGGCATCAAAAAGGTTCGCCATCACTGCCCTAAACTAATGCACTGTATATAGTCAAATGTATATTGTGAACTGAAATGAAAAGGCCCATGAATTCAATTCCCAGTAGAGGGTTTGAACCTCTCAGAATAACAAGCTTCCTACAGTAGGTAGGTATACAACATTTTGGTGACATAAGGATTGTATTAAACAAAGGACAAAAATTGGACAAGGATGATGGACATTATGAGATGGGATAGATCATATCATACCTCCAAGGCAGAGCTAGAAATTCAATTCGTTTTTTGAATGTGAACCCAAAATTCAATAGTACAATTAGGAAGGGCTCCAAGATGTGTGTCATAAAATAGAATACTGGGTTGGAAGATGCTCATGCTGTGTGTGTGTTAAATGAAAGAGTTTTGCCTTGAAGTATAAGAACAAGCCTCATGTGCATTATAATATAGATACTAGGAACATTCTGTCTCGCTCTCTATGTGTACACATATAGATATACATATAAAACTGCTACACATATGTTGAGATGTTGTAATGCATACAACAATTTAATATTTCAAATGTTATATACTTATATTCTCCACAGTAATACAAATCTAACAGCTGCAGTGTTTATTGTAGTAATTTTATTTTAGTGACATCTGCAAACACTGTGTTGATCAGGATAACTTGATTTAGCAAAGACTGAAAAAAAATCCAAATTACTAAGATCAGTGTTAAGTAAGATTCTCTAGCTTTTTCATAGTACTGTGGGATTTATATTGGATTAGGAATCCAAAATGTTATTTTTATACAGAATAAAACAAGGAGAGGAATAAACATTGTGAACTGAGAATGTTAACTGTAAGAGCAACATGTAGACATATCTGTCCTTATCTGTCCAGATACTGAAGGTGACATTCTAGAACACGAAAACTGACAACTTCTCTCAAGGCTAGAGACTGATGTATAGGTAGTCATCAAGGTATGACCAGTCACTTAGTGATCATCTGAAGCTACAGCAGACTTCCTTGAGGATACTTACATCCTGGTTTTAAAATTCCAACAGCTCCCCCCCCCCCCATTTGCAGCATCTCACAGTCAAATAACTGCATTTTATGATGGCAATTAGTTCCAGTTTTTGGCAAAACCAGCCGATAGCAAAACATGGGTTTGCTTAATGACTGTGCCATTCACCTAGCAACAGTATATGCTTAATGACAGCCAGAAAAAAGATCATAAAGTAAGATTGGTCATGTGAGTGATCAATTTATGGTCATAACAAGTTGCGACCATTATGGATAGGCTCTATTATGGCCATAACTTGAGGACTATCTGTAGAGGAATACTAATAAAGCTTTGAAGAAGGTAGATGTCAGCTCTTTAAGGATAGAAGAGGTCAGAGAATAGATATTATCCCTGTTTCCCTGAAAAAAATAAGACCTATCCTGAAAATAAGCCCCAGCATGTTTTATGCGTATGCCTAATATAAGCCCTACCCCCAAAATAGCCCTTATTAAGAGACTGCGCAGCCAGCCGGCTGCCCATCCTGTCAGGTTGCTCATGGTGCCGTGGCCATGAGGTGAGGCAAGGTGGTGGGGGACCTGCCCCATGTGCTCCACACTGGCTTACCTCAGGTCCCCGCAGCCAGGTCATCCACGTCCCAACACCTGCCTCATGGCAGCAGCACCAACACCTGTCTGGGTTCCGACCGATGCCCTAATTAAATCATGAGCCTCAAGGCAAGCTTCAAAAGAAATCCAGTTATTTATTAGGAGCTTCATGTCGGCACAGACCAAGTGAAGCCAACTCTGGCCTCACTTAATTCGCGCCGCAGCTCTGACCCTGTTTCCCCCTTCCCCCCAAGGTGGGTCATCAGTCACATTTTCCAACCAAGTAATTTCGCA
Organism: Diadophis punctatus similis; assembly: GCA_023053685.1. Lineage (NCBI taxonomy): Eukaryota > Metazoa > Chordata > Lepidosauria > Squamata > Dipsadidae > Diadophis > Diadophis punctatus. The sequence goes on from JALIGW010000004.1 coordinate 63,753,762, forward strand.
GGTTGTAGAGGTCCCTCCCTCCAGCCACTGTGGGTATGTGTGGTTATGACCTTGACATTGCCGGCTGGAATGTGCTTTGTTTTGACTGAAATGCAAGTTCCTCAATGCAGCTGCAATGTTCGATTCCCCATCCCTCTGTCTATGGCAACTCGAGAGCAGGTCAGGAATGCTTCGTGAGTTGACAGGAGCCATGTGCAGAAGGAGCCCATGTGGCCACCGGCCCACATCTTTTGTTTGCTCGTGGTGTGCTGGTGCTTCGGCTGCAAGGCGAAACAGGTGTCGGGGCATGGGTAGCCTGGCTGCAGGGGCTCTGAGGTAAACTGATGCGGGGTGCATGGGGCATCTCCACCCCCTCTGCCTCACGGCGGCGGCACTGATGCACTACGTGGCCTGCTGCCATGCCACAAGCAAGCAGAAGTGGGCTTCCAATACATGGAAAAAAAGAAGACACCCCCTCCCCAAAAATAAGCCATAGTGCTTATTTTGGGGCCCAAAAGAAAATAAGTCCCAGTCTTATTTTCGGAGAAACATGGGTAGAACTTTTATTTTATTGATATACTGTAGGCTATAACAGAATCTTGATAGCCTGACAGCATTCCTCCCCCCACCCTTAAACTAAAGAGAGACAAAGCAGAACAATCTTGAATTCCTTTCTTACACCCTCTGGATTTCCTGGGTTAAATTCAAGCCATTTTCCTCATGGCTTCTGCATACAGATAGTCCTCAACTTATGATCATAATTGAGCCCAAAATTTCTGTTGCTAAGTGAGATAGTTTTTAAGCGAGTTTTACCCCATTTTACGACCTTTCTTGGCATAGTTTTAAGTTACTAGCATGGTTGTTAAGTGAATCTGGCTTCCTCACTGACTTTGCTCATCAGAAGGTTGCAAAAGGTGGTCACATGACCCTGGCACACCAGAACCGTCATAAATATGAACCAGTTGCCAAGCATCCAAATTTTGATCACATGACCACACAGGGATGCTGTAATGGTCATGTGAAAAATGGTCATAAGTTACATTTTTCATAGGTCACTGTAACTTCGAACGATCACTAAACAAATGGCTGTAAGATGAGGACTACGTGTATTTTTAATGCTATGTCTATATAGTAGTCCTCTATAATGGGAGAAGGAGGACTTCATATAGCAAATTATTTGTAGACAATCGTTCAGCAAATGAAGCTACTTCATTTGACGAAAGAAAGGGGGGAGGAATTCCAATATGTATATGTGATGAATCAGCATAGAACATAGCCACTTGATATTTGAAGAAAATTATTGTCATGAGCCAATCTTGAACTCAGATGGAAAGATGACTCATATGTAAAGTTCCCTTTCTGCTTCCCTAATTATGGAGATACATTTAGGAAGTCATAGCAATGCTAAATGTTTCCATGTCCCAAATATACACTGTTGAGTTTTCTAACCAAAGTCTATTGAGGAAAGCAATAAATGATATATGAATACATTGTGAAAAATTTGGGCAAGGATGAATTGCAACTAGAAATATAAATATAAAGCCATGTGGGCTTTAGAACATTCATTTCTACCAAACTGTCTTTGCATTAATTACAGCATTAAAATCCTACTATACAGTAAATATTTATTTCCTCCAGCTATGTACGCTCTCACAGATTATTCCCCAAAATGGAAAAATGCACAAAAAATTGATTCAATAACTAGCTAACGACAGGTTTCATAACTTATGGGAAATTACAATTGTATTATCTACAATTTCAACAGCACCCTCCAGATATTAATGAAGTTGGTAATTCATCAAGCCAAAAATATGAAATGCAATTATGTGGACCTCTATTTGGATAATATATTGCTATCTACATCACTGTATTAAAGAGCAAGTAGACCGATTCTTTCTTGCTCCATAGGCAGAATCAAAACCAGGGATACAACTACAAAGAAGGATGTTCAAGCTACACATAAGGAAGTATGTGAGGTAGCAGTCAGTGAATAACTTCCATGAGAAGTCATGATTTTTGCTTTGCTAGGAACCTTCAAATAGAGGCTAGTTATCTGTCTGCACTTGCATATCAGGAAACAAGTGAGAGACATCCACTTTACAACTGTTTTTAGACTAACTCCAGTGTGGCTGAATGCACAGTCACTTTGAGTAAATTCTACAAACAGTGGCAGCTTGGGAGGTTCCCCCTATGGCAGTGATGGCGAACCTATGGCACGCGTGCCACAAGTGGCACGTGGAGCCATATCTGCCGGCACGCGAGCCATTGCCTAGCTCAGCTCCAGCGCGCATGTGCGCGCCGGCCAGCTGATTTTTGGCTCACACAGATGCTCTGGGAGGGCGTTTTCAGCTTCCGGGGGGATGGGAGAGGGCGTTTTTGCCCTCCCCAGGCTCCAGGGAAGCCTCTGGAGCCTGGGGAGGGCAAAAAATGGGCCTACCGGGCTCACCAGAAGTTGGGAAACGGGCCATTTCCGGCCTCCAGAGGGCCTCTGGGGGGTCAGGGGACGCCGTTTTCTCCCTCCCCAGGCATTGAATTATGGGTGTGGGCACTCGCGCATGTGCGATAGTACGCACGCATGCACTTTCGGCACCCGAGGAAAAAAAGGTTCGCCATCACTGCCCTATGGTCTTTATATAGCCGTGATGGCGAACCTATGGCACCTGTGCCAGAGGTGGCATGTAGAGCCCTCTCTATGGGCATGCACACCGTCGGTAGCTGCTCTTCAAGTTTCCGGTGCACACATGCACGCTGGACAGCTGGTCTTCGCAGGTGCTGGAGCGCCAGAAAATGTCCTGAAAACGGCCAAAATACAGGCCATTTTTTGGGCCATTTTCAGGCAATTTTTGGCCCCCAAAACAGCATGAAAATGGCCTGAAAACAGCCCGAAAAACAGCTAAAAAACAGGCATGCACGCGCTGGCCAGCTGGTGTTCGGGTTTCCGGCGCTCTGGTGCACACATATGCATGTGCATGCACATGCGTTCCGGTTTGGGCCCTTGGTGGCAAAAAGGTTCGCTATCACTGTTATATAGGGTTCATGGATTCCATTTATATCTGGTTTCCATGTCAACTTACATAAATGACTGATTGATTGAGAGAGAGAGAGAGAGAGATACACACACACACAGACAGACAGACAGACAATAGAACAGACAGACAATAGAGAGACAGAAAGACAGACAAACAAATACACAAATTAATTAACCAGTTAAAACCAGAAATATCTAAATCAACCATCTGGAAAGGGACCTGGTTATGATTGCTTATCCCCTGAACTGATTAGGAATAATGCAGATTGATGGCTGCAATTGTTGGGTCTGCTTTTCACTTGTGTTGACAAATCTGCCTGAATCTAAAACTGGGGGTCTGACTATGGCTGATATCTATCGTTAGGAAAGGTAGGAATTGTAACTATTGGCCAATCAGTCATTTAAGCATGTTTAGCCAGCTTCATGCCATTCTTTCTAGAGAATTGTAATATTTTGGCAACATAGTGGCAAATGAACAGGCTGATTTTTAGAATCAGATGCTTCAGTTCAGATTACTATTTGGTTTTGAATATTTGGTGGAAAAATATACAGTACGCATAAATCTATATACTACTAAAACTCTCATTCCCCTAACTTTTAACTGGCAAAACAGTGCATCGTAGGGCAACAAATTATTTCGCCTCAAATTGACTAACTTACAGAATGACTCCAAACTCTGGGATCCATAACTCCAAATGGAATGAAATGTGACAGGGGGGGAGGGAGGAACAGGGAGGAAGGAATGGAGGAATGAGGAGGAACACATTCCTCCTCTGCTCCCTCCACATGCCTTCCCTGACCTGCTCAGCACCTCTTGGGCATCCCCATACACCCCCTGTGCACCTTCCCCGACTCTTGCAGTACCTAATGCTCACTCCCCAATCATCCCTGATCCACATCATTCAATGCGTACCTTCCCTGACCCATGTAGCACTTCTTCTGGATCCCTATGCACCCTATCTGAGCCACCTGATATTTCTTACACGCACCTTTCCCAACCCACATGGCACATCTCATGCTTCCATGTACCATTCCCGCCCCCTATTTTCATGCACTCCTCGCTTCCTCCCCACCTGGCAGTTGCCACTTTTCCCTGGTCTTCTTACTACTAGCTTCTCCACAAATTACTGAGAAGCCAGCAAGAATTTGAGGGAGGGAGGAAGGAAGGAAGGAAGTGTCACGTAGTGAATATTGTCAGTTGTATTTCTATGCAGGGTGATGCACCCCTATCCTAATATTATGGTACATTCCAATACAGGCAGAACACGTGATATGAGTTGTACGCATGTGTGCATTCCTAAACCACCATTAATTCTTTTTGACTTGGCTCTTGACCTGAACGGTCACATTTTCTTAGCAAAAATGTAATTATTCAGGATTTATTGTTTTTGTACCAAAATAAATATTTTCTATTAGACTTTTAATCTCGGCTTTATTTCTAACTGTCTGAATTCCAAGAAAAGATCTAAATCGCCTCTATGAGATATTTATTCTCACCTCAACAGGAAGGAAGGAAGGAAGGAAGGAAGGAAGGAAGGAAGGAAGGAAGGAAGGAAGGAAGGAAGGAAGGAAGGAAGGAAGGAACTGAAATTGTTTTAACAAAATGTAGCTTACTGCATTTACATGTTTGTTAAAACTCATTTTTCTCCCACAAATATTGTCTCCTGATCTGCTCATTTTCATTTATGAGTACCTAGTGCAGTCCTCTGGATATGGAATACCACACTCAACACAGCCCAATGTTGAAGTGTGCTGAATTACAGAATCAACAGAATAGTTTCAAAGCAACTAGGTACTTTTATTGCACATAATTATTTTAAAAAGCCTTTCTACTATTATACTTTAATACTTTACTCCCAGTAATTCTCAAAGGCACAATTAAGAGGAGTTTTTATATGAAGAAGTTATATCTTTGAAATTTATGCTTAGGTCACATGTTTTGCCTATGCTTTTCTATACTGTATTTTCTACAGAGACTGTAGGCAATAGCCATAACAACAACCAGTATCTGATAGTACCCAACATCTCATGGAACTTCTAAACAAATACAGACACATAACTCAGTTTGCAAATCTAAGTTTGGTTGCACTACCTGAATATTTAAATTAAATTAAAATAGCTTGTTTACTGTCTATAACGTCACCTATTGCATTAAATCTCTACAAATTATTAATATTTGTGGCATTGGTTTGTGACCATAATACTAAAGTTTTGGTTTATCTCTGATATAAATGAATGAGTACCAATGAACTGAATTCTCTAACAAATGCCATTCTCTGTTCAAAAACTTGTACAACCTAGCATATTTTCAGGAAGACTGGAACATATCTTAAAAGTTTACCTTAGGCAAAACAACATATAAAACTCTGTATATTCCATATTGAAATATAGAAAGTTCCATATGGTGAATGAATGCACATTTCCCAATATTTTTAAAATACAAACAGCAAGAACAGCAACAAAACCTTGAGCGGATGTGCATAAATACAAGATGAATCAATTAAACTTAAATCCAGTCTCTATTAATTATTTTACCAAATGTTACCACACAGAAGTTTTAAATACGTAAGCACTTCCAGCATTCTGTATAATTCTGTTATCATACTCTGACATTCATTAAGCAGTTGCCAAATGTTGCAGCCTTTATCATCATTCATGATAAAATATTTATGAGAAAGAAAATTAAAATGGTTTAAAAATCCAGTGGGCATTCCAGTGCTCAAGCTCTATTTTATTCCAGAATGACAGAGTTAATAATGGAGAATAAAATGCTGAAGACTAGCTATACAAGGAGATGGGAATCCCTGTTGTTTGAAAGCAACAGACTGATGCATTGCTCCATGAGCTCAACTTCAATGAAAGTGTTCTTCTAACTGAGAGTGGAGAGAAAAGGTCACTATCATATGCTGGTGGCCTTTTGAAACCTTAAAAAAGCAGAAAACTGCTGGGAAGGCGACATAAAAGTATTCCACACACTTTAAGAAAGCTTTAATATGGCTGAAATTGAAAGGAGCTGAACAGCCTTATTTTAAGAAGAATCCTCAGCAAAACAACAATAGAATGTTTCTGAAATATATTTGCCTGTTAGATATGTTTATATGTCCCATTTTAAAAGAGATAGTAGATCAGATTTATATTCTAGCAAAGGAGACAAAATATAGATCATATATTTTTTAAAGAACCAGTTCAACTAATATGATCCAGGGCAATCATATGCGTCTGTTTCTCTTTATATTTTTTCACAATCTAGCATTCTGTCCAGTTTCAAGAATATTATTTTAACTATATAATCATCATAATCATCATACCATATAATAAACAATGGTAGGAAGTTGTTGAGATTAAATTTACCGTATTTTTCAGACTATAAAATGCAGCGGAGTATAAGACGCACCAAGATTTCGAAGAGGTAAACAAGAAAATAAAAGGTTTTTGCCCTCCCCGGCCCCCAGGAGCACTCTGCAGGCCTCCCAAACCCTCTGCGCATCCCATTTTTGCAAAATCGGGGCGCGGAGAGAGTTTGGGAGGCCTGCAGAGTGCTCCTGGGGGGCCAGGGAGGGCAAAAACATGATGCATGTGGGGTTTGGGAGGTGAAAAACAGGCCTGTTTTTTTTGCAAAAATGGCGTGCAGAGGATTTGGGAGGCCTGCAGAGTGCTCCTGGGGACTGGGGAGGGCAAAAATGCCATTTTTGCAAAACATGGGCCTGTTTTTCACCTCCCAAACCCCCCACGCATCGCGTTGTTGCACTCCCCAGTCCCCAGGAGCACTCTGCAGACCTCCCAAGCCCTCCGCGCACCCCGCTTTTGCAAAAAATGGGCCTGTTTTTGGCAAAAATGGGACACACGGGGTGGGGTTTTGGGAGGCCAAAAATGGCTGTATTTGGTGTATAAGACAAACCAACATTAATCTTAGAAGACCAGTCTCATTCAAAAAGAGCCAGTTTGGTCTAGTCATTAAAGCACCAGGCTAGAAGCCAGGAGAGTGTTAAATTCTAGTCCTGCCTCAGGCATGAAAGCCAACTGGGCAATTCTGGGACAATCATTCTCTCTCAGCCCAATCCACCTCACGGGGCCGTTGTGGGGAAAGTAGGAAGAGGAAGAATTATTTTGTGTCTTCATTGCCTTGAGTTATTTATTAAAATGATATAAATAAATAAATAAATATATATGATCCTGATCTCGTTTCACTTTAGCACCATTTTAGGAAAAGTAAGATTTACTGTTTTTTCAAAGATTTTCAGTATAAATCCTCATTGGCATTAGAAATGATTGCAAGAGATTTGTGAGGCATGATTCCTGTTCAAAATGTCAACTTCTTTTATTAAAGGTCATGATATTCATAGTTTACTTATATCAACAGTTTTGCAACCTGCATTTCTCTACACTATCTCTAACGTCACCAGAAGTCATAGCCTTAGGCAGGCCTTCTTATGCACGGGCACAATGTGTGAGTAAGGAAGCCATCTGTGAATGCCACTTGCCACATTCTCGGGTGTACCCAATCCACCATGGATGCCCAGTGAAAGCAAATAAATGCTCTCTTTAGATTCCTACAACTACAATGCAAGGGCCTGCAAATCTAGACAGAATGTTCACAATCCCTGGCTTTGATCTGGCACTTTTTCAAAATTTAATTTAAGAATTAATCTAATTTGAGAATGTTAATGAAATATTTAATACTGTAGTCCAGGGGTGGGTTCCAACTTACCTCACTGCTGGTTCACTTCCTCCCGTGCCGCGTGGGAGTGCGCGCTTTGCGCGCGCATGCACAGTGCAAAAACTCCTGATTTTTTTTAAGTCAAAAACAAAAAGGTGACTCATGTGCAGTGCCGAAAACTCGGCTTCTGAGCATTGCACATATTTTTTTTAAAAAAAATCGAAAAAAAATTCAAAAACTTTCAAAAAAAAAAAAAAGATGACGGTGCCAACAGACTGGCACAGACCCATCTGGTTCTGTGACATCATTGTGACATCACCAGCGGGTCACTACCAGTTCAAGCGAACCGGTCCGAACTGGGAGGAACCCCCCCTCTGCTATAGTCTTCTCTTTAGGGGAAAAAAGGAGAAGTGAACAAACACTGAAGTCCAACATTTCTTTTCAACAGCTCAGACATCTATTAGGCCAATCTTTCAAAAGACCAGGCAACATTCCTGAGTATGGAAAAGAAAATCATTTCTCCTGTCCATATTACCTAGCAGCTTATGGTTCCTCTTATCAGTTATTTCATACTTTCAGTCCAAATGGATGAACAAGAGGAGAGAAGGGAATACGACAAAGGTACATTCTCTTTTTTCTTAAATAATCCAGATCTAGAGAGCTGCACAGTTTTAAAACAAAAAATGTTAATGTTTTAGCTGTGGCATGGAAAGCTACTGATCGGTACTCTGAAGTTCTGAATTATACATTGCAGTTAAGGCACTGTGGCAAGCATGCTGAAAATGAATTTTAAAAAATTTCACCACCATTTTGCTATTCCAAGGACAGGCAAGCTACATGAACTCTCAGAATGCCAACATCATGCTACTAGAATTCAGTGGTATAATGCCTGATTTTTGTTTCATCTTTGGTGTGTATTTTTTGAATCACTATGGCAAAACGCTCCCATTCCCAGCCTAAAAATTAAAAACCTGTTATGTCATTCAAATGCCTTTTGCAATCCATGTAGAGATGGGGACAATACATCACAGTCCCCTCATCCCATAGTTACTTGCCTCCGAGCTACCTGATTTATTGATCGACTCTTCCTACATTTCTGTCCTTTCCCTCCTTCCTTTCCCTCTAATTACTTATGACTGGTTGTTTAGCGACAATTAAAGAGTTATGATGAACCCCCCAAAAAGGTAATTAGGATCTGGGCTCAAAAGTTTCAGTGGCCACTCCATCAGTCACGTGATTCCATTTTGGGAATTTGGAAACCAGATGTTTGCAGCATCCCAGGGTTATGTGACCATGATTTATGGTTTATGGAAAAAATGCCCGTTGCATACAATGGTTCAGTTAACAACAGCAGATACACTTAACGACTGCTACAAAAAATGTCATAAAATCAGATCAGTCACAGGATGACCCACTTAATAATCAGAATGATTTATGGTGGTAATTCTGGGCTCAATTAGAGTTGTAAGTTGAAGACTACCTATACTCCCTTTTTCCTTTATTATACTGGTTTCATTTTCACCATCTTATCTTTTCTTTGTTAAGTTTTTCTTGCTCTTCCTTCTCTTTCCCTTCTGTTTTTTTTAAACATGTATCATTCAGAGAATGTCCCTGTCTTTAGCAATTAAGAAACTAGAGCAGTAATCCACATCTGTACACATTGCAGATGACTCCTGTTGCTACCACTCTTACATCTAGGATCTGGACATTCAAACCACAGCTTGAGATCTTTTCTCTTCTATTCACTATACTTTCACAATCAGCTTCTCATTCCTTGAGATGAGATATTACTCTTTAAGGTCTTTGTATGCCTTTAAATGCTTCTTGGGCTAATATCATTATTCAATACTGAGATGTCTTTAAGTGTGCAATGTATACAATAAAGATGAAATGTTTTCCAACATTGTATTATATAGGTTGTCAATTGCTTTTTATTTTAATATTTGTTATGTTCTGTTTCTGAAAATTGCAGTAGGGTATGGATGTACTCAACAATTACTAAATTACTCCCCTTCCAATGCCCATTTTTTGGTATCTATTGCATTTGTTTACGAAAATCTGTGTTTTATGATGATCTATGACCAAAATACTGTATTTTTCGGAATATAAGATGCACCAAAAAGAGGGTGGAAATGTCGGTGCGTCTTATATACCGAATACAGCCATTTGTGGCCTCCCGATGCCCCGCCCCCACATCCCACTTTTGCAAAAAATGGGCCGTTTTTTGCAAAAACGGGGGCATTTTTGCCATCCCCCACCCCCTAGAAGCACTCTGCAGGCTTCCCAAACCCTCTGCATGCCCTGTTTTTGAAAAAAAAAACGGGCAAAAAATGGGCCGTTTTTTGCAAAAATTGGGGCGTTTTTGCCTTCTAATTACCCCATCTAGCATGACTGGAGGAGGAATTCTGGGAGTTGAAGTCCACTAGTCTTAAAGCTGTCAAGTTTGAAGACCTCTGGGTTAGGGGTGCAAGGGTCTTCAAACTTGGGAAGTTTAAGACTTGTGGACTTCAACTCCCAATGCTGAGCTAGCATGACTGGAGGAGGAATTCTGGGAGTTGAAGCCCACAAGTCTTAAAGCTGTCAAGTTTGAAGTTTGTAAAAAGTGTACATGGTTGTAAAAAGTGTACATGGTTGTAAAAAGTATACATGGTTGTAAAACTATTCTGCTACACTGGTATTTTATTAAATAATACAGTATATTATTACACCATTTGGTTCAGAATACTTTTTTCCTTGTTTTCCTCCTCTAAAATCTAGGTGCATCTTATACTCCGAAAAATAGGGTAAATGTGCTGTTTTAAGACAGTACTTCAATACTTTAAACATTTAGCAGTTTACTGTCTTCCTCACCATTGTTTTCCAATTATATTGTACAGATTTTTGTTTTTAATTGGCTCTGAATATATTATTGCCACTCAGTGTGAAAACAAGCAGAAATGTATGAATCTGGGACTTTTTTGTTGTTGTCAAAATGGTCTCAGGTTTAATCCTGCATACTTCCTGCACTGTATATATTTCAAAAATGGAACCTACAGTGCAGGAAGTTTCAAAGTACACATTTATTTAGAGAGACGAAAAACACATAAGCTGTGTTGCAAAACACATGCTTATATTACTTTCAAATGGAGTTTTATACTTGTTTAGCAAATGTCAAGTTCATAGTTGGCCCACAAGGAATTTCATGACTACAATCTTCAAAACAGTATCTCCCAGCACACATTAAAGAGCAGGATACACTGTCGGTAGTATGTCTTAAAACAGATCTACAAAAGATTGTGAGTGATGTTTTAACAGAAGGGAAAAGCTTTTGAAGAACGTATATCATCCCAGAGGCCAATCAAATGAATCAGAAGCACAATTAATTAACTTCCTGTGTGTCATCCTTGGAATGAAAGTTCCCTCCTGGAGTCTTTTTGTTTAGTGCATCCTCCAAAAATGAGCTGAAAGGAGATTCAAGAGGAAGCCATCCACAAGTCCCATAATCTTCAACAAAGACTTCACTGAATGAGTTGGATGTTATGCAAATTATAACTTATCTGGAGGACTCCAGGTTGAAGAAAGTTGTCATATAATAAATTTTATCAGTATTAATTTATGGAATTTTAATTTTAAGCTATGTGTACAAGTTGAATCTCAGCCAAGCAAAGCACGTCTGACTGATTGAATACATTTATGAATATCCATCCAGAAGATCCAGCAACATAAAAGAGCAACAAAAGGCAGAAAGAAAGAAAAATATTACACATGAAAACCAATCATTTCATCTTCATTATATTTTACCACACGTCAGCTGTTAAAATGTAAGTTCCGAAGAGAACACTTCCACATTGAGATACCCCATTTTCATTAAACCTGATCAAAAAGAGTTCAAGGCAGCATACATTTAAACTGAAAACATGTGGGCATAGAGATAGATAGACAGGCAGACAGGATATTACCAATGAATTTATCAAACATTATCAAATAGATCAATAATATTATCACCCAGCTAAATGGAAGCACTTAGCTGACCTTGACTAAACTTGAAAAGGTAAACAGGGTTGGACTTAGTTTTTATTTGGAAAAGAGGCCACCAGAAAATCCCAGCTTGAAGATTAGACTAGGAAATTGACAGAACTTTATAGAAGTAGGCAACACCAAACATCTTACATATTACATACAATCTCTATAAAGTCACTGGGGATTGTAAGACTTTACTTATTTTACTCAAATAAATAAATTTGGGACTATGGCCTATTTAGTAAATTAAGAATAATCATGATGAATTATGATTCATCCACTTTATTATGTTTTTAGAGAATAAAAGCAAAACATAATTCTAGAAGGAATGGCAAAACAAGATGTGTTTTGCCGTCTTGGCTTCTATGTAGTCATACATTGAGTAGAATGAAATGAAATAAATAAGGGGACCAACATTATTGGCCTCCACCCTTTAATGTTGCCTTCGTCTCATTCCCAGTCAATGGGTTATATAGTCTTAAGTATTTGTCAACTACAAACATTTTCAAATAGTATTTTCTCCTCCATTATTCTGACATCATCCAAGGGCAGCTCCAGGCTATGTAAAATCTGTTATTCATTGTCACTTGTTATGATGGAGGACAAGTAGGGTGACAGTGTCTTTAAATAAAGGGGCATTTATAAGCCATTTCAAGTTGGTGTGAGCATCAGTGTCATCCATGCAGGGTGTGTGTGTGTGTGTGTGTGTGTGTGTGTGTGTGTGTGTGTGTGTGTGTGTGTGTATGTGTGTCAAAAATATTAAGAGGGTTCTGCAGCAATATGACAAAACCTGCCTTATTGTTCATATGAGCAACATAGACACATGCACAAAAGAGGCAGGGTTTTGCTAATTCTGCTAAGATAACCATATTAATTTTATTCATCCTCATGTAGATGCTGATGTTGGACATGTCTATTTTCCTCTGTTTTCCCATCAGGTCTTTTCTGCAACCCTTCTGCTGTTAACTCCTAGAAGAGATGTGCCACCCAGGCCACCAGTCTGTCATTTTTCCATCAGTTCTACAAATGAGTGACTTGTTACTTTTTGCTAATTTTTACTTTCATAAACATAAATCCAAATTTAGAGCAAATTTTACTATGAGACTGAAGGGATCCTCCTTTTTTAAAAAAAAAAAGGGGGGGGGAAATCCCATCATTTGAAAATCTTACTGTGGTCTTGAAGCTTCAGCTTGGTCTGTTTGAAGTTTCTCTCCTCCTTCTACTTCCATTGTACAGTAAACAATACGGCTCGGAGCTAGAGACTTTAAGCCTTGAACTTCCATTATAACAATCTGTACAAGAAAAATACAACCAGTGCATTGACATAACAGTTTGAAAGATATACTCAGTACACAGGAGGCAATGTTACCATTGGCTAAAAATGTAGGTCTCACTCAGATTTATAAAAATGTAAGGTTATTGCCGCTTTATACAGTTCATTTATTTATTTATTTATTTATTTATTTATTTATTTATTTATTTATTTATTTTGTGAGATTTATATACCGCCTCACAGTGCAAGCACTCTCTAAGCAGTTTACACCAGTTAGCAATGTATATTTATATTGCCCCCAACAATCTGGGTCCTCATTTTACCTACCTCAGAAGGATGGAAGGCTGAGTCAACCTTGAGCCGGTGAGATTTGAACCGCTGACCTGAGGATCACAGTCAGCTAAAGTGGCCTGCAGTACTACACTCTAACCGCTGTGCCACCTCAGCTCTATATTCATGTGTACAGAGCAACCGTCATACTAAGCATCACACTGAGTTTTAAAAATCCAAAAATCCTATATGTAGCAGCTTATACTACATTAGGGTTATATTTGTCCTATCAGTAAATATGCTGCAATGTATAATCAAATGATTATAATATTTTAGGATGTAAAGACTATTATAACACCTCTGTTCACCAACAGACTTTTGAGTCTGTTACTTATTGTAGAGTGCAAGACTTATTGCTAGTGTAATTGTGGATGCTTTTGGATCATGACTAGTGGCCACAAAGCTTCATATGTACCTTTTTGTACAAATATTACTCATCAGCAAGTGAGGGACAATGCTGGGACAAATAAACAAATTGGTAAGTTTTGAATACAAGAAAAACATATGAAGAAATTAGTAATATTTCAAATATATTAAAAATACTGTATTTAGATCTAATCTGATACATAGCAACTGAGCATTTGTATAAACTACTGCATACCCAACTATTGTAAGACTTACCTTGATCTGAACATAGAACTGTGAACTTTCACATATTAAAATAACACTCATCTCAAGTGCAAATCAGAATTGATCCCAGCTCATTTGAAGATACTTTGCCTGGATGTAGCTAGGGGAAACTTAATCTTTGATTGATAGCAGAATGCTGCTACAACTGGTGGTCAAAATTCCAAACTTCAATTTATTCATATTGCTGGGAAGAATTATGAACAGAGTTGAGCTGCCATTCTCATGTCCAACCAGAGACATATAAAAACATTTTCACACCATTAAACCCAGGATGTTAAAGGCCCTCCATATCAACATCTAATTGCCCAAAGTTCCACTTCTAGGTTTAATGTCATCCATGTGGGTTTTGAAATGTAAGCCACATGCTGCCTTAATGGCTTGCCACTTCAGAAATTGAAATTATTGTCTTGAAGACAACAAATTAAATTATGACTGTGAAGGTGATTGTTCCTTAACTCAAATTCTTTAAACTTTAATCAATGTCATCATGCTATTGGGAAACCATTGTTTTCTTGATTACAGAAATGTGCATTGTGACCAGGTCAACTTGCAGAGAGATTTCTCTGATTGAAAACAGGCACAGTATCATTTTGGTTTCCTGTGAAATGGGAGAAAAAGGAGAAACCAAACATCTTGGAAAAAGGTTTTTGCAAGGAAACGCTACTTTTATGCAGTTTTTCAAATATCTCCAGAAAATTTAGTTCACTTACTACATAAGTTAGCAGTTTCTGTACACTTTGAAATTAATTAAGTTAAATTCTTTCCTTCCAGCTATGAAAAGATAAGAGTGTTTTTAGACTTACAAGTTCTAGAAATATTCTACTAGTTTTCCACTGCCAAAAAACTACCAGGATATGACATGTAATATAGGCAGCCAGTTCTAAGCATTTTATTTTAAAGTTAATACTTTTCTCTTTAAAAAAGTTATCAATTCTACTTGCATTGTAGTACTGGGAATCTAAACTGAAGCACATCTTCAGAGATTAGGAAGGAAAATATTTCAACAGATAACAATAATTTGGAGTATACTGGCTTAAAATGACTCCTTGGTTGCACAAATAGACACATAATATTTTTTAAAACAACTCTGGCTTTCTCATTTATAACAAACCCGCATGTCTATTCAATTTTTCTTTTTCTTTTTTTAAAAAAGATAATCCTATGATAAAGATATCTCTATTGAGCTGTACACACACACACACACACACACACACACACACACACACACACACACACACACACACACACAAGCATGCATTCAAACCTACATACATACCAATTCTATATGCTCTCTCAGGTCTAACCAGTTACGAGCAAAACACATAAAAGAGGAGAGACCTGTTCCCTGATAACTTTTCAGCCATTTTGATTCCGAGTAATTCGCCTTGTCACACTGCTAGGTTGTGAAGCAGTGTGGATACCCTTAGAGCAGTGGTTCCCAACCTGTGATACGTGTACCACTAGTGGTACGCGAGGGCCTTCCAGGTGGTACGCGAACACTTTCGGGGTCATGAACGATTTTTAGTTAGTTATTTTTTACTTCACAAAAATGTTTACTGCCTAACACAAGATAATCTGGCAACGATTTGCAACTGTTGCCACACGCCACCCACCTGGTCCCAGCGGCCCGAGAATCCAGTTGCTGGATGCACGGGGCCAAAAAAGGAACGGTACAATTATGGAAATAAAGTGAATTTAGTTTCTCTGGAACCAGGTGGTACGCGGTGACTGTACGGGACCTCCAAGTGGTACTCGGTCAAAAAAAGGTTGGGAACCACTGCCTTAGAGTGATGCCAATGTCTGCCCAAGAAATATGGTGTTGTCTTCCTTATGAAACATTTGAGACTGAATTCCATTCTTGACTGAACATCACTTTTAATGTCTGTAGCTCAATTCGCTTCCGACACAATTTACTTTGACTCACAAATAGATTGTGAATCTATTTCAGATTTATGAACTGTAAAACAGTTCATTTTTGCAGCATACTATAGAAGTATTCAAAAAAAGGGCATGTGAATTTGACCCACAAGATCTTTTTACTCAAACTGCCAACAGAGTGACAAAGGAGGCAATCACCTTATAGAACTAAATCCCATTACTACAATATAGACTTTGTACCTCTTAAAAAACAACCCTTCCTGCTGGAGTTGGAGCTAGTGGCCTCCCCTTCACTTTCAGCAGTAGTGATTTTATTCTCTTGAAAAGTGTACTGGAGATGACAAGTTGAATAAAATAAATAAATATTTGCTCAACTTTTTCTCATGTTAACAGAAGAATGCAACTTGTTGTATTATCTTTGAACAATAACCAAAGCATAATGAAGATACTATAATTTTATAACCAACACACATATATGTAATACTTCAGTGAAAATATCAAGAATTTAGATCAGGAATAGGAAAAGACTAAAAAGTTAGAACATGGTACATGTTTCAGACTTCCGGGGCAGTTATTTAAGCCTTTTTTAAAAGGGTGTGTGTGAACCAATGAGAAATCATATGTCCCTGTTAAAGAAAGGCTAGCATTAAAGCAGCGGTTCCCAACCTGGGGGTCGGGACCCCTTTGGGGGTCGAACGACCATTTCCCAGGGGTCGCCCCAGCATCCTCAGTTCCCCCCCCCACTGCCACAAGCCTGGCCATATCGCGCCCCACAACCCGCGCCCCCACTGCGCCCCACCACGCTGCCGCCATTTGGGTTCTTTTACCGTCTGCGCATGCATAGCACGCTTTGCGCATGCGCAGAGGGTAAAAGAACCCAAATGGCGGCGGGGTGGGTTACGGTGGGGGCGTGGGGGCGGGGCACAGGTCGTGGCATTAGGAAGGTTGGGAACCACTGCATTAAAGCAAGAATCTAGAGATCCTAGACTTTAAACTGAAATTTTAAAGAGCCTTGGTCGCTCTGATGGATGATCTCTGGCGGGCCCGGGATGGGGGTAACTCCTCCATCCTGGTGCTACTTGACCTCTCAGCGGCGTTCGATACCATCAACCATGGTATCCTTCTGCATCGTCTCGGTGAATTGGGGGTGGGAGGCACTGTTTTATGGTGGTTCTCCTCTTATCTCACCGATAGGATGCAGTCGGTGTTAACAGGAGGGCAGAGATCGTCCCCTAGGCCCCTATCATGTGGGGTGCCTCAGGGGTCGGTTCTCTCGCCCATCCTGTTTAACATTTACATGAAACCGCTGGGTGACATCATCCGCAGGCATGGGGTGCGTTTCCATCAGTACGCTGACGACACCCAGCTGTACATCACCACCCCGTCTGATTTCAGAGAGGCAGTTGATGTAATGTGCCGGTGCCTGGACGACGTTAGGATCTGGATGGGGAGGAACAGACTCAGACTTAATCCCGACAAGACTGAGTGGCTTTGGATATTGCCTCCTAAGGACCATGACAATTGTCCCTCCTTGACGTTCGAGGGAGCGAAACTGACCCCCTCGGATCAGGCTCGCAACTTGGGGGTCCTCCTAGATCCACAGCTAAAATTGGATCACCATCTCTCCGCTGTGGCTAGGGGGGCCTTTGCACAGGTTCACCTGGTGCACCAGTTGCGGCCATACTTGGAGAAGGAGGCTCTACTCACAGTCACTCATGCCCTTGTCACCTCGCGCCTGGACTACTGCAACACGCTCTACATGGGGCTACCCTTGAAGAGTATCCGGAGACTTCAGCTGGTGCAAAATGCGGCTGCGCGTGCTGTGGTGGGTGTGCCAAGGTACACCCACGTGACACCTGTACTCCGCCAGCTGCACTGGTTGCCCATCGGTCTCTGGGTCCGATTCAAGGTGTTGATCACTATCTTTAAAGCCCTTCATGGCTTAGGACCAGGTTATCTCCGGGACCGCATTCTGCCTCACACTTCCCTTCGACCGGTTAGGGCCCACAGAGTTGGCCTCCTCCAGGTCCCATCGGCTAAGCAATGTCGCCTGGCGGGCCCTAGGGGGAGAGCCTTCTCTGTGGCAGGCCCCGTGCTCTGGAACCAACTTCCCCCAGAGACCCGAATTATCCCCACCCTGCTGGCCTTCCGGAAAGCTGTTAAGACCTGGCTTTTCCTGCAGGCAGGGGGTAGAGCGTAGTCCACTTGAGCTCACCCCCAAGTATGTATGATGCTGAATGGATAGTAAATGTTTTAAGATGTTTTTAATTTTTATATCTGTTTTAATGTTTATTTATATTGGTTTCTTGTATTTTTTCTGTTGTAAGCCGCCCGGAGTCCTCCGGGAGTTGGGCGGCATATAAGAAACACCAATAAATAAATAAATAAATAAATAAATGCAAGTCCAAAGAAGGTAGTTTTACTACACGGAGTTATACTGGTCTTCAGAAGCATTAGCAGCATTCAGAAGTGCATTGTTAAGACAGGAGTAAATTTATTTTCACTTCCTCTGAATCCCAAATTCAAAAGATGTGTAAGGTTTGCCATATTTATCAAAGGAGACAAGAAATGGTCATAATGATAAACAAAATTGTGCATCCCTGCACAATAGGAAGAGGATTTAGTTTTGTTTTCATGCTAATGTACTAATGTTCCATACTTATTATGTCTATCCAGACACTCTAGCGACAATCTGAAGGGCTGTTATTTCTGAATAGGTCCTAAGATAATAGATAATAAAAAGAAGCAAAGTGAAACAATTTAAACAAAATTCAACATCTGGTCCAACAATCTTCATCACTTTTCCCTTGTGTTAAGATAATTATTGTGCCTTAGAAAAGGTTAACATGACTTCAACATAAAGGATGATCTATTCAAATGAGATTAACCTGACATTAAAGACACCAAATTTGCATACTTCCTTTTCTAATCACTTTTAGAAATTGCTTTTAAACTCCTTTTCAGCTATTAGGGACCTTTGGATGGACATGTTTTAAAGAATCAGGTGAATTTCCTTCAAATGGCTAGCAAAGGGAATTGTAGCTACAAGAACTGGAAAAAAATTGGGGGGAAATAAACAGAAAGAGTGATTGAAACTTTGATTTTAGAAAGTTACAAGCAGACTAAGAATCCAGATCAATTTGAAATAAGATTTTGGAATTAATTATACATAATCGTTCCCATGGAAAAATGCTTTTCCTTTGATTTAGAATAATAATAATAAAAATAAAACAACACTTTAAAAATTGGACACTAGAAAAAAATGTAGGGGATTGAAAATGAAACAAAAAGAAATCAGGTTTTAGGACATTATTTGAAGGGATTAAAGATCAAGATAGTTAAAAGTAAAAAAGAAGGAATATAAAACTGGTTGATTTGAACCAGGTTAAAATAGATATATTGTTGTCTCTGGTAATACTTAATGGACTTTTGCTGATATCAGGTCTGAAATGATAAAGCTTCATATAGTTGTTTATAAATAAGAAATAGGACAGGGGAAAAGGGATTATTTGTTGTATTTTAAGAAGTGATAAGTTATTAAAATTTATACTTATGATAAAGAAGAAAGTCATTTCTTTATATATTTTTACTTTTCTTTATTTTTTATTTTTTATTTTTTATTTATTCTACATTCTTATTTCCTTCCTATTTTTCTTTCTTTTTTGCATCTTCTCCCCATCTTCTTTCAATTTTTTAGTTTGTATAGTTTTTTTACTGTTAGAATTGTAACCTTTAATAAAAATATTAAAAAGAGAGATTAGCCTGATTTTTAACAATTTTGCTATGATCAGAAGTAGAGATTTTAGCAGATCTGCAGCTTACAACCTGAATATTCTTCTAGAAAACATTATGTAGGTAAAATGTCCAACTGAATTGCTGGCAGATAATTCAAAATATCAGATAAATAGCACACCTTTAGGGATTTTTAAAGGAACTACAATAAACAACAAGCCCAAGGAGTTAGGAATAGTCACAAGTAATTTAAATGTCAACAAGTATTATATGATAAATATACTTACCTCTAATGTGAATGATAGCACCACATCTGATTTTGACAGCTGAACCTCATTTTCATCTCCTATGTCCAAGAAAGCAGGATTCTGTGATCGCTTTAACTTCTGTAATTTAAATTCTGGTCCACCTTTAGACACCGGAAGACTTTCCAAATTTGCCATCAGCAAATTCACTGAAGACCGTAGTTCTTCTATATACATGTGCTCCATTTCTTTTGCTATAAACTCTGGACATTTTCTTTCCTTGAAAATATTTTTGAAAGTTCAGTGTTACTTTAGGTTCTAAACTCCTAGACAGATAAACACAACCCTGATTAATTGGTATCTTGTTTAATGTAAATATAAAATGTATCCTTTAGATCAGGGGTCTCCAACCTTGGCAACTTTAAGACTTGTGGACTTCAACTCCCAGAATTCCTCAGCCAGCAATTCTGGGAATTGATGTCCACAAGTCTTAAAGTTGCCAAGGTTGGAGACCCCTGCTTTAGATTATTAACCTGAAAAACTACAGAAGCCATTTTAAAGTGTCAATTAGATAGTAAGAAACAATGTATCCCAAATAATGCAATTCAATTTAGAAATGTTCACAAAATAGAAAAGGATGGTAAGAAACAAAAATAAAACATTCTGATAATAAATCCGGAGTAATGTAAGATGACATATCAACTTTTCTTTAGCTCAAACCTAGTAGTATAATTCAAAATTTAGAAGTACTTCCCCAGAAAGGAAATGACTGGATACTGAATCATTTTGCTTTTATGGCACTTTTCAATAGCAGCATTTTACTGCACAACTCACCAGTACTTAAAACGTTCTCCATTAAAAAGAACAGTCAAAATATTTATTTTTTCTATCAGTGGTTCCTGGGTCATATAATAATAATAAATCATAAAATAATCAAAACTGATCTGATTTCTGGGGTTATCTGCTGCAAATAGATGTAAACCATTTTATATGTCTGCAATTCTTCCCCCAATTTCTTGATTTGGCATGATAAATTTTGCCATGAAATCTGAAGCAACAGAGTCCAGTTAACAGTCTAGCTGTTAACTAGTTCAGTTCAGTTCAGGAGAACTGAAGGCGAAGCAATATTTAAAAATCAAATTAGGTGTCTCCATTATCCAAAGTAGGGCTCGCTCTGTATATTATCTGGAACTCTTCAGACTGTACAGTGCTTTTATCTCTTTTCTTTTAACAATAGCAATAGCACTTAGACTTATATACCACTTCATAGTGTTTGACAGCCCTCTCTAAGCAGTTTACAGAGTCTGCATATCGCCCCCAACAATCTGGGTTCTCATTTTACCGATCTTGGAAGGATGAAAAGTTAAGTCAACCTTGAGTCGGTCAGGATCGAACTCCTGGCAGTGAGTAGAGTTAGCCTGTAATACTGCATTCTAATCACTGTGCCACCATGGCTCTTATCTTTCTGCAATTATGTATGCATGAGACTTAGCATATGATGTCAATTAAAATGATCACTTCCAAATTATATCTAGCAGTGGTGGCCTTTCCAATAGACAACTAAACTATTCATTTAGCTGACCATAGAAGAACTTGAAGCTTGGCTTTTGATATGTTTTGCCCTCACTCTGTTCCTCCTTTCTCCTTGAATGCCATGTCTTTTGATTGGCAAACCTAAAAGCAGAGATTGTCAAACAATTTATGATAAGCTCAGTTTACCAGTTACAAAAATATGCCATCTATTAACAAGACCCACAGCCACTAGTAGTCATCCATCAGAAAATAAGGCCTATCCAAATGAACTGAAAAGGCGAGATGAGAAGGACAAATGCAAGAAAATGCTGTTATAAATCCATGTAGTTTGTTCCACTGGCTGCATGGAACTTTTCACTAAATAATCAGCTTCAAACCTATTTAGGAAAATTTATACTCCTCAAAACAAGAAATTCAACTTACTTTTGCCATTTGATCAGCCATTTGGAGGCGCCCATCAAGCTCTCGTCTGATCTGGGCAGCTTGCTCATCTGCATTGTCCAGCTTGCATGAAAATCACAGAGAAAAAAAGAGGATGGGAAATGTTCACAATATTAAAAATGAAATACTAAACAAATACAACTTATCTGACATTTTTATAAATAAAACAACTGACAGAAAAAAATAACAGGATAATATCATTCTGGATTTTTCTTTTGTTTAAATCTTGTAATCTTATTACATGATCTATGGCTATGTTAAATAATACAAAACAGACTTTAGTGAAAAAGGGTATAAAATATGGAAATTTTTATCCTGCATTAAAAGCATCCCTACAAATTCTACAATGAAAGAAATATAATTTTACACACAAAATACTGAATTCTTCAATCTAAACCAAATAAACACAAACACACATACTGTATACCCAAAAGGGGACAGTATGAAGTAAAGTTGCCCCTGGCTGGGGAGGTGGCACCAGGGCAGAATGGCAGAGAAGGCAGGGCAGGTGACAGCTCTCAGGGTGAAGGTTGTAGTTGTGGAGACTGTGCAAGGCGTCATGGAGGTCTTCTCTCTTTCCTACTGTTTAAATGTTTAGGAAACTATTCTTGAGAAGGCATCCAATATGTAGAGTCATGAATATCTTTATGATACCCACAGGGGTGGGTTCCCGCTTTTGTCGCTGCTGGTTTGCTCAGTGGCACACCACGCGGGGGCACGCACGCTTCACGTATGCACAGTGCTAAAACAAAGATGGCGGTGCCTGCGGTGCTGCCGAAAGAACCGGCTCAGGCTGCTGTTACTACTGGTTCGGAGAACTAGTCTCTATTTTTACTACCGGTTCTATAGAACCAGTCCGAACTTGCAGGAACCCACCTCTGGATAACCAGCTATCACCATGTCAGGTTGTAGGAGAGATGCTGTTGATAGGTTAAGCCACTGCCAGGAGGAGAAGCTGAACTTGAAGCGAAATAACATGGAAGAAATGTCTCTGCACGCTGATGTTCTTTATGTTACAGCTATGCCATGGGCCTTGTACTGCTTACAGTTGTTTTACAGGTCTAATTTAGTGCTGGTTTTAACAGGGCCACTTATCCAGCCTGAGTGAGCTTGACCTATTAGTTGGTTCAGAGGGAAAGCACTCTTAGTCCCCCACTTTTGAGAAGTGGGGAGCTGAAATCAGGAAGTGCTTTTTTCAGAAACAGTGCTAATCCAATAAACAAGTGTCCCCACAGAGATCCAATTGCTCTTTTCCTTGACAGCATTCAGGAGGATGCTGAAAATCACATTGATCTAGACAGCATTTCAAATAACTACAGCAGCAAATTTTTACCATTAATTCTTACCTTATTTTTATTTCCCTCCCGCTATTGTATCACAATGTATTTGGACTTGGCGATTTGTTTTAATTTTCTTTTAACTTTTTTTTACTGTATTTTAAGATTTATCATGGATGTGCAGTTAAACTATTTACAGGATTTAGACTATAAATTGTAGATGTACAGGTAGTCCTTGATTTAAGACCATAATTGGGACCAGACCTTCTATCACTAATTGAGGCAGTTGTTAAATGAGTTGTGCCTGATTTTATGACCTTTTTTTTGCTGCAATTGCTAAGTGAATCACATGATTATTAAGCAAATCTGGCTTTCTCTATTAACTTTGCTAGTTGGAAGTTGGCTGGGAAAGTCACAAACGACATTGCAAGCATCATAAATGCATAAAAGCCCCCAAATTCTGATCATGAGACTGTACAGCTGTTGTGATGGTTGCAAATACAAGGTCCAGTAGTATGACACTTGGTTCAGTGCTGTTGTAACTTTGGTTACTAAACAGTCATAAATCAAAGACTACTTGTTTAGTTTTTTTTACATTTTTGTGCTAATAAATTTTTTTTTATTTTATTAGCGTATTTTGTTTCTTCTATTTCTGCTTTGGAATAATTGTTATATTACTTCTATTACGCTACTTTACTACAAAATAAACCCAATAATGGAATTATAAATTTTAAAAATTATTTATCAAATTTATTGGCTGCCCATCTTACCACAGGGTAACAAAATAAAGAATGACTGCTCATAAAAAAACCTGAGAGATTAGGCACATGACCTAAAACCACCAATTATTTATTTCTTTAAAACATTTATACAATCACCCAACTTATATCAAACTTATGTTCCACTGAGACAAAAATATAATTTAATCTCTAGAACTTTTATACCATCACATCAACCCAGTATGATCCACAGGCAGGAATAATTGAGATGTAATCTAAAGATATCATGGACTATATGAGATAGAGGAAAGGTACACTAGACTACAGTGTTCCCCAAGAACTATTTATATAAAAAAGTGTCCCTTGACAAATTGTTCCAAATAACTGGCAAGAGACCAGTTATCTTTGGCCTTGTCCTCTGCGTTCTTCAGCAGATAAAAATGATCCTTGGCCATCATTTAGTAATTAAAACATTAATTAACATACAGAGCCCCAACCTTTGCTGCAAACTGTATCCATGGTTTTTCTCATCCCACCTTTTAGGCAATTGTTTTCCAGTGAAAAAAAATAAATATAGGTGTGGTGGTTAGATACACGAATCAAAACAAAGACATGCAAAAACGCTTCAGTGAAAAGGGAAAATAAGGAATAGAAAGACCAGTTCTTCAAGGTCAGAGCATAATTATTATAAGCTATAATCAGGCATTTAATGCAGTTTGATCCAAATGAACATGAACCTGCTTAATAGGGCTTAAAAGCTCTAATTTTTTTAACTGAAGGATGGGGCTGATGTTCTCTAAAACTTATATCTCCAATATCTATGGTCTTAGGGCAACAATGTCCTGAGTATTCTTTCTGATAAAAGGCAGAAAGTTCTTGTAGTTATGTCTTCTCAGACCAATGGATGAGATTGGGTTGATCTCCCCATTAGGATGATGTAATTTTGGGAAATAGCACAGTTTTCCTGGAATGCTAAATCATATTTAGAAAACCATATTTTCTAAATGTCTGCTAAAGAATCAGATACTTTCCCATACATTCTACATCCACTGTCTCTTTTTCCCCAATTCATTTCAGTCTACTTTCTTACAACTTCATAACATCATTTCTGTTCAGTGCCTTTCATATGGTTTTAAGAATAATTCCAAAAATACTGCAAACAAACTATAAATACACATATTCCGTTGCTTTTTTTGTCCATGGGAATAAAAAGGTTTTAAAACACTGCATCAGTAATTTTTGTAACATAAAAATAGAATACAAAATTTCAACAAGCTGCAGAATCTCACATAGTGCAAACTTTAAAAATAATTCAGAGGAATTGATACTGTCCCATCCTGTTATTAGTCTATGAAAAGTATTATGAGATTGGATTGGAAAGTAGAGGAAAGATGAAGCTTTGCCTCAAATACTTGTTTATTATTAAAATTGGTCAGGCAAATGGTCAGGATAATACCATCAGACCTTATTTTAGTACCAATACTGTGACTGCTCTTCATTTTGATTTGTATGGTGATTTTATATGTGGAACTAGAATATTAGAGTCACTATCATTACTAAAGTAGACCAGAGGTGGTAATCAGCCACTTCGTGCGAACCATTGGCGGAAATTTGGCCAAGGTCACCAAACTGGTAGCGATGGCTGGCTGGCCATGCCCCACAACTGGTCCTCTGGTCACCGCTGTCTCACCCCGCCCACCATGTTCATTGCCACCATGTTCTTCATGCACGCGCATCCCATTGCCTTGCAAGTCCAATGGAATGTGCATGCACAAAGAACATGGCGGAAACATCACAGCAGCAGCTTTTTCCGCGACCTCCGGTACTTTTCGGTGGCCTGCAGCCAGCCGCCGCCTCTTTGAGAGCCGCTTTGTGGCTGTAGCGGCTGGCTGGGGGCCGCCGAAAACTCCAGTCAGCTTGCCTTCCAGACTCTGGACCAGCCGCTGCGGAAGGTAAGCAGCCTGAACAAAGAGGCGGAGGGGGGAAGGAAGCAGGGCTAGGGCCCGGGCCGCTAAAGGAGAAGTAATGGGGGTCACTGGCAAGGGGAGGCAGGGGTAGATAGGTGGAAATTCCCAAAATTTTCCTACTTTTTCCTGTGGGCGTGGCTGGTTGGGGGGGTCATGTGACTGAGTGGGCATGAGTGATGTCAAGTTGGCCACGCCCACTCAGTCACATGCCTCCCACCTAGCCACATCCACCGAACCAGCAGCGAAATTTTTTGAAACCCACCCAAGTAGACGTCTAGCCAATTTCATCATGAAATTAAGTTAAACACAGATATTCTTGCCCTTCCAGATTTCATTTTAACATAAATTTCAGTAGTGTCCTTTAGACCAGTGTTTCCCAACCTTGGCAACTTGAAGATGTCTGGACTTCAACTCCCAGAATTCCCCAGCCAGCATTCGCTGGCTGGGGAATTCTGGGAGTTGGAGTCCAAACATCTTCAAGTTACCAAGGTTGGGAAACACTGCTTTAGACTATTCTGCATGATGTCAGCGTGAGATAATTTTACTATTAAAATAATACGGAAAGGTAAGACTTTTACATAAAACTTGGAATGAACCAGACAGTTGTTATTAGTATGTTCAAATGTCATGTAAAACAGTTCATAGTTTTTTACACAGTAAAATTCAGTATAATGAGATTTAGCATAATCACAAGTTTACATGATTCTCTCTGTTATATTTTAAAAAGATCAAAAACGTATAGATTAGCAGCTGTCCAAACAGTACAATTTTAACCATAATTCTTTAAAATGAGGCAATTTTATCAATTGCATTTTGAGGTTGTAAGGATTCTTTGAATTAAGACATGGCATGACATGGCAAATTACGATTAACTAAAAATGAAAACAAAATTTCTATGTTTTATGCAGGTTCCTGGATAGGAGGGAAGAATCTGGGGAAGCTATGCTGAATGGTTTAGCATTACATCTCAAACCAACCAATCCTGAGAGGGAAGCACAGCAAAAAAGGCAACCCAACATTTATTTCCTAAGAATTCCACTGAGGAATGTTAATATTCTGAAGCAGCTCTTTTATCTTTACACATTGGCCATAGATTGTTTACATCCATTTCCACGACTGAAGCATGTAAGTAGGTGAACAGCTCCCCAGAGTACAATTGTAACAAACATTACATTAGCCTGGTCTATTGCACTCTTGCCACTGGTAGGGTGCCTGGCTGTACAAATTTAATTAAACCAACCATAGCAATGAAACTAATACAGTTTAATCTGCTAAAATCCAAAATAATGGAAAACAGGGTGAATAATCTCTGCTCAAAATGAGAATCAGCAAATTAGTTTCTTCCGCAGTACACTTTATTATGCAGAAAGCCCCCCTTTTTTCCAACATAAAAGTTAAAGCTGTAATGGACTCTTCAATTTACTTCTCAAGTCAAAGTAGGCAAGCACAATGCAAAGTTGTACGTTAAGAGTTTACAGGATTCAAGGAGAGTTTTTTGCCACAGTATACTGCAAGGAGTGTGAAAATATCTGCAGTATGAAATTAAGATAGTATTTTATTACTTCCATCAATAGATATGTAATATTTTAGATCCAACTTATGCCTAAACTAATAAATATAAACGACAAATTGTGCTCATTCATAACTGCTGCTGGTTAGAGAGTTAATGAGTAACCAATGTGTATTAAATAAGGTGATCAGACATCCCGCTTTTGGCGGGACAGTCCCGCTTTTTAATAATTTGTCCCGTGTCCCACGGTGTTTCAAAAAAGTCCCGCTTTTTTAATTTGAATTTGCCCTGCACACCCCTCTGCCTCCTGCCTCACCTGCCTCCTCCTGCCAGGCGGGGAGGGAGGGCAGTGAGAGGGGCAGCGGTGGTCTTGCCTGTTCATCGCCGCAGAGCCGAAGAAGCTGGTGGCGTTCGCGTGCAGGACTTCCCCCGCCCGCTTTCCCCGACTGCCAGGACGCTGCTATTTGCGTTATTTTGCCCTCTGCGCAAGCAGAATGCTTTGCGCATGCACAGAGGGCAAAAGAACGCAAATGGCAGTGTCCCGGCGGCCGGGGAAAGCGGGCGGGGAAGCCCCGCGCCGCGAACACCACCAGCTTCTTCTGCTCTGCGGCGACGAACAGGCAAGCCCGCACCAGTAGGAACCTACCCCTGGCTGCAATGAAGGGGGGGTATTTGGGGTGTGTGTGCACAAAGCTGCAGGATAAGAGAGACGGACCCCTCCCGTCTTGTTCCCCTAGAAACCCTCCCCCCCGTCAATGGTGTCCCGCTTTACAAATATTAAAATCTGGTCACCTTAGTATTAAACAATTCTAAAACTACAAATTTATTCTAGCAATTTTTATCAGTTCATCTTAAAACTAATGAAGGAATCAAACAAAGCCGAGTTATATACAAAACCAAGGTTACAATACATATTAAATTGTGAAGACTGGCAAATTACAGCAAGCTTTGGTGACTGACAAGTGCCTTGCTATGCAGGTTTTCAATAGCACAGTGAGAGCAGGCTTCTCCATATGGAAGCTCTATTGTGACCAATTGTTCTCAACAGAGGTAGTTGCAACAATCTGCAGTTTTAATGTTTGCAATCTGCAATTTTAATGTTTGCACACATTGACCTTAACAAAGCTTTCACATGAGGATCTGTTGGACTAGGAAGTTCATGTTTGATTTAATAAAGGATATGTTTGCATCTTCTGTCTCTCAAAGAAAGTATTCACAATGTTTTAAGTAATGAAAAATATTCTTTAAAAATAGAACTGGCATAGGAACTAAAAATGAATATAAGACAATGTGTACCTTTTCTGTATGAAAGTCATCTTTAAAGGGTAAATAAAAGAATCCATTGTGTTGAATGTTGAATGTAATAATTGATTGAATTGAAAAGAAATCAATGTTCCTATGGCATTGTCCCCAGATTCAAACAAAGACATTTTGCTCCTGTTTATTTATTGATCAGAAACCATGAAAAGAAAAGGTTGAGAAGTCAAGGAAATCAGATTCTGAGTGCTGATTGCTATCTCTCTCCCAGGCATAAGGTAAAAAGATCATGAAAGAGAAAAAAAAATGGAGTTTACTTCTTCCAATAATAATTTCAAGGAAACGTTCAGTGGTGGGTTTCAAATTTTTTTACTACCGGTTCTGTGGGTGTGGCTTGTTTGGTGGGCATGGCTGGGTGGTCGTGACTTGGTGGTCATGTGACTTGGTGGTCATGTGACTGGGTGGGAGTGGTTTGGCAGTCATGTGACTGGGTGGGAGTGGCTTGGTGATCATGTGACTGGGTGGGCATGGCTGATTGGTCATATAACTGGGTGGGTGTGACTGGTTGGTCATGTGACTGGGTGGGCATGGCCAACTTGACGTCACTCATGTCTAGGGTTAGGGTTAGGGTGCCTGGCCTCGCCTCACCTCAAAGGCCTCAACGAGATACAATTTCCCTATCTATTTATTTACTACTACTGAACATCCAAAATATACTATTTAATCTTATGTATATATGCCATATGTATACATACATATTACATAGTATGCAGTGTGCATAGGCACACAAAAAGATATATTATCTACTATATATACTGTATGTATACACAAACACACACACACACACACGCGCGCACACACACACACACATACACACACACACACACACACACACCCCGCTCTTCTAAAACTATACACATTCAACCTCACTTACTGCATTTGGAAAAACACATCCAGAGTCCACTTTCTGCCACACATTTAACTATAACTTCTGTACATTAGAACATTACACACACCTTCAGATGTTCTTCCCTAGCTTGCACATGACTGTTAGAGCCAGGAGAGGTCATGGATTGAGTAAAATGTGGTGAAACTCACTTTTTTTTTTGCTAGCAACCAAAATTTTGGACTCAATTGTGGTCATAAGTCAAGGACTATCTCTGCCTTCCTCTGCATGGCAGCCTTGTCCTAATAAACTCCTTCTCCTTTCTGGCAATTTTCCTCTGTGTTAGAGGCACCAAAATAATCCAGACGATATAAGGCTTCCTGCTGGAGCAGGGGGTTGGACTAGATGGCCTCCAAGGACCCTTCCAGCCCTAGATTGCTGTGCTGTTTCAAAGCATCTTCTGAATCCACGTCTAGTACCAGGGTTTGTGGTCCTTCCTTCCTCTTCTCTCTCTCACTCTCTCTCTCCCTTCCTCTTTCTTTTTCTTTCTTTCTTTCTTTTTCTTTTTCTTTCTTTCTCTTCTCTCTCTCTTCCACTTCCTTCCTCTTCCTCTTTCTTTCTTTGTCTCTTTCTCTTTCTTGTCTCTCTCTCCCTTCCTCTTTCTTTCTTTCTTTCTTTCTTTCTTTCTTTGTCTCTTTCTCTTTCGTTCTTGTCTCTCTCTCTCTCCCCCTTCCTCTTTCTTTCTTTCTTTCTTTCTTCCTTCTTCCTTCTTCTTTCTTTCTTTCTTTCTTTCTTTCTTTCTTTCTTTCTTTCTTTCTTTCTTTCTTTCTCTCTCTCTCTCTCTCTCTCTCTTCTTTCTCTCTTCTTTCTTTCTTTATTCTCTCTTCTTCCTTCCTTCCTTCCTTTTTTCTCTCTCTCTTTCTTTTCCAGAGCAGCAGCAGTGGGGCATCCCGGAACTCCCGGGGAGTTTTCCTGCACAGCTTTTGCCGGCAGTGACGGCGGCAGGTGAAAGGCGAGCTCCAGGCGGGTTTGGGAGATGCTAGCCCAGAGGGGAGGGGGCGGCGGCCCCCGCAGTTCCTGCAATGGCAATGGCTTTGGGAGATGCTAGCCCGGCGGGGAGGTGGGTGGCGGCCCCCACCGCTCTTGCAACACTGGCAGCTTTGGGAGATGCTAGCCCGGCGAGGAGGAGGCGGCAGCCAGGCAAGCTTTGCAGACAATGCCACACATCTCCTATAACACTGAGTGCCGAAATGGGAGGTCGCGTGCACGCCGGAAACTGAAAGAGCAGCATGTGCACACCGGGAAGACGATCTTCCAGTTTCTGGCGCGTACATGCACACTGGCCACCTGGTCTTCTGGTTTCTGGCAGGTATGCGCACGTGAAGACCAGCTGGCTGGTGTGCATGCATGTGCAGGAAACCGGAAGATCGTCTTTCCAGCACACACATGCGCTCTGGGTGGCTGCTCTTCCGGTTTCTGGCGCTCCCGCACACGTGAAGACCAGCTGGTTGGTGCGCCAGAACCCAGAAGAGCAACAGGTAACAGCTCGTGTGCCCGGAGAGATGGCTCTGTGTGCCACGTCCGGCAAGCATGCCATAGGTTCGCCATCACGGTCCTGTAACTAGGAAAGGTGCCTGTTAATTACACTTTGGCTTTTTATATATTTTTAAAAAATCAAATTTGGAATACATATGTCTACTCCACAAGTAAGGTAAGGATAGCATATAAGGCAGGATGATTTTACTTAATTCTAATTTCATTCACCTTTCTTGCAGTGGCCTCTTGAAGCAATCACATAATAATTTCTTGAACCTGATATAAATGTCCTGTATTTCTCAGTCAGTGTCAATTTAAAATAAAAAAGTCTGGGAATACTCAGTATTTGCCCATCAACCCAAACCAAGATCTATGATTTATACACATTTTTAATCAAAAATAGGATATGTCTTTTGGGGAAAAAAACCCTAAATAGATAGTTTTAATTGAGTATTTCCTTCAATTGTGTAAAGTATAATCTTTATAAAAGGCAGGTTAGGAGCAAGAGGAAAACCTATGCAAATAGTGATATATTTTTTTCAGTCTCCAAGGGTTCCAAAGTAATAAGGTGAGGACACACAGTGATGATCATTGGAGGCACAAGGCCACTAGATTTTAATTTATTTTCATTATTCCTTTTTTTAAAAGTCTGAAATAATACAGCACTGTCAATTTTCAGTGGTATGACCACAGAGAACTCTAAGAACTAGAGCAGTGTTTCCAACCTTGCCAACTTTAAAATGTGTGGACTTCAACTCCCAGAATTCCCCAGCCAACACGCTGGGTGGGGCACTCTGTGAGTTGAAATCCATACATCGTAAAGTTGGCAAGGTTCAGAAACATTAGACTAGAGATAAAAGCCATGGTTTAAAGACACCTAATACCATCTGTGAGGGATCCTCATTTGAAACCTCAGTTTTTCAAATATTCACATACTGTACATACATACAACCACTAATAATGTTCATAATTGACAAATTGAACTAATACTCCTCCTCTTGAAAACAAGGTTTGCACGTTCATTTGTATACATTCTGCTTTAAAAAACCATGCATAAATATAAACGGAGTACTGTAATAGGTATGGATCTAACCATGAAAGATATGGAATATCCCTCAGTAACCAATGACTATAAGCATTTCTGGGAACCTAATATGAATCATAACCACTGAAGGATGTTCTAATGCCTCACCAGTTTGTGAAATATCCAAGAACAGCCATTCTTATAACTTAGGTGCTTTATTTTGTCAGAAATAAATAGCTTTGCATAGGCTTTTTTACCCTATGAGTCTTCAGCGTATAGAAAAAGAAAATTAAATTTTCACCGAACAAAAATTGAACCAGACAGTCTAATTCCTTTCATGAAAACCCTATTCTACAATTTATCTTTGGGAACTGTAGACTTTTTGTCATGAGATATTCCCATAGCAATATGTAGGTATCATCAATACAAAACAATTTATTCCCAAATTGCAAGCTCTGCTTGACCAGAATATGGGCATAAAGCAAAAAAGATGACTTCAGATTTAAGCTAAATAATTGCACTAAAAAGCATGTGGGTAGGTTTAAAAAAATTTTTTTTTAAGAAGAAGAGGAGGAGATGAAATCTCTAAAAAGCAGTAGCATTCTTATTTAAAAATGACCTTTTATTTACCAGCCTCCTAAGAAGCATTCATAAATTGTGATTTGAAGAGAATGTCTCCTAATACTGTTACATAGGGAACTCACATTTTTAGAATGTTTTTAAAAATCTATTCAGGCTATATGCACTTAACAGCATGCACAGGAGTTATGTTCACACTTTTTGTGAAAAAGCTATTACTCAAAAAGAGCAAAGCAGTTATTTCAGAAAGCACAAGATGGAATTGCATGATACTCAATTAAAAGACAGAAGCAGCATGTGCCTTCATTCCTTTTGACACTTGGCAAATTTCATATTGTGCATGGGCATCTGATAAGTCAATATTTGGTTTTTGCTAGCCAAGCACATATGCAAGCAGATTGCCTTGGAGGAACACACAGATTTATACAGTCAAAGTAAAGTCAGATAGGAGGCAGGTAAGTAAACACACTACTCCTTTGCAGAAATGAGTCATATAAAGTTTGGGGACTAATGAACCTGGACAGCTTTCAACCAAATGTTTTAAGGTATAATAATTGTAGCATCATTTCCCCAAATTATTAGAATCCTTGAGTCATCAGCTTATATTTATTTTCTTTGCATCTGGCTTGTTTTCATAATGGGAATAATTTGTTTAGGCAGAAAAATCTACATTTTTGCACAACGGGTGGTACTCGACTTTTGACCACAATTAACCTCAAAAATTTTGGTGATAAGCAACCCAGTTGTTAATGAGTTGTGCGGTCATTTTATGACCTTTTCTTGCCATGGTTGTTAAGTGAATCACTGCAGTTGTTAAGTGAATTATGCAATTATTAAGCAAATCTGGGTTCCCCCACTGACTGTGCTTGTCGGAAGTCAGCTGGAAAGGTTACAAATGGCGATCACATTACCCTGGGACAAAGGCAACTGTCATAAATACATGCCAGTTGCCAAGCACCTGAATTTTGATCACATGACTATGGGGATGCTGCAATGGTCGTAAATCAAAACTGGTCATAAGTCATTTTTTTCAACATTGAACGGTCACTAAATGAATGGTTGTAGGTCAAGGACAACCTGTATAGGTTACTGGAGTAGTGCAGCTTTTAACATTCCTCTCCCCCCCTATAATTGCCAACTTTCTAACAGATACCCAAATACCGCATTTTTCGGAGTATAAGATGCACCGGAGTATAAAACGCACCTTAGTTTTTGGGGAGGAAAATAGGGGAAAACAATCTGCCTACCAGGTATTCATCTGGCTAGCGTCCTTAATCTGGTCAGCTTCAGCAAATTATTTTATCCCCTGGTTAGGGCTGAAAAAACCATTTTTTGGAGGGAATAGCAATGAAAACAAGCCTGCAAAGACTTAGGGCTGGAAAAAAACTTCTTCGGAGGAAGTAGCAATGAAAAAATCCTGCAAGCTGTAAAGATTGTTAGCACCTCATTAGGGCTGGGGGAAAAAAGCTTCAAAAAAGCTACATTCGTAGTATAAGACGCACCCAAATTTTCAGCCTCTTTTAGGGGGGGGAAAGGTGCGTCTTATACTCCGAAAAATACCGTATGTTGTTTTCTACCAGTGATTCTTTTATAAATGAATGTCCTGTAACTGACATTTAACAATTAAGACTGTTGCAGATAGCTGATTTTTTTTCTTTATTATACAGTATTAAAGAACTATCAATATTAGAGTGGAACTATAAGACAGCTGAGCAAGGGGCATCGATTAGCAAGGGGCATTTTGAAACGTAGGATGCTAGACATCTTTAAGGGTGGGGATGGACTTCCGGTTTGGAGCGCTCCATCGCGGACGTCCCTTCGTTGGACGCCTTTCCGATCTTTGTTAAAAGCCGCCAGAACAGCTGTCTGGCGGCTTTGAAATCTCTTCCCCGGGCAAAGGGGAGAGATGAGAGCCTGACAGGTGGGGTAGAGCCCCCCCAGCGCCCTAGGAGCCATCTGGTAGGGCGCGAAGGGAGAGCTCCCCATGCAGCCTGTCTCTAGCTCCGAAGATCAGGAAACCTCCGTCTTTGCGGAGCTAGATGGAGTGACCAGCCGCTGCTTCAAGAATGGGATTTATAACTACATTTAAACTATAGAAGCAGACAGAGAGAAACAGGCGTGAGATGGGCAAGTACTGAAACCTCTTTTTTTCTTTTTTTTTCAACTCCTGGGTAAGCTTTCACCTCGGCAAGGGAACAAAGGAAACAGAGTAACAATATGGCGATTGAGAAGTGAAAGTGACTTTCGTTTCCCCAGAGGCTTTTTTTTTTCTCTCTCTCTCTCTCTTATGGAAACTTTTAACTTGGAAAAATGGTTTTTTCTTTCTCTGTCTCCTAACTCTGGATTAAAGTTATAAAAGAAATATTTCCAATAATAAAAGACTACCTGATTTTTAAACTGGAAAGAACTTTAACAGGCACCTGGCTTTCTTTCTTTTTCATACTCTTTTGAAACACCAATGGCTTCAAAGTCTGGAAAGATTGTTTTGACTAAAAGAAAAGACTATTCATCTGGATATATTTCTAAAATGCAATTTAACACTGAGCTAACACCTCCACAGCCTTTGACACCTGAAAATTTATTAAATAATTTAAAGATTATGAAACATGAACTTACTTTGGAATTTAATCAGAAAATAAGCGAGATAGACAAAAAAATGCAGGCTGCTTTGAAGAATATGAATCAACAACTCAGATTTGATGTGTTAGAGGTTTGCAAAGGTTTAGCAACAAATATTGAAGTTTTGGCAGAACGTATTGAAACAAATAAACAAGCTTTGGCAACCTCGGTGAATTACATAGACAAAATCCAAAATGATATTGCAAACTTTGAAAAAGAGGTCTTGATGACACAGTTCAGATCCATGGAAGTTGCTATAAGGATCAGAGGTTTGAAAGAAGGATTATATGAAAATTTAAAAGGCAGGATGGTTGATGTACTGGATCAGGTGTCTGGAATTTCCAAAGTGGAATTGGCTACACAAATCAACAAAATATACAGAATCAATTCGTGGTACGCTAAACAAAAGCATTTACCAAGGGACATTGTCATATATTTTACCACAAGAGCTTTACGGAATAGAATTATACAAGCAACGTTTAACAATAATCTTATGGTGAATGGTCAGGAACTAAAGATTTGGAAAGAAATCCCCTCTAAAATGCTTAAAGCCAGAAAAAGCTATACTTTTTTGATTGATGAATTTAAGAGATTAAATTTACAATATAAATGGGAAGCGCCAGTTGGAGTAGCAGTAAAATTTTCTGGAAAAAGATATCGGCTCAACACGATAAAAAAAGCTTTTATGTCAATGTTTTAAAGGCTGATATATCCAAGATTCCAGAGGAAGGATGTATGAAAATAAAAGAGGAGGAGGAGGGGAAGCCATCTTTGATGGATCAAAAGGAAATAGATTCAAAAACCCAAAAGGAGTGCCAGAACCAGATAGCTGGGGAAAAGGAGATGGAGATCTGGGATCAGATGGGAGACGAGTCGACAAATCTGAATTTACTGAACTATTAAAAGATGAACTATCAAGATACAAAACGATGTGATGTTGAAATATATTGGACGGATAGAGATTAATATGATTGCATTTTTCCTTTTCCCTACTTAATGATTACCTATGCAATATTTAGCTAAGTTTTATATATCTTTGAGGTTACTTTTAATGTTAATTATATTAGATATATATAGTTTGTTGAAGATTTGTTTATTCTTTTTTCCCTTTCTTTTTTGTTTATTGAAGTTAGTAAAAAAACAAAAAATGTTTGTACTTTATATTTAATATTTTGCTACTACTTATGTAATTTTGTACTAATAAAACTTTTTGGAAAAAAAAAGGGTGGGGATGTTTATAAAATATTTACATTCATGTTCAACAAAGGGCATATGAGAGAAATACATGAGGTAGCTAGGCTAAATATGTCTCAAGAAAGTGCAGTCAGCACCTCCCCAGCAATAATATATAAATTATTACAGGTTTATTTGCTATAAAACATTTACCAGGAATGAATGCTGTGTTATACTTCTACACACCAAAAACGGGGAAAAAAACAACCTCAGCTAATTGGGGGGGGGGGGGGATTGTCTCTGAATATATGCCAGAATCTATTCTTGATTAATTTTAAGGTTTGGTTTAAATGATGGCCTTGAAGCAGAAACTCTCATTTGCAATTTTCAAGGACAACGTTATTCAAACCAAAAGAGAAAATGCACACACCATTCAACATATAATATCAATTCCCAATGTTTTCTTATTTTTACATAATATTCTCAAATAATAAACACAATGGAATAAACCACACACACATTCCTCCTATTACCAACAAACTATTTGCAGTCCTTGGGGATGGATGGATGAATAAATAAATCGAGTGTAACAAACGTCTGAGTGCCAGAAATCTCTCCTTCAAATGCACAAAGTGATTACCTTAAAACGATAGATGCATTCATATGTCTTTGATAGATGTATATTTATATGAGCACACGCAAGAAACAGAAAGAAAAAAATATTGCTATGAAATGATGTTAGAAGAGCAAACAATGCAAGAGGCACAGTAATATCACCTACAAATAAGTAGGAAGTCATCCAATATGACTGATCCACAATTAATGGCCATTGCTGAAGAATCAGAATTTCAAGAGCAGTAAACAGACATGTTTATAATGAGCTGCTACTCACAGCGCTATTGCATTGAATTCTATAGTTTCTTTTATGCGTGTGTACTTCTAGCCCAAGCCAAAACGACAGGAAAGAAACCATACGGGGAAAAGATAAGGAAAAAAGGGGAAAAGGGGGGGGTATTTCTTTTGTGCTAGGTTTCGATGTGAAGGAAATATTCAGTTTTCTTTCCCCTTTGTGAAGAAAAGAAAAGAAAACCTGTCTCCCTTCTGCACAACTAGAATTGGGCAGGAAATTACAGCTGCTTGTACCTCCTCCAAAAGCCCAGCATATGGACAAACAGGGAACAGGGGAC
Organism: Diadophis punctatus similis; assembly: GCA_023053685.1. Lineage (NCBI taxonomy): Eukaryota > Metazoa > Chordata > Lepidosauria > Squamata > Dipsadidae > Diadophis > Diadophis punctatus. The sequence goes on from JALIGW010000004.1 coordinate 63,791,221, forward strand.
TAATCATTACAAAAAAAAAATGACTGGCATTCAAGGAAGGGAAAACTTCATTGCCCTTGAGTATTTATTAGTTTTCAGTTCTGCTGTCCAAAGCTCTCCCAATGCAAATTCTACAAGAGACGTAAACATTCCGGGTAGATATAACAGGAAGAGAAAAAGATCTTGTGAACTGGACATCTAATAAGAGGAAATGAATGGAACATTCCATGGATACAGGTGAACTGAGATGAATTACTTACTTGACAGGCATTATAGATCAATTGATGCTCCAATTTCTTTACTCCTAGAATCTGCTGGAACATCTCATATAGTTGTTCTTTGCTTAAGATGAGTTCAGATACAGCACTTAAAGCCATCCTATTGGACTGTTTGTACAGATCCTCTTCTCCTCTGTAAATGGCATCATATTTGGCTATCCAAGAACTTAGCACAGTCTCTTTGCTTAATCCATCGATCTCAGGCAAACTCCGGACTCTTTTTTCAATGTTCTTCTTAAAAACATCTCTGAAATCATTTGCTGAGCATCCACCGCTGTGGACCATCCTAGCAACTCGGTCACTCCTGAGGAAAACCTTTTGAACAAAAGAAGAAAGACATTAGAATAAAGGTAGGTAAGGAGAAGAGGCAAAAGTATTTTTAAAGACTGTTGTGCTGTGGAGCAATTTTAATGCTTGGATAAGGAACCATCTGGATATTTCATATCAGCTAAAAACATCCTGGAAGCAGGAAACAAACTATTTCCAGAGCACTAAAACAAGAAAAATCTTGTTATTCAATATCTATTGGTTTTTACTTATGCTGAGCAATTTTTTTTAATCATGATGTTTCAGATAACTATGTACCGTATTTTTCGGAGTATAAGACGCACCTTAGTTTTGGAGGAGGAAAACAAGGAAAAAAGGCTTCTGCCTCCAAGCAATTTGCCAAGCAGCAAACAACACAGATGATATACACTCTTTGCTGTGTATTTCTGTGCATGTGTGCCTGACCCATAGAAATAGCAAAGAATTGGAGAAATGTATATTATGCCAGAAAGTTTTCTTAAATGTAGTCACACTAACTCCTCCCAATTATTTAAATAGATCTACTCCAAGTTAAGTCAGGATTTAACTCTAATACTAAACAGGACACTGTTACATTTCAGACTATACTTGTACAGAGCTGTTAAAATTAATTAAAATTTCTGGAAGTATACATTATTCTCTATTATTTAAAAGAAGATACAACAGCACTGGGCCTCTTCAGAGCAAGCATTTATTTTAAAAAGTTTCTTTATTTTGTTAAGATGTCTAGAACAGGGGTCTCCAACCTTGGCAACTTTAAGACTTGTGGACTTCAACTCCCAGAATTCCACAGGCAGCAAAGCAAATAATAAAGCAGTCAGCAAAGCAAATAATAGAAAACAAAACTTAACATCTCACATAAAAATATAGTTATTTTTCATTAAGCAGTTTAGCGTATCGTTATATTTCTATATATCTTTCTATATATATCTTTCTATATCTCTACATATATCTCTTTTGTTTTACAACAACCAATAGAAAAAACGAAGAAAGAAAAACAAAAATAATATAATTTATCTTCGTTATACAAAACCTACTATTTTGTTTTGTTTTTGCAATTTAACCATTTGTAAAAATTTTCCCAAACTTTGTAAAAATCTGTTTCCTTTTTATCCTTTATTCGCATAGTTAGTCTATTCATTTCCGCACATTCAAGTATTTTATTTATAACCATTAAGTTGGTTGGAACTACTTCTTTTCTCCACATTTGAGCATAAGTAATCCTTGCTGCTGTTAATATGTGTATCATCAAATATTGGTAGTTTTTATTTATTTTATCATCCATAATGCCTAAGAGGAATGTTTCTGGTTTTAATTCTATTTTTTGTGATATCATTTCTGTCAACCATATCCGAATTCTTTTCCAATAGATCCTGGCCTCTGGACACGTCCACCACATGTGGTAGTACGTGCCCAGTTCTTTCTTACATTTCCAGCATTTTGCTGATGATTTGGAAGAAATTTTTGCCAATCTTGTTGGAGATAGATGCCACCGGTAAAACATTTTATATGCGTGTTCTTTGTACGATGTAGACATAGTTAGTTTGAAATTCCATTCCCAAATTTTCTCCCATTGGTCCAAATCAATTGAATATCCAAAATTTTGTGCCCATTTTACCATCACCTCCTTAACTTTTTCTTCCTCCATCTTAGATTTTAATAAACAATTGAATAATTTTGTAATCATTTTTACATCCGGTCCCAGTAAGATTTTATCCAATTCCTGATATTTGTTTTGAAAGCCAAATTGTGTTGAATCTTTTTTATATTTAGTTTGAATTTGCAAGTAAGTCCACCATTCTATATTTATACCAATCAAAGCTAGTTTTTATTTTATTTTTGGTTATCTAATAATTGATTATAAGTGATCTTTTTATCCAAATTAAATAAATTGGGGTAAGCTGTGACCTCCATCGGGGATATTCATTTTGGGGTTTGAGAATAATATTTTCTAAATTCTTTCCAGTCCTCTATTAATGTCCCTCTAATATGGTGTTTCTGAAAGTATGTATGTATTTTATTGCCCTTGTTCCACAGATAGTTATGCCACACCAATTGTAAATCGTGGCCCTCAATAGTTAGTATTCTTTTATTCGTCAAATTTATCCAGTCTTTGATCCACATTGCTGCTGCCGCTTGATGGTATATTTTCCAATCGGGAAGTCCAAATCCTCCCTGTTTCCTTTTGTCTTGTAATAATTTATATTTTATTCTCGGTTTCTTGCCATTCCAAATAAAGTTCCGTATTGATTTGTCTAATTCCGTATAGAAGGTATTTCCAATTTTTGTTTTCTCTTCAGGGTATGTTAGGTTTGTATTGTGTGTCTTTTTAAAAAAGATTTGTATCTTTATTTTTACAGATCCCCCAAATCTGGAGATCCCCCAAAGTGTGGAGATGCGCGCGCAGCGCACCGGCACCAGTAAGGGAGCAACCCGCTGCTGGTTTTGACACACCGGCACCCTGCATATGTTTACTTTGATTTTATGTGTTTTGCTTATTCATATATCCAAACATTGGCTGTCAGATTTTACTGGTAATGATATCCAGTTGAGAGAAGTTAGCAAAGGGAAAAGTAGCAAAATACCTTAGTGTATTTCGGGTACCTCTGCCACTGAACAGAAATTGTGACCTGTGTTTTCCTCTATTAAACTGAAGCAAATTTCTCAGTGAGAAACCTAGCTCTCAAATTATAATACCACCAGTAAATTCAAGAGAAGATCATTTGTCAGGCTGCTTTCCGAAAGAACATGAACTTGAATGCCAGAATACTGTTAAAACAGTTCTTAACTATCCAGTTTAGTTTTCAGCAGCTTTTTATTTCCTTTTCAGTGCTCAGGGGCTGTCTATCTTTGTTTTAGTTGTAAAAAGGTATATGAACATTTAGTAGCATTTTTGAAGGGCAGCTTAGAAGCACACATGAAGCTCTTTGAATCTGCTTTGAGACTCTCTATGTGGCTTCATAGGATGCATATGTAATTAATCAAAGACCTTGAAAAATCACAATTTGTTCACACAACTATGCACCCATAACTCATTAATTACATCATAACAGCCTATTCACTCACAGTGTGATCCTCAGTTGGCTAGGATCTCCTGTGACATTAATCCAAATAAAAATAACAATGAGTAGAGGAAATATATGGTGCCATAGCAGAAGAGGAATGGGAAAAAATTTCAACACTGACAGAAGATGCCCAACCATCTTGATTCTATCTGAAAGGCTATGGGCAGCAAATTAATTATGTAAGGCAAAAGACAAAATGGGAAAAAATGTTACATGGTTACTTAGCAGAATATAATATAGAATCTTATGCTATATTCTGAAAAGCATAATACCGTGTTTCTCCGAAAATATGAGTCATCCCAAAAATAAGCCCTAGCTTGATTTTACATGTGCATCTAATAAGCCCTACCCCCAAAAAAAGCCCTAAAGACCCCACCCACTCCGTCCCACCGTCTGGTTGTACGAGGTGGGATGATGTGCATGTGTAAAAATCAAGCTGGGGCTGGAGCTTCCCCAGGCGACCCCCACACCCGCTTACCTTGGGACCACCACAGCCAGTTGTGACAGGTGTCGGGGTGTGGGAGCAGTGGCACCTTGCTGTGGTGGCCCTAAAGTAAGGGAGTAAGACATCTTCCAAAAATATGCCCTGGTGCTTATTTTGGGGCCCAAAAGAAAATAAGACCGGGTCTTATTTTCGGGGAAACACGGTATGCAGCAAGTTTGCTGCATTTGATCAAATTTGGGTCTGCAAACTCTATGTCCACTGTAGGAGATTTGGGGGATCTAAGTTAAAAACCCTTAACCCAAATGCATCTTCTCAGGGAAAAGAAAACATTGGCTCTGATATATGGCATCAAACCAGGCAACTATTCCATTACAAAAAAGACTGTTCCAGGAAAATGATGCTGTCAGTTTAGCCACAGACCAGTCAGGAAACCAAGGAATGCTGAATAACTTGGGAAAAGACACTGGGAATAAGCAGAGCTCTATGAAAGCTAAAGAAAGCAATTCCCTGAAATACACTATGGAATAACTTCCTCCTTTCTTTCAAATCCTCGTTATCTTTGAAGTTTTGTCCCATTACGTCACAGTCACACTGGTCTCACTGACTTCATAAGGCATGTGGTATGTTATATCCAATGAAATGCCTGGCTACTTCATCCAATCACATGTATGTTCCAATTTGAGTAAGTCTATTAAGGAGGACTGTACCTTCACACTTATGACTGTTGTAGCATCCTCATGGTCACGTGATCAAAATTCAGACAGTTGTCAACTGGCATATACAGTATTTATGACAGTTGCACTGTCCCAGGGTCATGTGATTACCATATGTAACCTTTCCAGCCGGTTTCCAACAAAATCAATGCCAGATTCGTTTAAAGATTGCATGTTTCACTTAACAACTGCAGGGATTCAATTAACAACTCTAGCAAAAAAGGTCATTGCTTAGCAATGGAAAATTTGGGCTCAGTCGTGGTCGTAAGTGAAGGAGTACCTGTAAATTATCATCCCAAAACAATATAAAAACCATCCTAAATTGTTAGGAATTTAACAATTGTAGCTAGCGTTCTTCAAAATCCAAAACTTAAAATATCAAACTCCAATTTCCAAAATCAAGTTGGATGTTTTTAATATTGTCATAAAGCAAACAAGCTAAACAGAATCAAAGGTAATGGTTTATTTCACACACCTTAAGCTCAATCTTTAACAAGGTGATCAAGATCGAAATAATTATTTGTCCTCAGATTGAGCTTTTGAGCCTTTATGAATTCCTGTAGGTACTTCTGGACAGATGGCTTCATTAGGAGAATTGATAGCAGAAGATGCTTCATTCGATAGCTGAATACCGAATGGTTCTACTGTAGCTGTAATTCTTTCCACATTTCCAAGCATGTTCCACTTACACACAGGACATGTTTGGTGCTGTAAAAGCCAAGGATCAACACAGATTTTGTGGAAAAGATGCCCACAACGTAAAATACGGGCTACATCTTTAGGATTGTACATTTCTAAACACACCGCACAGCTGTCCCCATTTGATCCAACTTCTTTGTCATCCTCTTTTAATGTACGCAGCTCAAGACGTTTGATGGCTTTAGTAATATCAAGCTCCTGCTGGCATCTCTGTATCAAATTCCTTATTCTTCGTAGCTTTCCAGCACAATAAAAGGTGCAATATGCCACAGCTACAGAGGAAAGAATAAAAATGGTGCCCATATAACGGGTTAACCATGGGTTACAGTGCTTTCCAACATCAATGGTTGCCATCACTTGGATGCCATTCTGAATTAGATGTAGAAGGTCCGTGCCTTTCAGATTGCCAATCATAACAGCCACAGGGCCGTCCTTCCCAAAGTTAAGCATGGGAAACACATTGTCACCCGTACTAGGATAATTATAGATGATCACACCAACTGCTCCCTTTTCTGCAGCCACACTTATTTTTTTTGTAAATGAACACTGCCCTCTTATGATGAGTGCTATCCAACATCCTGCATTTCCTGACTTAAAATTTGTTGCAGAACTACATGCATTTTGATGGGGCTCCTCTGCAGCTATCACGATGCCGGACACCTTCTTCAAGGGCGAGGCTTTGGCGAACACTCCGTTTTCTGCAATCTCCCATACAGTCCGATTCGCAACTTGAAATGATATATTAATATTAGCAATCCAAAAGCAGTCAGCTTGTGAACTCTGCAGGTGGAGCCCAAGGCAGATGCCAAGGTATAGAAAGCACCATGGTTTTACCTTTCTTCTTTCAGTGGCAGCCCCAAATAAGTTCATGCTGACATCTGTTAAGAAGTTCCAGAGCCTCAAAGACAACAAAAATCATCAGCACATCAGAACTGAATGATATTTCCAGCGACAGACCAAAAACCCATCTCAAAAATCTGGAGAAACAAGCTGAAGGGTCTGTCTGCAAGTATGTTGCTTAGATAAAGATTTCTTACAGACAGTGACAGATTTTTTTCTCTCCCTCCAATGAAGTCATTTATTGTTAAGTAATGAAATTGTGACATCATTAAAACACTTTGCCAAGCAGGACTCTTGTGCTTTATCTTATATAAAATTACACTGTTTAAAAACAAATAAACTTTTTGATATAAACACAATTTTCACAAACCACAAGGTAAATAGTATCTGGGATACTCTCTACTGAATGTCTTGTCATATAATGTGAATATGCTGAGAGAATGCATAATATTGCATTTTAAATTTCAATAAAGTACCCTTAAATTGCTTAGCTTTTTAAGATCAAACAAGAACAGCTAACCCTGACCTAACTACCGTATGTGCCGGCGTATAAGACGACTTTTTACCCCTTGAAAATCTTCTCAAAAGTCGGGGGTCGTCTTATACGCCGGGTACTGAAAATTCCGAGCCGGGGGGAGCTGAAAAACGGCCGTGGCCACATCCCCGCCGTTCTCCAGCCAAGCGGTGGGTGGGTTGCTCCCCTCCCCTCCGAGGAAGAAGGAGCCTCTGTCACTGTCTCTCGCGGGGCTCCAGCCACCCTACTGAGTCCCTGACCGCAGCGCCGGCAGGGTTAACGCGCATGGGAGGGAAGGAGAGCGCGCACTACCGCCGCTGCTGCTTTCGCCGCTCCGATATTTCTTCAGTGGGCGCGTGCGGGAGGGACCGCGGAGCAAAGGCGCCCGGCAGCTTAAGGCAAGAGGCGGGCGGGAGACGCGGGCAGGAACCTGCCCCGATGCCACCACTTCTGGCATCCTCGTGCCTCTCACCCCGCTCGCCGGGTGCCTCTGCTCAGCGGTTCCTCCCGTGCGCGCCCACCGAAGAAATATCGGAGCAGCGAAAGCAGCGGCGGCGGTAGCACGCGCTCTCCTTCCCTCCCATGCGCTTTAACCCTGCCAGCGCCGCGGTCGGGGACTCAGTCGGGTGGCTGGAGCCCTGCGAGAGACAGTGACAGAGGCTCCTTCTTCCTCCGAGGGGAGGGGAGGGGAGCAACCCACCCACCTACCTCGCTTGGTGCGGTTCCCCGCACTTGGCGTCCTGGAAGAGAAAGAAAGAAAGAAAGAAAGAAAGAAAGAAAGAAGGAAGGAAGGAAGGAAGGAAGGAAGGAAGGAAGGAAGGAAGGAAGGAAGGAAGGAAGGAAAGAAAGAAAGAAAGAAAGAAAGAAAGAAAGAAAGAAAGAATCATTACCAATGCTATGATGGAAACCACCAACTCAAAGACAAATATCACTTTAGAGCAAGGAAGCTGCTACAGCAGCAACAAATTAAACAGCACAAACACAGGGATTCTCTCAATATCCCATTGTCCCTATTGGACAATATTGGAGGGTTGCCAGAAAGTTTCTTCATTTGTTCTACAGAGAGCAAAGTAGTTTTCACAGTACAAGGCATATGTTGCCTAATTGTCTATCACAAAGCTTGCAATTGTGAAGAAATTAAAAAAATCCAAGGTAGAAGAAAAGGGTTCCTGTTATTGGTTCTTTGTCATAAAATGCATAGAAAAGGCATCAGATGGATTCTTACTTGTAGGAAAGTATGCAATAAAGTGTGAAAAGGAAGGAAGGAAGGAAGGAAGAAGAAGGAAGAAAGAAGAAAAAGAAAGAAAGAAAGAAAGAAAGAGAAAGAAAGAAAGAAAGAAAGATGGAAAGAAGGAAGGAAGACAGACAGACAGACAGACAGACAGACAGAAAGAAAGAAAGAAAGAAAGAAAGAAAGAAAGAAAGAAAGAAAGAAAGAAAGAAAGATGTTAGGAAGGAAGAAAGACAGAAAGAAAAAGATAGTAGGAAGGGTAGTCTTATACGGCGAGTATATCCCAAACTCTATATTTGAACTGGAAAAGTTGGGGGTCGTCTTATACGCCCAGTCGTCTTATACGCCGGAACATACGGTATGTTAACCTTTAGTTCAGCAGCATATATAGATATGCTAACATATATACCAATATTGTTCTATAGTTTCGATAAAAACTTAGTTTTAGGTTTTTTTTTTTGAGCAGATAAAGAAATCACCCCCAATTTTCTACCCTTAATATCGTAAACATTAAATTGGCAAAATATACAACTAGTAAGATCTAAAAATATTAGGGCTATGCAATTCCTTGCAGGGAAGTGTTTTGGAATGCCCAGAAGTATGTACAAATACCTATTCTTTAAATATTTAAAGTCTGCATTTTTTTCATTCTCAGTGGCTGCTTGGAAATCACTCCCTACCATCTTTGGAAACATAGGCATCAGAGGTGGGTTCCTCCCAGTACGGACCAGTTTGCCCGAACCGGTAGCGCCCCACTGGTGACATCATGATGATGTCACCGAACCGGATTGGTCGGTGCCGGTCTGTGGGCGCCGCCATCTTTTTTTGGAATTTTTTTTGAATTTTTTTTCTTCTGCGCAAGCGCAGAAGCCAACTTTCTGGCACTGTGCATGCGTCGCCATTTTGTTTTCAGCTCTTTTTGGGGGGAAATTTTTTCGGGGTTTTTTCCATTTTTAGCAAAAGCAAGTTGATAATTTCAAACCAGGCAGAAGTTGGCAAAGCATTTTTCTAAGCACAAGTTTTTGGGTTCCTTACAGGGTTCAATATTTTTCCTTCCTAAGGAGAAATGATCAAATTCTCTCTAAACAAAATCTACTTGCAGCTCAGGATATGCAGATGCAGGCATGAAGATGTAGAATTCAACTTATCTTGCAAATTTTTGACATAGCTCTGATGTTTTATATCAGGACAATCACTTGTGTTGGTACACATTATTTATTTCAAATTAATATGCATTCATACTGTAATAATTAGGAATTGTTTTTGCCTACATAGACTTCTTAGTTAGTTTTCCCCTCAAGACAGAAATGATACGCTATTAGAGACAATGTCTCTTTTAACTCACTTTTCATTTTCTGAATAAGAAGCCACCAATAATTCCACAGCATTTTATTAACTGTTTAAGTGTTTTTGTGAGATGGGACAGGGGGAGAACAACAAATTATTGTAAATTGTCCCGATACACTTAGGTGGGATTGGTGATGTAAAAATTTAGTAAATAAATACATACTTTCCAGTGGCAAGAAAAATTATAGCAACTAAGTTATTTCAAACCTAAAAATATTAAGTTTTAACATTCTTCCGCATTCTTAAGTTCTTTTAGGCTACATGTTTTAACTTAGTCTTGACTATTGTGGGCCTTCCAGATGAGTTGATCTTCAGTTCCCATTGTGTTTGCTAATGAATGTAGCTACTGACGCTAGTTTGGCAAAAGATAACATTTTAACAATTCATATAAAGAACATATGTGCTTCACTTCTAGAATTATCAAATAATAAATACTGCAATATAGTAGGACCCATTCTGGAGACTAATGTGAAGTTGCTCTTGAAAACCCTTCCAACTACCTGTCTCACTGGAATATGAATATAGAAGAAGGTAATGGCTTTAGTCAGGGGTGGGTTCCTCCCGGTTCGGACCGGTTCACCTGAACCGGCAGCAACCCGCTGGTGACGTCACAATGACGTCACCAAACCAGATCGGTTGGTGCCGGTCCGTGGGTACCACCATCTTTTTTTTGAATTTTTTTGATTTTATTTTTTTCCTTCTGAGCATGCGCAGAAGCTGAGTTCCGGCACTGTGCATGCGGTCGCCATATTTTTTTCAACTTTTTTTTTTAGATTTTTTGTTACTGCACATGCGCCCACATGACATGCCCTCGCAGCACAGGAGGGAGCGAATCGGGAGCGAGGTAAGTTGGAACCCACCCCTGGCTTTAGTACAATAGAAATGGAATAGAAACTCCCATAGACCGACACTTTCCATTAGTATGTTCTTACAATTAAGAAAATAACCAGAAAAGAAAAAAAGATTTCAACTCCAAATAAATCATGACCTATGTTATTTTTCCGAAATTATGTCACTTTTGCAAGATTGGAAATGTGATGCGAGAGTTTTCTATACAGTTTGGGTTGGAATCTTTGTCTACTGTGTATTATGAGTGCACCAGTGGTGGGTTCCTACCAGTGCCGTGTGGAGTGCAACTCCAGTAGGAGCCCGGTGATTATGTCATTTTCTGGCGCTTCTCCGTGTCCTGAGTGTCGGGAAAAAGCCCTCCCACCTGCCCTTGTTTCAATACTGACCTTTATTCTTCCTCCGAAGCACAGCTGAGAACCTCCTCAGCTGTGTTTCGGCTTGTAATGTCGTCCTAAGCATGCGCGGAAGTGAAATTGCCCAATGGAACGCGAGTTCACCGGTGCTCACGATGTGCACTGGTAGCAAAAATAACCGGAACCCTCCACTGGAATGCACCAACCAGAATACAGTCTACCAAATCTCGTCCTCTGCCCTCTGAAAAACTAGTTTCCTTTCCCAATATGTGTAGCTCCTATCCATAATTGCCTGTCCCAAATAGAATTCGGAAGCATTTCCTTTTGGAACTAACACTAAACTTATTTTTTTTTAATATTGTAGGGTTTGCTTTAAGGGATTTAATGGGCAGTAAAATTCAAAAGCCCAATTTCTTTAACCAGTGCTAATTTTCATTACTGCCAAACATCCTGTATTATTGGCTTAGCTAATATTCTCAAGAGCTACGCATAAAATAGCTGTATATCAGTAGTCAATTCCTGGCACACTATGGTGAACCTTTTGGCCTCAGTATGTCCAAAATTCGGAAAATGCCTAACTTGACTCTCCTGGTTGTCACACACACACACACCCCAAACAAAAGAGAAATAATTCTCTATTTTCCCCACATCTAAGCCACCCCGAACAGCATCATTTGGTGGCTGCACCAAGGCTGGGGCTGAAGTGGAGGCCTGGGCCTCGACTTCAGCCCTAATGCCACTTCTACCACCCAAAATGGCCTCCTTGCACAATTTAATGCAATTGCCCCCACAGCCCAGCACTCCCAGGCTCTGGAGAGCATCATTTATCTTCAGGCGGTGTTCTCTTTCTGTTAATAGGCCCGTGTGACCTAACTGTGACCCCTGTGATCTAACTGTGACTGCTCTGGGTTGCTCGAGGTCTTAATTCTTGAAGCAATGCTCTTCCATGGCTTCTGCAGCCTCCAAAAATCACATAACAGGATGTACTTTTAAGAATAGTTATTGGGTACTAGTAAACATGGTAAAGACTTCTCTGCAAGGAATTGCATAGCTCTAATATTTTCAGATCTTACTAATTGTACATTTTGGCAATTTAATGTATACGGAATTAGGGGTTTATGGAATTACTAGCACTGATGATATTACCTAGTTAGGGTAATGAAATGTTTGCAAGAAAACAAGCAAGCTCAGAGAGCACTAAGGACCCCTCATTTCAACCCTGAGCTACAAATATTCTCCTTTATTAGAAACACTACTTTAAATCTCCACAGATATTCCAGTTGTACTTGGTCTACTGGGTGTGCTTCAACAACAATTCCATATTTTTGTATGTTCCTTTTATGTGTGCAGCATAGCGAACAGATACTGAAGGATGAACATTGTATAACAAGGCAGACTTGAGGCCTAACACTAATGAATCAATAAAAAGATGCCATTTTAGTGGGTCATGCTCATAACCCAAAGCTTTGAACAAACCATCAATGTCAGTACAGAAAATGAGATTGTTAATCTGTACAAAGAAATTTGTTAAATGTGATGAGCCCAGGCCTTGTCTTGATCACCAGTTTTACAACCAAAGTACAGTTTATACACTTTCTTAAAAAGTCCAGTCATAGTGTGTCTCATACTTAAATGTGTATTCACCACAAATATGACAAAATATCATGGCTATACTGACATTGGCAAACTATCTGCTGTCTCCTATATTCCTATAGCAAGTCTACAACTGGCTTAATTGTAATGTGGGGTGTATGGGGTGCTCAGGGAGGGGTAGCACCTCTGGTGTAGGGGCATGTCGCGTCCTTTTACGGCAGCTAATTTTAGGGCAGCTTTTAGTGCAGCTCATTCACCTTTGGTCCCCACCTGTCACTCAGCTCTCACCTGTGGCTCCTAGCAGCTGTAGTATGTGCAGCGGCCACACCCCGGGCAACAGGCTGGCCAAACCAGGTTGAGAGTAGCCGTTGGATCATCGACCTTTGGTGAGATAGGGACTTGTCTATCCTGAGCATGTGAAGACAGATTCTGGCGGACTGAGCGGATGAAGCCTACTAGAATAGGACAACGGTCATGAAGGCAGTCTCTGCAAGTGATGTGGTATGCTAAGAGCATGGCAAGACACGAAAGACGCCCTGGTCAACCACTGCGCCCAGCCCATCTCCAACTGTCTCGACTCTTGTCCTGCTATTTGGAGGAAGATGGAATCTGGGAAGAGAGTGAGGCTGACTATGCGCACCTCTCCCTCACTTTAATCCAATTCACACGCAAGTCTTGACATCCCCCCCAATTGATAGATGTCAAGGTCCTCTTCGAATACGATGGACGAACATCATCATCAATTGTAATGTAACTCACATGTACTTAAACTATGCTATGCCTTGAAACAATTGCATCAAAATACATGGAGACTGATATCAATGAAATGAGCATCATCTGTGCATGTGATCTGCTTTTATAGGCTTTCCAGACAGCATCTATCCAGCCTAACTATGCCTAAGCATGCCCAAATTGTACCAGTTCCACAAATGTTATGCAATATGCTGTGCACACCTGGACATGCCTAAGCTACACAAAACATCTTATAATACAAGCCAAAATTACTAAACTTAAAATATTTATAAGAACAAATCGCAAAAAACATAAGTTTTCTATAAAACGGCATGTGTTAGACTACATTTTAGATTATTTTCATGATTAGCAGTCAAAAATCTATAAGATACACACCAAAGTGTTCAGGAAACAAAATCTTCGTTGTCCAGTGTCACTATCTACCATTTATGAGAAACCCACTATCAACTTTGCAGCCTCGAAATTAGCTGAACTAAACACAAATTCAGGTTACCGTTAATCAAATAAAAACTGTTATTGAAGTCATTTCAATATTTTGTCCAATGACCAGATCTTTAAAATGCTATAACAAGATTTTAGGTTTAGAATTATTATTAGAGTTGGAAGGGACCTTGTAGGGCATGATTTGAGACAGATGGTATGAAAGAAACCAAATGAAACAGTTCTAGGCAAATATCCTGTCTTTCAAATGATTCAGAAGTCATAAAATAAAGTTTGGGACTTATCTGTTTGTTTACCAAACGAACTAATGAAGAGCCACTTTGAATAGCAAGGACTGAAGTAGCATAAAGCCTTTATAAATAAATAAAAAGTTATTGGTAAGACTTATTTATGAAATTTATACAGCCATCCATCTCAGCAAAAATGACTTATATTCAAAACAAAGAAATGGCTTGTAAATGAATTATATATACAAAAAATATATATGTAAAAGCCTATCACCAATGTATTTAAATAAAATAAAGCAAGTATCAACCATTTTTGAGAGTTGCAGATCATACATCAAGGGTTTTAATTGATCACAACTGTTAAAATATTACTTTCCTCCATAGATAAGTATATCTAGTGCAGAGAATAAATGTGTGTACACATAAATCTGTAATTTGTATCCCTATGTATATCTTACAGAAGTGGCCACTCTCAGTTGCTTTGGATAATCGTATAAATGCAAATAGGGCAAATCCCATGCTTTAGCAAACAGCGGGCAATACATTCTTTGTGAAAGATATGCCTGAAAGTTAAAATCCGGACTCTCTCTCTTGGCTTGTACATTTCTAAACCACACAAGTCTCTTCTGTCAGATAAATTCATCCTTTTTTTTAACTTCCTTTTTTTAACTTCCACAATTCAAGAGAATGAACAACTTTCTGGAGTTCTGATTTCACCATTTGGGCTCTACGTTCTTCATGTCTTACCATAATCTGTTCTGGAGAACAGTAGAATAATACATAGGCTACAATTATCCTAACAGTAAGAAAAACACAGAGGTACTGTATATTCAAGAGCACTGGATTGCTCTCACTCTGATTTGGACAGTTTTCTGGATACGATGCTGAATCAAATAAAGATGTTGCTTTTGTTTCAGGCTGTTCATCATGACATCAGGACTATCATCTGCATCCTCATGAATCAAAATAATACCTTCTGTTTCTGGAAACAAATGGTCATAGATAATGATACCAGCAAAACCTTTCTCTGGTACAATCTTGATTTTCTTTTGAAAAATGCAGATTCTTCTCACAAGAATTGCAGTGCAGTCCCCGTATTTGTTAATACGTGGAACCAAATCTCCAGGCTGCAAGCATCTTCACCTTCATCCTCTGGAATCATCGACTGCCCCACCATCCTCTTGGAAAGAAGGTATTTTTCCAAGAAAGCTAGAAGATTGTTTTTTGACCTGGTCTCTCCAATAGTTAGATTCATGGAATATACAAAACCATCTGTAACTTTTGAGTAAAACAATTCAATAATAAGGGAAATGCTGAACACCAGGTTCCAGCATCACAAAACCTCTTTTCGTGTTATTGTGAAGCTTCCTTCTTCCTTGAACAAATGGCAACAGGAAAACCCAGTGTTGATTCACTTGAGAAAACTACCAAGGTAATACAAAACATTTCAATGTCAAACATCCTGCTGACTAGTTTAAAAAAAAAACCATGCAGTAAGCTCACAAATATGTTTCTGTAAAACCCCAATTAACTCCATTCTCCTAGGAACTCCTAGCAAAAAGTGAACGTTTTCCCCCATTGCTCACAAGTTTTACAACAGTAATCTGGAACAAAGCTGCAGTCATTGTGACATCAGAACTTGCTCCATGGGAGATTCCCTCTCAACTCATAGACACCCATTACAAGAACTCAGAAATAGGAAGCTTGAGATGGAGTGAATGGGCAGCTTAACCCTTGGTTGGCATTGTCCCTCAATACTCTTGATACTCTGACTACTATTCCGAATTCCAGCACAGGTTAGAAAAGAGAATTATTTGCTATCTAATTAATTTAGCTGTGTGATTTGTGTTCCATCCACAAAATTCGGTTGTCTGGCTATGACAACATGAAGTGGTGTAGGGTTTCCTGCCTAAGCAGGGGGTTGGACTAGAAGATCTCCAAGGTCCCTTCCAACTCTGTTGTTGTTGTTGTTGTTGTTGTTGTTGTTGTTGTTGTTGTTGTTGTTGTTGTTGTTGTAATAAGCTTCCTTTTTGACATCTTTATGCTTTTCTATTGTCTTTTTAAACACATTCACATTTCTTAGCTGTAGTCTTTCTTTTCCTTTCTTTTCCTTTCCTTTCTCCTTTTTTTTCCCTTTTCCCTTCCCCTTTTCCTTTTCCCCTTTTCGACGTGGTTGTTCAGAACACAGCCACCAGGTTTTAGACAACTTGCCTTGACACTTGCCATTTTTAGTAGTGTGGACTGTCTGGAGACAATACAGGGAAACATTGCATCATGTTTAATGTAAAACAACAGCATCTATAGTCTTACCAATTCATTTGGTAGTTGTGGCATAACTTCAATCAGATTTCAGATTATTGAGGTTACAACTGTTTACACCACCAGCCAAAATTATGGGAGTTGTAGTCCCAATGAATTTGGAAAGTACCAGGCTGAGGAAAACCACCTAAAGCATTAATAGAAAGGGCTTCCTGTTTTGCAATGTTTGAGAATCCCATTCAGTACAAAGCAGGTTTGTCTACTTAGACCAGTGTTTCTAAATCTCAGCAACTTTAAAATGTGTAGATTTCAATGCCCAGAATTCTGCAACTACCAAAGTCTTCCTTAATAATTTTCTGAATAGGTTGTATTTTGATCAATGATTTATCTCCAATCAGTACTTTTAGTTCTGAATAATTAGCAAATATTTTATAATCACATTCTTGGTTGCCTCTTCAGCATCATTACACACAAGCTTTATATGTACAGTATATTTTGTTTTGAAAAAACAGAAGGTTATTCCCTACCTTTAGGGAGATATTTCAAAGGAAAAGACTATGGAAGTCTATAGGAAAATCCAATTCCATACAAAGCTGTATTTAATTTATTGCGTATGCTTTCCCAACTGTTTCTTTGCATATTCTAATCTATGAAATGGCTTTTGATGATATTAAAATATAATGAAATAGGGTGAAACAATCAACTGTATCAGATAAAAGTTTAAACAAACAGTTGAGCAGCTTGAATAATATACAATAATCCCAAAGTGATAAAGAATATAACAATCGAAGTATATAGGGAATTGATGCAAATACCCAGGCTAATGTAGGAATATATGTTGAAGGCATCTGATGGAATTATATGCTACATCAGAAAATGTATGTTCAGTTCTTTGCCCAACACATTTAGTATGGCATTTGCAATTGAATTAAAAAAAAGTGGCTAAAAAAAAAACCTAAACAATTCTGTAAATCACAGGTAAATAAGAACAAAAAGCAACAAAAAGCAGAAGCCCCACTATCAGATATTTTTGTACAAAAAATAAAGTAAAATATAATGACTAATATCAAAGAATTAGACTATAATGTATTGAGGACATGGCCTTATGCTACTCTATAATAGTTCAAACAAATTAAACATATTCATTGATTTCTGTGAACTCAGAACATAGAGACAAATTACAATTATGCAGCAGCAAATACCAGATGTAATTGTGCTGTATTCCAGTGGACAACAGCTGGATAATATGTGGATATGACCTCCAGATATTACTGTAACAGCTCCCATTAAGTATCACCATTTGTACCCTGGCTAGAGCTGAATGGAGTGAGAATTTAACCACGTCTCAAAGATACAATTTGGTTTACAGTGTCATTTAATAAAGTTAGGTGGAAATAACCAATTTGGTACAATAATTAGCATGCTCATATACTCTCTCAATAAAAATAAAAATAATAATAATAAAAAGAGTGGGTAATGATGGTCACAACAAGGTCCCATATATTTTATTGGAACTTGAGAAAATTTTATGAACTATGTCCATTGTTGGCATATAGATCTACCTTGGAATTTTTACTTATCTAAATATTACATTTATTTATTTATTATTTATTTTATTTTATTTGTCAACAAGTGCAAGGAAACAGGACACATGAAAAAATGGCAAAAATAAATGGATATAAAGAAGCAAAACATAGCCATAAACACATAAAATGAGTACATACAAATGGGTACAGTAGGACAGGGACGGTAGGCACCCTGGTGCGCTTATGCACGCCCCCTTACGGACCTCTTAAGAAATGTGTAAGGTCCACGGTAGACAGTTTAAGGTAAAAGGTATGGGGTTTAGAGAAACTAACAACAGAATCAGGTAAAGTGTTCCAGACATTTACTACTCTATTGCAGAAGTCGTATTTTCTGCAATCAAGATTAGAATAGATTACATTTAATTTGTATCTATTGATAGCCCTAGTGTTATTGCGGTTGAAATTAAAGTAGTCTTTAACAGGTAGGACGTTAAGGTAGATGATCTTGTGTACTAAGCTTAGGTCGGAACGTAGATGGCGTAGTTCAAGGTTATCCAGGCCTAAAATTTCAAGTCTACTGTAATAAGGAATTTTATTGCGAGCAGAGGAGTTGAGTACTCTTCTTGTAAAATACCTCTGGACCCTCTCTAATGTATTAATGTCCGAAATACAGTGTGGGTTCCAGGCAGGTGAGCCATATTCAAGGATAGGTCTGGCAAAAGTTTTTTATGCCCTAGTTAGAAGTATAACGTTACCAGAGAGAAAACTTCGTAAAATAAGGTTGACAACTCTTAATGCCTTTTAATTTCTAACGAATGCATTTTGCGTTCAAACAGTATACTACATTCTGCCTTGTTTATTCATGCCATAATACACAGATTTACTGTAACAGTAATTACATAACTGTTTTCTTCTAAAAATGATTTGTTACTCAAAAATCAGTTATCCTATAGCAGTTAAGAACCTGACATTCTACTGGTGAGTGGGAAAATGTTCTGAAGGCTCCTATATGAGCATCTTTAAAAAAAATTTCTTAGGTGGATAATTTCTTGCTATGGCACAAGTGACACTCAAGGTGCAGAATAATCATGTAGAGCAGGGGTGTCAAACTCAATTTCATTGAGGGCAACATCAGGATTGGGTTGACTGAGAAAGGGGCGTGGCCAACGTCCTAGTGCTACAGATGTCTCCCGCGCTCTGCAGGAAACCTGCCATCTCTGCAGGAAACTTTGCAGGAAACCCAGAATTCCAGCTGTTTGGGGACCTGGAACCAGACCGGAACCAGGTCAAAGCTTCCCTGGAGGGGCGGTGAAGAAGAGAGGCACCGGTCGGTAGTCTCGGGGTGGGGCTTGTAACCCCCCCCCCCCGGGGAGCCGGCACCAGCCTCTCGACCAGCAGCTGTGGAAGATGACTCTGTCGCCAGAGTTGCTCATAAGAAGATAACTAGGAGCTTGAAAGGATTTGAAAGGAGTGTGTGTAGTGCTATTGTGTTTGATGGTGTGCTATTTTGGTGACAGAAGATAATAGGACTTTGAATATTATTTATAAATATAAATAATATAAATAATATAAATATAAATATAAATATTTTATTTATTTATTATTTGTTCTTCTATGCCGCCTTACTCCCGATATTTATAAATATAAATATAAATATAAATATAAACATAAACATAAACATAAACATAAAAATAAAAATAAAAATAAAAATAAAAATAAAAATAAAAATAAAAATAAAAATAAAAATAAATATGGATAAAGGAAAAGATACAAGTTTAAGAGTAGCACCGATGCTGGAATGAAGTTAGGGATTTGAGTTGCTCGTCTGTTAACCATAAAATGGATTATGATTAGATGTACTCAGGGAAGGACAAGAGGGAGGAAGAGGAAGTAGAAAGGAAGGGGAGAGAGGGAGGAGGGAAGTAGGAAAGAGGGAGAAAGAACTTAGAGGGAAGAGAGGGAGATAGTGTAGTATGAAATATAGAGGGAAAACAGATGGGAGATAAAAGTACAAAAGATGCAAAATTAGGATATTTATTTATGGCATATTGGACAGAAATGTATAATTATGTATGGTTTGATATGATTTACGGTATATGTGTGGATGTCTATGTAAAGTTGGTGAAAAAATTTAAAATATTTTTTTTAAAAAGGATTGGGTTTGACCATGGAGGGCTGGTGGGGGAGTGGGCATGGCCACGGTGGGCGTGACACAGAACTGCACCTCCGCACACATGGTTTTATAAACTTATAAAAATAGGTAGGCGTACATTTCTGTGATTTTGTTTTTTTTAGTACATATTTGATCTACTTGATCACCTTATGAGAGACCAGATCAAGAAACTGGTCTGATAGGAAGACTAGAACTATAAATTGTTGACATAGGCTATAGTAGCAGAATCCTGAAAGGTAAAATATTTTACTTTTCCTCCCTTTTATAACCTTCTGAGTCAAGGACGGCCTCCTGCAGCGCTTTGGAGGCCCTGTTTTGGGCCTGGACGGCCTCCTGGACCACTCTGGAAACCTGTTTTGGGCCTGGACAGCCTCCTGGACCACACCAGTGGCCCCGTTTTGGGCCTGGAAGGCCTCCCAGAGGACTCCGGAGGCCAAAAGCGGTTGCGGGGAGGGGGGTGCACATACCCCGCCCACACCCCATTTTTACTAGCAGAGGCACCGCGGGCCGGTCCTTTGCTATTTCCAGACCAGCAACGCAGGCCAGATCTAAGAACCCGGCTTGCGGGCCTTGAGTTGGACTAAGGATCCGGCCCGCGCGCCTTGAGTTTGACACCCCTATGTAGAGCAGTTGTGATGACAAAATGGCTACAGCTTCAGGCATACCAATTAGAAGTCACTGAGATTTTTTAAAATCCCCTCCATATTCCATTTTCTTATCAAGCATGTATTCTCCTTACTCTGAAAAAGTGTAGTCTATAGTGTTTGTGAGAAAAGCCTTTCCACACTGCTATTACTTGGTAATAACAATTGAGTTATATCAACAGGTTATAGTCTAATGCTCTTTTTTTCACATGATATGGCTGGACCCGTTCCTGTGTTAAAGAAGGAATCTTCTGGATGAGTCTTCAGCCACCTTGTTTCTTTCCAGTTTCTGCTAGTCAAATGATTAGAGGTAAGTTTTAAAGAAACAGCCAAAAATGTACTCTAAAGAATTATAGTTTAAAAGTTTCAGGATTTTCAATCATATTAACTACTTGTTTTCTCATTAAAATAAATGTTTCTCTTAAGAACTCAAATTCTGTTCCTTTCATTGATGTGTATTCTGTGCTAATTCCACCCACGTTTCCCATTTAGTAAATGTTTGGCCTCAGTTATTTTCAGTCTTCTCAAGAGGGCTGTGGGAATAGCTAGTCTGGAAATACATCCAATAGTTGACTTTCATAAAATTGATATTTTGGAAAATGCTTTTGCCTGAAACTTTAACTCGAAAAGTATGCAGCCATTATGCAGCACTAGTTGCAAATAATTTCTCTCTTTCTTAAGTTGTTTAATGTCTGCGCTTATTGGACAGATTGTTATTAGACAACAAGAAGCATTAGTTTTATGTGGATAATAAATACATTCTGCAAACACAATCTGTTTCTGAGATTGTCATACATTTCTGAGACTATTTAAACAAATACATACTGCAAAATCAGTATGTCCCAAGAGGGAAAAAAGCAACAAAATTTCACATCAAGTGGTGATGTCCATAAATGTAGAGCTTTAATTATTGATCATAACTGACACTGGCCTCCAAATCATCACCATTCTCCAAGTTAAGAGAGTTCTTAAGAGTTAGAAGAATGCTCTTACATATGATCCTGAAAAGGAAAGGAGCCTTGGGAATCTGATGAAGATAAATCATTGCATCTCTCTCAGTTGCCTTGGATAATGGCATAATTGCAAATCGGGCAAATGCCACGTTTTAGCAACCAGCGGTCAATACATCGTTTGTGGAAAATATGCCTGCAAGTTAAAATCCGGACTATCTCTCTGGGCTTATACGTCTCTAAGCAAACCACACAAGTTTCTTCTGCCAGATCAAATTCATCGTTTTTTAACTTCCGCAATTCAAGAGAATGAACAGCTTTTCGGAGTTCTGATTTCATCATTTGGGCTCTCCGTTCTTCATGTCTTATCATCTGCCCAGGAGTACAGCATATTAAGACATAAGCAACGAATGTCAAAATGAGAGAGTAAGCACACAGATATATCTTCCACAGGCACTGGGTTGCTCCCATTTCAATCATGGCAGTTACTCGAATACCTTCCTGAATCAAGCGAAGAATCTGCTTTCCTTTCAGGCTGCTAATCATCACAGCAGCAATCTCACCGGCATCTTCACGAGTTAAAATGAGACTCTCTCTCTCCGCACACGAATGGTCATAGATAATGACCCCAGTAGCACCTTTCTGTGCTGCCGCCATTACTTTATCCTTAAAAGTACAGCCTCCTCTTGCAATGAAGGCAATCCAGTCCTCTGTATTTGGTGGTATGTTGAAGTTAGTCTCCATCCCACAAGCATTTTTAGCTTCACCTTCTGGGATCACCAACACACCCATCATCTTCTTGGAAGGCAGGTTCTCTTCAAATAAAGCTGGATGATAGATCTCCGACACGGCCCACTTCCCCCAATGAAGTGTTAGATTCATATAATACACGGATGGGCTTGCAGCTTGGGAATCCGGTACACCAAACATTAGAGAGAAACCCAAGGCCAATTTCCAGCAAAGTGAGATTTTTCTTCTGCAGTGATTAAAAGGCTTCATTTCTCCTCCCACCTTTCGCAAGTAGCCAGAATATTTATATTAAAAAAAATCCTGATGATTTCTTCAAAGGGTAGATAGAGGCTTAGATAAGTAACATTTCTTGTCCTGGTATATTTGGAGGAGAGATTATTTGTGGGATCAGCCAATCCTTTCAACTGCCATGTCAAGTGATGCACTTCCTAGTATCATAAACTAACATAAACAATGGCCTAGCTAATTTGAATACTGCAAGCTTATTGGCTAAAATTTAAAAATTTACCAAAGCTTTGGCTCTTAAGGCCAGTACTATAACTATTTGACTGATTTCATAACCTCATTTTAATTTTCTAGCTGTCTGAACTATTAGAAATTGAATGTTAAGTCATTGGACACTAAATATGCTGCATTTTCTACATTTATTTCACTTTCTAAATGTTTACAAGGTGACACCAGCTATTGATTTTCATGCCTGAGGATAATCACTATGAAGAGGGTTGCAATGCAATTGTGATGGAATGTAGTCTAGATTCTCAGGAAGGAGGCAACTAGTTTGTGTGAGAGAAAGAGAATGAAGATAGCTCCTCCCTCACAGTCCCCAGAATATATCCTTCATGTAGGTCAGGGGTAGGCAAAGTTGGCTCTTCTATGACTCGTGGACTTCAACTCCCAGACTTTCTGAGCCAATCATGCTAGCTCAGGAATTCTGGGAGTTGAAGTCCATGAGTCATAGAAGAGCCAACTTTGCCTACCCCTGATGTAGGTAGTAGGGTGCCTCAGTTTGACAATATTTTGTTTATAGGTGTGGAACAATAAAGAAACCTGATGAGAATTCTTTTGTGTGTTCCTAGGAGCACTTCATTAGTACACCAAATCTAAGCTAAACTTCCTAAATAGACATCTGAGGCTTAGATATTACTGTACTCTCATAGTATTTATCCACTTTCTAACTAGCTACAGTTTTGGACGAATAGCAGTTAAAGACATGACTAAGCTGAAAGACTCTTGATTTTCATTTCCTATCCATATCATTTTAATGCATACATTTTAATTGCTGTTCTTATTACCGTATTTCTCAGAATATAAGACGCACCTTTTTACCCTCAAAAAGAGGGTGAAAACTTGGGTGCGTCTTATACACCAAATGTAGCCCCACCCAGCCACTCCCACCCTTTGGCCTCTGCCTGCCAGCAATTTACCTCTTTGCAGCAAACAGGGCACAAAAAGAGATTATCTGCCTCCCAACCTACAGCTGACTGAGGCTTGCAAGCCACGTGGTAAAATGAAACTAACTACGGTAGCTGTAATGAGACAAATTGCTGGGAGATAAACTGCTGGCAATGTTAGACTGCTGAAATTGCAAGGAGGTAAGCTATAGCTGCTATGGCCTAGAGGTAGAGCTCTTGCCTCACAATCAGGAGGTTATGAGTTCTATCCTAGGCAGAGGCAGATTCTGTTAATATGTTATTTTGTTAAATGTTTGTAGAGTGTTCAAATTATTAGACTTATTTTTTTAAAGACTGTTTTATTATTGTTCTAGACAACTTAACAAAATGAAGAAGCTTTTTAAAATAAATGCTTGCTCTGAAGAGGCCCAGTGCTATTGTATCTTCTTTTAAATAGCAGAGAATACTTCTAGAAAGCCACATCAATTTTAAAGATCTGTAAAAGTATAATCTGAAATGTCTTGTTTTAGTATTAAGTATTAGTATTAAGTATTAGTATTAAAATAAGGCAGCTGAGTTAATGACTTAGTCATGTTTGGAGTAGATCTATTTAAATAATTAGGAGGAGTTAGTGTGATTACATTTAAGAAAACTTTCTGGGATTAATATACTGCCATAATGTACATTTCTCCAATTCTTTGCTATTTCTATGGGTCAGGCACACATGCACAGAAATACACAGCAAATAGTGTATATCATCTGTGCTGTTTGCTGTTTGCTGTTTGGCAAATTGCTTGGAGGCAGAGGCCTTTTTTCCTTGTTTTCCTCCCCCAAAACTAAGGTTTTGGGGGAGGAAAACAAAGACTGTGCGTCTTATACTCCGAAAATACGGTAATAATTGGAGGGTTAAAATGGCAAACTAGCAGATGACATTAAAACTAGGGCTACCAATCCAGGCTGCAGTTTTCTTTAGATTTCAGTTTCTGTATAATTTTGCTGCCATCCAGTAATTGTCTGAATTGATATAGACCTGCACTGAATATAGAGGATAATCTTGAGGGAAAGAGGGACGATCTATTCACACATGGTGACTCAAAGCGGCTTACAGAATATAAAACCTCATTTAAAACAATAAAACTAATAAAAAGTATCAAATACATTAATATAATAAAATAAAATCACCCCTCACGACCCGGCAACAGCAAATCACATGAGCCATTTAATGGGCTCCATCCTGCTCTAGGTTTCGGAGGCCCGCTGGCAGAACCAGGTCTTCAGCCCCTTCCGAACGAGTGTTAGAGTGGGGGCCATTCTAATCTCTGGGGGAATGATGTTCCAGAGAGAGAACACACACACACACACACACACACACACACACACACACACACACACACACACAACACACACACACCGGCGGAGGGAGGGAGGGAGGGAGAGAATGAGAATCAGCCATCCCATCAAATCCATGTTTACCCAACATCCTTGATATTTTTCACTAACCGACAATGCTGCTACCCTTCAAAAAGACCTTGACTATGTGTCAGAATGGTCAAACAATTGGCAACTCCAAATCTCAACGAACAAATGCTCTGTCTTACACATTTGCCAAAAAAAAAATCAAAACACAAAATACAAGCTGGGTGGATACAACCTTGTAGACGACCCTCACTCTGTCAAAGACCTTCGAGTACTAATCTCAAATGATCTAAGTGCCAGAGCTCACTGTAATAGCATTGCCAAAAAGGCATTAAGAGTTGTTAACCTAATCTTACAGAGTTTCTTCTCCGGTAATTTTGAACTGCAAACTAGGGCATACCAAACTTTTGCTAGACCAATTCTTGAATACAGCTCATCTGTCTGGAACCCGCACTGCATTTTAGACATTAATACAATCAAACAAGTCCAGAGATATTTCACGAGAAGAGTGCTCCACTCCTCTGCTCGCAACAGAATACCTTATGCCACCAGACTCGAAATTTTGGGCTTAGATAACTTAGAACTTCGCCGTCTTCGATCCGACCTACGCATAGTACATAAAATTATCTGCTACAATGTCCTACCTGTCAATGAATATTTGAGCTTCAACCACAATAATACACAAGCACACAATAGATACAAACTTATGGTAAACCACTCCAAACTTGATTGCAGAAAATACGACTTTAGTAACAGAGTTGTCAATGCCTGGAATGCACTACCTGACTCTGTGGTTTCTTCCCCAAACCCACAAAACTTTAACCTTAGATTGTCTACTGTTGACCTCACCCCATTCCTAAGAGGTCTTTAAGGGGCATGCATAAGCGCACCAGCATGCCTACCATCCCTGTCCTAATATTCCCTTTTATTCATATCCATTTCATGTATTCATAATCATGTTTATACTTATATCTGTTATCTAATACATGCTTGATGAAAATAAATAAATAAATAATAAAATAAACAAGCAGAATCTTAAACTTCATTAAGACAAAAGGCCATGATTATAATTTACATATTTTAAATATGCTTTGCCAGCACTAAATCAGAAAATATGGAGGGAATAGTGCAATACAGACCTGCAGTATGTTTACAGTATGTGTGAGGTCTCCTTGTTACGCTATTGTGAACTGTTGTTGTTCTCTCTTTCTTTGAAAACTACATCAACTGTAGGAACTACCTAAAACCATTCAACAACAATAATAGTGATCTTAATCCAATGTTACAAATATTATTAAGAGGAAGACAGAAGGATGATAAAATAGCTGATGGAGAGCCAGTTTGGTGCAGTGGTTAAGGTACTGGTCTAGAAATCAGGAGACTGTGAATTTAGGCATGAAAGCCAGCTGAATGGAAATGATTAACAAACATTTGGGTTACAGATTAATCTCTTCAGAGTTTATAAATTTGTTTATGAAAGCTTGACATCTTAATTATATATCAAGCTTGATATAATGTTAATAGCCATCCAGACAAATATTATTTATATTACATCTTCTTTTATGAGCCATTAACATTTAGCAAAATATTAAATATTTAGCAGCTCAATGTTTTGTAAATACTAAAATTATAATTTAAATATTTTGTCTTCATGTAAGAATTTTCTACAGATTATACTGGTAACAATAAAGCTTTGAGATGGAGGGAGGGAGGAAGAAAATGACAGAGAGAGGAAGGAAAGAAGGAAAAGGCTTTTAAAACTGAGAGTACCAATAAGGCACTGCCCCAAAAAAATCAAAAACAGATTAGTAAATCAAACCACTCTGTGTTTAATTTGAGATTTACAAATTAGCAAGGTTACAATTCATGACTGCATTTGGATCTGTAAATTCTATTTACCAAACACCTGATTTATGACAAACTAAACTGGAAAAAAAGTCATTATCATTCCAGAAGAAGGCAATACCAGACCACTTCCATATTGCTGGCAAGAAAATTTCATGGATATATCCATGAGGTCACTAATACTGTAGTTAGCTTAACTTGAATAGACGTAAACTTTACTTTTGCTGACCCTGACGATAAATATCTAACACAACCACAGGTTCTAAGCTATAATACACCCTCTTTTGAAGCAGACCAAGATTAAATGTACCGTATTTTTCGGAGTATAAGACGCACCTTTTTCCTCCCTAAAAGAGGCTGAAAATTTGGGTGCGTCTTATACTCCGAATGTAGCTTTTCCAAAGCTTTTTTTCCCAGTCCTAAGGAGGTGCTAACGATCTTCCCGGCTTCCTACTCCACTCTTTGCAGGCTTGTTTTCATTCCTACTCCCTCTGAAAAAGTTTTTTTCAGCCCTAACGAGGTGCTAACGATCTTACTGGCTTGCAGCATTTTTTAATTCCTACTCCCTCCGAAGTAGTTTTTTACCAGCCCTAAGTCTTTGCAGGCTTGTTTTCATTCCTACTCCTCTGAAAAAGGTTTTTTCAGCCCTAACCAGGCTGAAGCTGAACAGACTAAGGACGCTAGCCAGATGAATACCTGGTAGGTAAATTTTTTTCCCTAGTTTCCTCCCCCAAAACTAAGGTGCGCCTTATACTTCGAAAAATACGGTATATGCAAATCATGTTTTCTAATTGATGTTGGACATACTTGTGTTTGGTACTGTTACTTCTCAAGCTGAGTTTTATCCCAGATCAAAGCAATCAGTTCTCAAAGGGCATAACAGATTGAAACTACAGATTGAAAAAACGGAATCAAAATGAAGCATGTAATCAGTCAGATGGACTCATTTTTGCAGTCACCCAACAGTGATCTCACTGAGGCAGAGATAAAAGAAATTGGACTCTCCTGAGATAATAGTACAGTAGCAAGTCAGAATGTGATACTCCCTTGCAAGAAATTGATCAATTTTTCCAACTCCATAAGGGGTAATGGTTCCTATTATTACAGAGGAGAAAACCAAAATACCTAAACAAATCTAAGTTATTATTTTACTCTTTTATGATGTATTAAAATAAAACATTTACAGGGTTGACTTCCATGGGGACCGCTATCTTGAAATCTCACACGACAGCTCTTAGATTAAAAGACATACTTTTAAAACTCCAAATTTGCCAGGATGAATTGGAACTCCAGTGCCTCTTCCTCAGTGGTGGGATTCAAATTTTTTTACTACTGGTTCTGTGGCCGTGGCTTGGTGGGTGTGGCGTGGCTTGGTGGGCATGGCTTGGTGGGTGTGGCAGGGGAAGGATACCTTAAAATCTCCATTCCCTCCCCACTCCGGGGGAAGGTTACTGCAAATCCCCATTTCCTCCCGATCAGCTGGGACTCGGGAGGCAGAGAATAGATGGGGGCGGGGCCAGTCAGAGGTGGTATTTACCGGTTCTCCGAACTACTCAAAATTTCCGCTACTGGTTCTCCAGAATTGATCAGAACCTGCTGAATACCACCACTGCTCTTCCCAGAAATCAATTAGTTAGGGTTCCGCAGTAACCCTATTAGACTTTTAATGCTTATTTGGGGGGGGAAAGGGGGTTGATTAAAGAAAGTATATTCTAATTACATAAACAATTCACGAA
The DNA here is from genome assembly GCA_023053685.1 of Diadophis punctatus similis. Taxonomy (NCBI): domain Eukaryota; kingdom Metazoa; phylum Chordata; class Lepidosauria; order Squamata; family Dipsadidae; genus Diadophis; species Diadophis punctatus. Next base: position 63,819,544 of record JALIGW010000004.1, read on the forward strand.
ATAAATTGGGAAAAGCTATAAGTAGAGGCAAAGGCATCTAAGTGCTTTAGAAATGCTGCGCTTTCAAAAACAAATACATACTACTAGATTGTTATATTTGAACTAGGCCAGTGATGGCGAACCTATGGCACGTGTGCCACAGGTGGCACGCAGAGCCATATCTGCCGGCACGCGAGCCATTGCCTAGCTCAGCTCCAGTGTGCATGTGCGTGCCGGCCAGCTGATTTTTGGCTTGCACGGAGGCTCTGGGAGGGCGTTTTCGGCTTCTGGAGGGCCTCCGGGGGGACGGGGGAGGGCATTTTTGCCCTCCCCATGCTCCAGGGAAGCCTCTGGAGCCTAGGGAGGGCGAAAAATGGGCCTACCGGGCCCACCAGAAGTTGGGAAATGGGCCATTTCCGGCCTCCAGAAGACCTCTGGGGGGGGCGGGGGAGGCCGTTTTTGCCCTTCCCAGGCAGTGAATTATGGGTGTTGGCACTCACGCATGTGCGATAGCACACGCACATGCACTTTCGGCACCTGAGGAAAAAAAGGTTAGCCATCACTGAACTAGGCTGATCTCTCAATTAGTCACATCTCAGACTGAAGAGCTTCAAAAATTATCTTTCTATCAGCCCTTCAGTTTGTTCTAAACCTGGTTTTCCATTTGTTGTTTGGAGGATTTTTGAAGAAGAAATATCAAGAGATTCAGAACCTTCAAAAATATATCTGGTTTTGCAGCGTGACAAATATATTCTCTCTAACACCAGGGCTCACCAGTAATACCCAGTTCCTCCTGTTTCGTCCTTTGTGTATATTGTGCTCTGAATGTCAATACTTAGGGTTGACCTTCCATTTTTCAAATCATAGACATTACATTATAAATATCATTATTAAGATTTGCAAGAATACCCCCTAGGACTGTGGTGGCGAACCTGTGGCACGCGTGCCAGAGGTGGCACGCGGAGCCATAGAAGCCAGCACGCGAGGGTTCCCACCGGCAAACCGGAAGTGCGAAAAAACGCACTTCCGGTTTGCCGGTGTGCTGTTTTTTGCACTCCGGAGGGTTCAGGGAAGCTCCCTGAAGCTCCGAAATGCAAAAAACTACAAAACGGACAAACCGGAAGTGCACTTTTCCGCACTTCCGGTTTGCCGGTATGCTGTTTTTTGCATTCCGGAGCTTCAGGGAGCTTCCCTGAACCCTCCGGAGTGCAAAAAACAGCATACCGGCAAACCGGAAGTGCATTTTTTCGCACTTCCGGTTTGCCGGTTTCGTCGTTCAAGGCTCCGGTAAGCCTTTGTGCGGGGTTGGGGGTGTGTGCGCATGCGCAGGGGGCAGCATGGGGGGTGTTATGCGCATACGTGGGGGGGGAGGGAATGGGTGTGGGCACATGAGCGCGCGCGAGCGCCCCCCCCTTTTTGGCACGCGAGCCGAAAAAGGTTCGCCACCACTGCCCTAGGATAATAGTCATTATGATCATCATGAGTAGTGATGAGTAGAGCACAAGTTTTTATATCCAAATCTGGCTGCAGAAAGGTATAAGCAATGTCTAATACAAAGCATTATTTCAGTTACAATACACTGCAAAACGATGTAAACTTATGCAATACAGAACAACTGTATGTTTTTTAACATTAACAAAGCATTCAGAAAAATTGCAGACCTATGCTAATAGTAAACACGGTGGCTGACCAAGATGATCTAAACTGGAATATAATGGAAATTTTATTCTGCATACGCAACTCTGTAGATATATCCTTTCAATAAGACTGTTCATTTTCAACCATGTAGCAGGTAATAGTTAATGAAATATTGATTACATACACAAGCTTGTTCTACACTTATTAGAACAATTACCACATTTTATTCTATAAAGTCTTAAAGGCATATTTTGCTCTGGAATTTATCCTCCCTAGCAACTTTGATTGTTCCTTGCGCTGCAGAGAAAAGAAACATATTCTAAGTACTGCTTAAATTTTATTACTACTTCTTTAGAAAGTTTCCTTAAAAGAAGGTTCACCACCACGGATGACAGGGTGCCTTTTTCTTTGAGTGGTGACAATTGTCACTTTAATGGACTCTTCTGACATTGTGTACAGTACTAATCAGCAGTTTTGGGGTCTCATTGGCAGGATGCTGTCAACATATATGGTCCTTGCAACGGCCCACAACTTTGTGCTGTTATAAATGTCATCCAATCACTTTTACTTTGAATCTTACCAACAATGCTAAAGACAGTTAGATTTTTGTTTCTTTCCGTCACTATTCAATGGCTGACAAGGAACAAATGAACATTAAGAAGTGAAACATCAGAACTTGGCCATGCCTGAACTTGAGAAATGGAGGGATGACATGAATGGGATTCTTGAAAACAATAGGGGAAAAATAAGAAGGAAAATGGACAGTCTTTTATTTTGCAATATTAACTTTTAATAAGAACTTTAGTGATGATTTAAAAAATTGCCAAAAAACCCTGCAAGGACTGCTTCAGGCAGCACTAGGAATCAAAAACTGACTTGAAGGCACAACTGCATGCATGTACACACACAACTATACTCCAATTTATTCTGCCAATGTAAGTCTAGTTGAGTGTACGACAAGGTGATACACAATCACCTATCCTTTTCTCAGCCTGCCTTGAAGAAACAGTCTAGTTTCACAAACTAGACTGGGCAAAAGATGGAATAAAAATCAATGGTGCCTATTTAAATCACTTAAGATTTGCAGATGATGTTGTTCTCTTCTCACAAGACCCAGAAGAGACATAAGAGCTGCACGAAGCAGAAGAACCATTTAGCTTAAAAATAAACCTGAAAAAGAGCCAGGTTATGTTTAATAAATTCACTAAAGAAAGAATTTTTTTTACAGTATATCTGGAAAAGAACTAAACATAGTAGACCACTACATATATTTCGGCCAAAGGATCTCAATGGAAGATGATAAAATAAAGGAAATTGAACGGCGTGTTAAATGTGGTTGGGAGGCACTCGGCAAGCTAAGCATAATTTTCAAGAATCCCCTCTCCCTATGCCTGAAGAGAAAAGTTTTTGGTCAGTTGTGCTACCTGCTCTAATGTACGCCGGTGAAACATGGACACTAACATCACAATCGATAAAAAAGCTATGAGTGGTGCAAAGAGCCATGGAAAGATACATGCTCAGGATTACCGAGCCGAGGTGGCGCAGTAATTAAAATGCAGCACTGCAGTTCAGCAGTTCAGCAGTTCAAATCTCACCAGGCTCAAGGTTGACTCAGCCTTCCATCCTTCCGAGGTGGGTAAAATGAGGACCCAGATTGTTGGGGGCAATATGCTGAACTCTGTAAACCGCTTAGAGAGGGCTGTAAAGCACTATGAAGCTGTATATAAGTCTAAGTGCTATTGCTATTGCTACAAGACAAGATAGAAAGAAATACCTGTTCGTTGATTAGAGAACAAACGATATGATATCATCAAGAGAGCAAAAGAATTGAAATGGAAATGGGCTGGTCACATAGCAAGAAAAACTGATGGCAGGTGGACCAAGGCAGTCATAGAAATGGATCCCACTTGATAAAAAGCATCCAGGAAAGGGACCTAAAACAAGATGGATCGACGACATCAGCAGGTACTGTGGGCCGAATTGGCAAAAGAAAGCTCAGGACCATATTGGTCGGAAACATGCGGAAGAGGCCTTCAACCTGCAATGGACAGACAATGGCTAAAATGATGGTGATGATGAAGTATAGTTGCTGGTATGAACTTTCTTTAGCTGAGCCTTCTTGTTCAGCAAGCTGGTTAGTAGGCAAATATTTATTTATTGAAGACTGCTTCTAACACATTTATTGAAGATTGCTTCTAGTTAAAACTGTTTTATAGAGATACAGGTAGTCCTCAACTTACAACAGTTCATTTAGTGACTGTTCAAAGTTACAATGGCACTAAAAAAAGGTGACTTGACCTTTTTTTCACAATTATGACTGTTGCAGCATCACTGTGATCATGTGATCAAAATTCAGACGCTTGGCAATTGACTAATATTTATGACGGTCGTAGTGTCCCGGGGTCATTTTTGCAATCTTCTGACAAGCAAAGTCAATGGAAAAGCCAGATTCACTTAACAACCACATCACTGTGAACCACTGCAGTGATTCACTTAACAACTGGCTGGCATGAAAAAGTTTTGGGTTTTTTAAAGATTTTACCAAATTTTAATTATATTGTCTTAAATCAGGGCCACATCTAATATTTTCTTTTAAATGTATATAAATTTTAATGTTTATATTTTTACTTGGCTGTTCACTGCCCTGAGTCCCTGGAGAAGGGCGGTATATAAATTTAACTATAAATAAATAAATAAATAAATAAACAAACTATGGCAAGAAATGTTGTAAAATAGGGCAACATTCACTTAACAAATGTCTCGTTATCAAAAAAAAATTTTTGGCTCAATTGTGGTCATAAGTCGAGGACTACCTGTAGTTATACGGTCTAACTGAATTAATGGAGCTACAAACAATCATATTGTTGATAACGTAATGCACAAATAGTGTTATACCACTTGCAGTATATCTCAAATATCAAGATCCGTTATAGAAATTAAACAATGTAAGGAAAATCTTCCACTAAAGATGATTCTTGGCAGCTTCCAACAAAAATTAAGAACAAAATACTATAAAAATATTTACTATGCAGAGCATAGAGGCTCGTAATGATGGCTCCTGTTAAGAGGTTTTTTTTAAAAAAATCCAATTAAAGCAATAAAAATAATGACTCTATGATAAATATCTAGTGCTTGCAAAGACATTTAGCAGAATATATGGTGCAGTTTTAATTGCTGTTTTGCTTCCTAAGCCTTCAATACTATGTAGTCTTCATACAATAAAAGTGAAATAGCATAAAATGGCCAATAGTCACAGCACCTGAAAGCAAGTCTGGGAAAACAGAATACATTTCAATTATACAACATACTTTAAATATGCCTGGAAGAAAGCAGTCTTACAGTGCAATGGGAGCAAGCAAATGGAAACTTCACCTTAAAACATTAACAAACAACAAAAACTTGGCACAAAGTCAAACTTCTAATGTGCAGTTATCCAATCTTATTCCAAGCTTGGGGGAAAAGCTAGGTCTTCAAAGTTTTACAGAAGGCCAGGGGGATGGAGGCCTCCGAAACTTCGGGAGGGGGGCAGAGTGTGCCATAGGACTGCCATGGAAAAGGCACACTTCCTAGCTCCCATCAGATGGCTATATTTAGGGGAAAGGTCTAAGAGCATCTGACCTGATAGGACAGGTAGATATTCTTAGGGAAAAGCAGTCCTGCAGATAACCTGGATGTTCCCCCTAAACCTAAATATTCCACCTATCTTAAATCCGTGATGGTGAACCTATGGCATGTGTGCCACAGGTGGCACACATAGCCAGATCTGCCGGCACCCAAGCCATTGCCCTAGCTCAGCTCCAGCACGCATGTGCGTGCCGGCCAGCTGATTTTCGGCTTGTGCAGAGGCTCTGGGAGGGTGTTTTCAGCCTCCGGAGGGCCTCCAGGGGGTGGGAAAGGGCGTTTTCGCCCTCCCCAGGATCCAAGAAAGCCTCTGGAGCCTGGGGAGGGTGAAAAATGGGCCTACAGGGACCCACCGGAAGTCGTGAAACAGCAGCGGGGGAGGGGGTCGTGCGCACTTGCACAGGGGGCAGCGCAGCATGGGGGTCGTGCATGCATATGGGCGGGGTGCATGGGGGCATTGAATTATGTGTGTGGGCACGCATGCTTGCGCGCTTCAGCACCCAAAGGAAAAAAGGTTTGCCATCACTGTCCTAAATGTTCCCCATATAGTAGAATTCCATGCTACTTCTGATCCAAATCAGCTCTGTATTTTCACTGTTTGATAATCTATTAATGGCTGTTATGGTTAAAGGTCAGGCTTTTGACAAACTCATGAAGAGTCCCATTTGCTGAGAGATGCTACCAGCAATAGTAAATATGTTCAACACCATCCCAGGAGTCTTTGCTTATATATTAATCATGTGCAAAGCTACTCTGTCTCCTTGAAGAAATAAAGCCACTCCAAAGAAAAGAAGGTATAAAGATTTTGTCAGCTGCCATAATAAAAGGATCTTCTGTAAAGTATGAAGGACAGAAAATGTGGAATTAAACATCCTTTCACCCTCAAAGTAGCTTTTTTCTAAAAGGAAAAGCAAAGAGGCAAGCTTTATTAAGCACCCTGAGGAGAAACATTAAATGAAAGAAAAACAATTCAACCTACCAGATATACATATTTAGAAGACAGTAAAACATTTTATATATTGATACACACACACACACACACCTCTCTCTCTCTCTCTCTCTCTCTCTCTCTCTCTCTCTCTCTCTCTCTCTCTCTCTCTCTCTCTCTATATATATATATATATATATATATATATATATATATATATAGTACCTTGTGGAGATGGACGGCAAACCCATTTTAATGTTGTCACCTTGTGGAGATGGGCGGCAAACAAATTTAATAAAATAATCACCTCACACTCATGTCACAAGCACAGAGGCGCTTCTAGGTTAAAAGAATTAGCCGGTGACACTATGGTTGCTCAGGGGATGCCCAGTTGAGGGATCCTTTCATGTCCCTGGCACGAGCTGGAGCAAATGATGGGAGCTTACCCTGCCCTACGGGTCTCAAACATGGGCTTGCTATTTTCATGCCAGGGTCCTAACCATGCAAGCCACCATGTAATATACATTAAGCAGCTTTGGCAAACTCCACAAAGTATGTAAAGTGAGGGGGGAAAGGGATGTTTTACACTGAAAAACTAGTGTTTCTCAACCTTGGCAATTTTAAGATGTGTGGATTTTAGTTCACAGAATTCTCCAGCCACATGGGATAATAATAATAATAATAATAATAATAATAATAATAATAATAATAATAATAATAATAATAATAATAATAATAATAATAATAATAATAATAATAATAACAACAACAACAACAACAACAACAATAACAACAACAACAACAACACAACAACAACAACAACAACAACAGAGTTGGAAGGGACCTTGGAGGTCTTCTAGTCCAACCCCTGCTTAGGCAGGGAACCCTACACTACTTCAGACAAATGGTTACCGGACTAGACCATGAGCTTGTATTTGCTAAAGTGAAATATCCAATTTGTAAATTAAAGATTTTGGTGCCCATAGCAAACCAGGCAGTGTGACCAACTCCTGAAGGAGGCAGTTATTTCAGAGTAAACAAAATTGCTTCAGACTTTGTGGCATCCAATGTAAGTTGAGGAGGCCATTAATTTATCAAGCCATGATGTTTTAAGGATTGTCTCAATCAAAAGGAAACAAACCGAATCCTCTTTTCCAGACTGCATTTATTTTTTTTAATCAATCCCTTTCTTGTTCAGTGAGGTCTTAGTGTTGCCTCCAAAGGGGAACATGAAATAATAAGAACATTTGTTTTGACAGTTACAACTGTTTTTTTAGATTCTAAAGAGAATACTAACTTGTAAAAGATTCTGATTTCCCACGCTGCCCTTCAGTGAAGTGCCATCATAAAAAAATGTAAATTGAATAAAGCTTTGTTACCTCTCTCTGCCTCCAGTCTCCTACCAGTAAATATCACTGCTGTCACTGCAGACTATTCAGAGAAGGTAATTTGTTTTCCATTGGAGGCTATTAAAAAAATCACATTCATTCATCTCCCTAGACTGTATAAATTAAACCCTTCTGGACCATTATTTCTGTTTGGCTCTTAGCCACAGACACATCAACTTATTTCCTTATTTGTCATGCTTCCCTATTTAGTAGATAGGAAAAAATATTTTAAGTGGTTAATTTCAACAATTTGTTTTCAAGCATCTCTGATTCCAAAAGAAAAAAAGGTAAATGTTTCTATTCCCGGTCCAGTTGTTTCTGACTTTAAAGACATCTCTTAACCTTCATTTCCGTTTCCTAGCTGGGAGAGCCAGCATTGTCCGAAGACACTTCTCTGGTCATGTGGCCAGCATGACTATACGACGAGGCGCACCGAATGCTGTTACCTTCCAATTGAAATGGTACATATTTATCTACTTGCATTTGCATGCTTTCAAACTGCTAGGTTGGCAAGAGCTGGGACAATGGGGAGCTCACCCTGTCCTGTGGCATTTGGGTCTCAAACCCAGGCGGTCAGCTTTCCATATGACAAACTCAGCACCTTTAACTGCTGAGCCATCGTGCCCCGTTTCTCATTCCAAATATGGAAATAATTACTACATTACCAGATGTACATATCTGTCAGCCTGACAAACTAAAAACTCTAATTTGGGGGGTGGGATTGGAAAGTTTATGAAAGCAAAGCAAAAGATAATTTAAAACTTTGCCTTGCTTTCATAAACTTCTCAGTCCCAACCAACATGGGTAAAGGAATACATTTGGAAGATTCAAGTATGACTGATTGACAGGGATGATTTTTATCCCACTGATTCCCTCACAAACTTTAGGTCAACCATTTGATATCCCTTGCCATTTATTGTGTACAATAACTCTCTCTAAGGAAGGTAAGGAAAGTGTTCAGGCTCTCCTGTGACCTTCATTCTCAGGATGAATTTTAATCAAGGTCTTGCTACTATAGTTCTAATCCAGCACTAAAGAACAAAGATGCAGAACCAAGAAACATCTATATATGCTCATCCTACTTTCCTACCCATCTGCTCCTCTTGTTGAAACATATCCCTAGCATTCTGAACCTTAGATCCAGCTATTTTAAAACATTAATCCCAGCACCTGTTCAAGGAGCTCATTCCTTGAATACTATAATAAAGGGCCAAAGCACTAGGAAACAAAAGGGTAAAACAAATATTCTTTGAAGAAAGATGTAAACCAAAATAAAATGTGAAAGATAAAAGGTTCTACATGTCTTTCATAACTGTACATTTTACTAACAGCTAGAATACATCAGCTGGCATAACTCCTCTGATCCAATGTGAAAAAGCCTCCATGCCAGATTTTCAATAATTTGTTAAAATCGAGTAGAATAATGCCTGTCTATATGTTAAAATTGTCTCACATTTTCTCATTGTGTGAAAAAACAAGTGTTTTAAGCTTTAAGACTTGTGTTCATTTTAATGAATGAATGATTTCCAAATTTATTTATTTTATTTTATTTTATTTTGTTATTCTTATATGCCGCCCAACTCCCGAAGGACTCAGGGCGGCGTACAACAAGGAAAAATACAAGAATGAACAAAATACATATGATTAAAAAAACGAGTACAATTTTTAAAACAATATTAAAACTACAACATCCATTCAACATCATACATACTTGGGGGGTGATCTCAGGTGGATTAAGCTGTCCCCCCCACCTGCAGGAAAAGCCATGTTTTAACGGCTTTTCGGAAGGCCAGGAGAGTGGGGATAGTCCGGGTCTCTGGGGGTAGTTGGTTCCAGAGCACGGGGCCGGCCACAGAGAAGGCTCTCCCCCTAGGGCCCGCCAGTCGGCATTGCTTGGCCGACGGGACCTGGAGGAGGCCAACTCTGTGGGCCCTAACCGGTCGGAGGGAAGTATGAGGCAGAATGCGGTCCCGAAGATATCCTGGTCCTAAGCCATGAAGGGCTTTAAAGATGGTGATCAACACCTTGAATTGGACCCGGAGACTGATGGGCAACCAATGCAGCTGGCGGAGTATTGGTGACACGTGGGTGTACCTTGGCCCACCCACCACAGCACGCGCAGCCGCATTTTGCACCAGCTGAAGTCTCAAGATACTCTTCAAGGGTAGCCCCATGTAGAGCGCATTGCAGTAGTCCAAACGCGAGGTGACAAGGGCATGAGTGACCGTGAGTAGAGCTTCCTTCTCCAAGTATGGCCGCAACTGGTGCACTAGGCGGACCTGTGCAAAGGCCCCCCTAGCCACAGCAGAAAGATGTTGGTCCAATTTTAGCTGTGGATCTAGGAGGACCCCCAAGTTGCGGACCTGGTCTGAGGGAGTCAGTTTCGCGCCCTCAAAGACCAAGGAGGGATAGTTGTCATGATCCTTAGGAGGCAATATCCACAGCCACTCAGTCTTGTCGGGATTGAGTCTGAGTCTGTTCCTCCCCATCCAGATCTTAACGTCGTCCAGGCAACGGCACATTACATCAACTGCCTCCCTGAAGTCAGACGGGGTGGTGCTGTACAGCTGGGTGTCGTCAGCGTACTGATGGAAACACACCCCATGTCTGCGAATGATCTCACCCAACGGCTTCATGTAGATATTAAACAGGATGGGCGAGAGAACCGACCCCTGAGGCACCCCACATGATAGGGGCCTTGGGGATGATCTCTGCCCTCCTGCCAACACCGACTGCATCCGATCGGCGAGATAAGAGGAGAACCACCGTAGAACAGTGCCTCCCACTCCCAACTCGCCGAGCCGATGCAGAAGGATACCATGGTCGATGGTATCGAAAGCCGCTGAGAGGTCAAGTAGCACCAGGATGGATGAATGTCCTCCATCTCGGGCCCGCCAGAGATCATCCATCAGGGTGACCAAGGCAGTTTCTGTACTGTAGCCGCGCCTGAAACCCGACTGATAAGGATCTAGATGGTCTGTTTCATCCAGGAGCTGCAGAAGCTGAGTCACCACCACCTTCTCCACAACTTTCCCTAAGAAAGGTAAGTTGGAGACTGGACGGTAGTTCTTCAAATCAGCTGGATCCAGGGAAGGCTTCTTCAGGAGGGGTCGCACCACCGCAGCTTTTAACGACTACGGTACGGATCCCTCCCTCAAAGAAGCGGTGATCACCGCCTGGATCCAGCCGCGTGCCACCGACCTGCTGGCCGAGACCAGCCAGGAGGGGCATGGGTCCAATAAACAGGTGGAGGTACCCATCGCTCCCATAGCCCTGTCCACATCCTCGGGAGAAACAGGCCCAAACTCCTCCCATAAAGATGGACTAGGACTTGCCCCTGTCAACTCTATGGACTCTGCCCTGCCAGAGTCCAAGTTTGACCGAATCTGAGCGACTTTATCAGACAGAAACTCAGCAAATTCCTCAGCTCTGCCTTGTAAGTGTTCCTCGCTCCCCCCTTTTCCAAGGAGGGAGCGAGTCACCCTAAACAAGGCGGCTGGACGAGAATCTGCGGACGCAATAAGAGCGGAAAGATAGGATCGTCTTGCCGCCCTTATCGCCACTAAATAAGATCTGATGTAAATTCTTAATAGTGTTCGGTCAGATTCGGCCCTCTTGGTCCTCCAGCGGCGCTCCAGACGTCTCTTTTGGCGTTTCATCTCCCGGAGCTCCTCGGTAACCAGGGAGCTTTCCGGGATCCACTGCCGCGGAGAGGTCGCTTAGGCGCAATTCGGTCTAGAGCCCCTGATGCTGCGGTGTTCCAAGCAGCCACCAGGGAGTCAGCCGAATTGTGTAACAGGGTTTCAGGTATTTCCCCAAGTTCCCTCTGGAATCCATCCGGCTCCATTAGGTGCCTGGGGCGGAACCACCTAGTCGGTCCCGCCTCCCTGCGGGGGAGGAATGGGGTTTTGAAATCCAGCCTCAATAGGAAATGATCTGACCATGACAGTGGGGTGATGACTATATCCCTTATCTTCAGATCATCTCTCCACTGCCCCAAAAGAAACACTAGGTCAAGCGTGTGACCACCCTCATGAGTCGGACCCTGAATTACTTGGGTCAGGTCCATGGTTGTCATGGAATCCATGAACTCCTGAGCTATCCCAGAGGTTTCGCCAGCAGAAGGCAAGTTGAAGTCCCCCAGCACCATAAGCCTAGGGAACTCAACCGCCAAGCCGGCTACTGCCTCGAGCAGCTCAGGCAGGGCCTTACTTACGCAGCTGGGAGGCAGGTACGTTAAGCAAAGGCCCACCTGAACCCCTAAGTCCAACTTCAGAAGAAGCGTCTCACACCCAACAATCTCCGGGGCAGGGATCCTACGAGGATGCAGATTTCCACGCGTTATAATTGCCACTCCTCCCCCCCTTCCCTGGGGTCGAGAATGGTGCTGCACCGAGAAACCGGCTGGGTATATCTCGGAGAGGGCTACTCCCCCCTCCTGCCCTAGCCAGGTCTCGGTAACACACACCAGGTCTGCCCCCTCCTCTGTGATTAAATCACGTATCAGGGGGGCTTTGTTGATAATTGACCTGGCGTTAAGCAGCAGCATCCTGAGCCCAGGGCCCTGAAAGCCCTGGTTGCCAGGTATCCGGGTTGAGCAAGATGGAACCAGATCAGAGGGGCCGGAACAAGGGATCGCTTGTAAACAGCGAGGTCTTATTCCCCGAGAGCGGCCCTCCCCTCTGCTCCCGCCATATCTGCCTCTTCCCATTATGACTGAGATGTTCCGGCTCTCATCCCCACCAGAGACCCCCTCCCCCTCCCCCCTGGTCCTCCTCGTTTCCTGCAGGTCATACATACCATTCACACAGGCTGGGGTCACTGCGCCCCCACCCCCCGCTTCTGTTTCTACACTCAGCGAGGGGGGTCGGGATCGCAGCCCCTGGCTTTTCCATTTCTTTTTCGTACAGGCATTCAATTAACAATCAGACACTCATCTCACTCGTTCCCATACTCACTCACTCTCATACCATGTCTCAGAGGAGGAGAATAAGTTAAAAAGTTTTAAAATGAAGGCAAGTTCATCCAGGTAAGGGTGTGCTGGGGAGGCAAGTTCCCTGGTTCCACTTAGCCTCCCTATTGTTCTATTATCCCAGGATGACGGAGAGCCTCCCTTACTCCGATGACATTGGGAGTAGATAGTCCTATCCCCCTCAGAATGTGATCGATTTCTGTCCGAGGGAGGATTCAGCATCTTCTCCCTGCGTGTAATGGTCTTTAAGATGAGCAGGGACATCCGTGGGAACAGGGGTAAAATTAAGCACAGCGTCCAGGAAAATAAAGTCTCCATAGATGTAAAAAAGTCTCTGGATATAAGCTGGGAACAACAAGGGGGGGGGTTGAAGCACTCAGGGGCAATTTTGGTGCTGGTTGTCCTCAGTCAGCACCCTTTCCAGAGTTCTTTCACAGGCTCACTGAACAGTTGGTAAAAAACGGCTTCTCCTGATCTTTTCTGTTTCGTCGGGCTTCTCCGAATGACACTGGTGCCCGGAAACTGAATATGTTCATCTCTCTCATCTCTAGGAAGTTGTTCTAGCTATCAGACATGAAGAAGATAGACCAAAGCTATCTAATCTTCACACATGGACAAACTATGGAGAAAACTGATGAGCACAGGATTCTGCAGAGAAGACTGATTTCATGAATAAGTCTGTGTCCCATTATAAAATAACTGGGGGGGGGGGAATTGCATAGGAAATATATATTTTGCCAGTTGTGGAAAAGTAAAATATTCTTCTTGTTCAAACAGATCCTAATCCAGTCTCTAAGGGGCACCAAGCAGAACTCAGCAAGGTTTCTCACAATCAATATTGGGTTGGGATACAGGCATGTGAAAAAGCAATGCTATCTGTGGCTCCTTAATATTACCACAATTTCCCATATATCTACATTAGCTGCGCATGTTAGATTCTAACAGTTAGAATAACAAAAAGGAGGATGTTGCTAACTAATAATTCTAGGAATAATTCCTTATTCTTTTTTTCCAATAATTGAAACCACCTTTGATATATAGATAATGGCTTCATTCCAGAAGTTTGGACAAACACATATCAGCCTAATACTAGAAGCAGTGAGATTGTTTAATCCAAATATTAAAAGAGAATCCTTGTTTTAAGAAAACAGCCCTGAGGTACTGTTTTTAATTTAAAAACATTATTTAAAATGTTTTCACTAGGTACAGTAGCTAATATAAAGGCTCATGTAAAAGGAACACACGCACGAGCGTGCACACACACAAAAATACACTAGAGAAAAAGGTTTTACTTACTTCATAGTAACTTCGAACTGCGTTGCAAAAAGCTTCATCAGCCACAATCTGTGTCTCTCCATTTAGAAATGCCTGGAACCGCTCTTTCACCACTTGTAGTTGCTGTTTGTTCAGCTAAAAGAAGAAGAATATTGTTAGTAAATTCACACATTTCTCTTTATTCCTATTTATTTATTTATTTAATTTAATTTATAAAAGTTATTGCCTTGTCCCCCATGTCCGGGCGGTTTACAGCTAAAACATAAAAAGTTAAAAACAAATATTAAAACCAAAGACACATGGGGAGAGCGGGGGTGGGGTTGGAAGGGAGGTGGGATCTGTTATTACTCAATCAACCACCTCCACTGCACTGTTCCCCCAGTGCGGTCTCAAGCTGACAGGCATGTCTTTAGGCCCTCGTGAAAACATAGGAGGCTTGAGGTCAACCTCACATTGGGGGGCAAGATATTCAAGAGGGCAGGAGTAACACCAGAGAAGGCCCTCCTCCTGGACTCTGCCAGCCAGAATAATTAGGCTGATGGGTCCCGCAGCATGCCGGACATAATGGTTCGGGCCAATCCCAGTGGGGTGAGATGATCCCTCAAGTAACCCGAGTCCATGCCATGAAGGACTTTAAAGGTGATCACCAACACCTTGAATTGCACCTGGAAGCAGACTGGTAACCAATGCAGCTCACAGAGCAGTGGTGTTACAGGGGCCATTCTTGGAACCCCCAAAACTACCCGAGCTGCTGCACTCTGCAGCAGCTGTAGCTTTTGAATGCTTTTCAAGGGTAGCCCCATGTAGAGTGCATTATAGTAATAGAGTTATGAGATGACTGAACAACTGACCACAGGGAATCCTGGTCCAGAAAAGGCCGCATTTGGCACATAACACAAAGTTGTGCAAAGGCTAGCGACTGCCACCTGTTCCTCGAACAGGAGTCGTGAGTCCAGAAGAATCCCCAAGTTGCAGACTGGGTCTTTCTGGGGCAGTGCCACTCCTTCCAGAGTCAAAGTTAACAAAGTTCTGGATCCCAGAGCCCTGTGTACTTCAGCCATTCGGCTTTACCAGGGTTCAGTGAAAACCTGTTGTCCCCTATCCAGGCCCCCACAGTCTCCAGGTACCGCAAAAGGACAGCCACAGCATCACTTGGGTCACCAAGAGTGGAAATATAGAGTTGGGTGTCATCAGCATATAATATATAGCTCAACCCATTGTGATAGATGATCTCACACAGTGGTTTCATATAGATGTTGAAAAGGAGTGGATAAAGTACCAAGCCCGGTGGTACACTACAGAATAGCGGCCTCGAGCTGGATCTCTCATCCCCTATCAAAACCAATTGACAGCTGCCACAGAGAAAGGAATCTAATCACAGAACTGTGCCATCCAGCCCCAGCCCCTGTAGCCTGCCCAAAAGGATACCATGGTTGATGGTATCGAAAGCCACTAAGAGGTCAAGGAGAGCGAGGATGGTTGCACTATCCCCATCTCGCTCTCACCAGAGATCATCGATAAGCGTAACCAATGCCGTTTTCGTCCCATAACCATGTCTGAATCCAGGCTGAAAGGGGTCCAGATAATCCGTTTCATTTATGACCCTCGGCAGCTGCCAGACTACCGCCTTTATAAAATTGCAATAAATTTTTCCTTCTTTCCAAGTTTGCTCTTTTATTGTCCCCTTAAGGACCTCTTAAATATGGGGTGAGGTTTACAGAAGTTAAGTTAGAGTTAAAACTATGAAAGTTAGTAGCTGAGACAACTGAATTGGGTAGAATATTCCACTCTTTGACAACCTTATTACAAAAATAGAATTTTTTTTACAATCAATCTTCATTCATATTACAAGTATTTCTCAACTTATGACTATTTGTTCAGTGTCCAAAATTACAATGGGCTGAATGAAAGGTCAGATATATGGCCATCCCAGTAACCCCATAGTCACATTATTAAAATTTGGCTACTTGGCAACCGGCTTACACTTATGACTGGTGGAAGCACCCACAATCACTATTTGTGACCTACCCTGCTAGTTTCCCCACAAGATCAATAGGAAAGCTGGCAGCAAAGGTTGCAAGTGGTTAGGATAAGTCTCCGAAGCTAAGTGATGCAGTTTTAAAGTACAATCGCATTGCTTAGCAATGGCAATCCCCATAGTCCTGCTTGCTGTTGTTAACTGAATCCCATGGTTGTTAAGGAAGGCAACTTCCTGCTGGCTTCCTACAACCAAGTTACAAGACCCAGAGGGCCAGATGGTAGGTAAGCAGTTGCTGCTGACAGGAGGACACAAGGTGGTATGTGAAGATGCGAGGAAGGGATGGTGAGGGTTGGGGAAGGTTGCACAGGGATGCAGAAGGTGTGAGGGACACGTGATGAGGTTTGGGCAGGGTACATAGGGATACGTGAATGGCCGGCACAGGACATTAGGGGAGGATGTGCAGGTGGGTAGATCTTCAAGGACATATATAGCTTAAGGTGACCAGACGTCCCAATTTTGGCGGGACAGACCCGCTTTTTCATCATTTGTCCCGCGTCCCGCCCGCCCTCTAAAAAGTCCTGATTTCTTGAAAGAATGCCCGACGAAACAGCGGGACGTCTGGTCACCTTAGCAGTGCTCCCCAACCGGTGTGCCGCGGCACAATGGTGTGCCTTGAGGCCATGCCAAGTGTGCCGCGGCAAAAGGGGCGGGGCAGGACGGGGCGCGCGTCCTACCTGGGACTTTTCCTGGTAGCTCCAATCGCGTTCCTTGCTAATAGCGCCCAGAGCAGAGCAGCCCCTTCCAAAAGATCGCGAGACGTTATCATTTGGAAGGGGCTGCTCTGCTCTGGGCGCTTAGCAAGGAACGCGACTGGAGCTACTGGGGAAAGTCCAGGTAGGACGCGCGTCTCTTGCTGGGGGTTGGGTGGGCGGGGCAGGACTGGCGGGCGGGACGGGGCGCGCGTCCTACCTGGACTTTCCCCAGTAGTTCCAGTCGCGTTCCTTGCTAAGCGCCCAGAGCAGAGCAGCCCCTTCCAAAAGATCGCGAGACGTTATCTTTTGGAAGGGGCTGCTCTGCTCTGGGCGCTTAGCAAGGAACGCGACTGGAGCTACTGGGGAAAGTCCAGGTAGGACGCGCGTCTCTTGCTGGGGGTTGGGCGGGCGGGGCAGGACTGGCGGGCGGGATGGGGCGCACGTCCTACCTGGGACTTTTCCCAGTAGTTCCAGTCGCGTTCCTTGCTAAGCGCGCAGAGCAGAGCAGCCCCTTCCAAAAGATCGCGAGACGTTATCTTTTGGAAGGGGCTGCTCTGCTCTGGGCGCTTAGCAAGGAACGCGACTGGAGCTACTGGGGAAAGTCCAGGTAGGACGCGCGTCTCTTGCTGGGGGTTGGGCGGGCAGGGCAGGACTGGCGGGCGGCATGGGGGAAGAACTAAAACACCGAGAGTGTCACCTGACGGTTGTAAGCCTAGCCAGCCAGCCGAAGGGGAGGCGGGAGGCGAGGAAAGGCCTCCCGCCTCCCCCCCCATCTGGACGCCAACATTTGCCTTCTTTTGCCCTCTGCGCATGCGCAGAGGGCAAAACTCAAATGGAGAAACCCACCCCCGTCAATGGTGTCCCGCTTGAAGAAAAAAAAATCTGGTCACTTTAATATAGCTAGAGAGCTAAAAGAAAAACTGTTTTTCCCCTTCTATGGTCCTCTTCCATGATCCCCACATCTCTTCCAGAAAGACTTTTGACTCTTCAGAATAGATGTGGGGCATCTATGGCCTATTTGATCTATATCTATATCCATTTGATCTATATCAATGGCAGCAGGTCATCCAGAACTGAGAAACCAAAATTCCACCAAAATCCAGATAAAAATGTGTCTTCTCATAAATATTAGCTATTGATTAGCAATCAGAATTGTATTTCTGCTTAGTCTAAATACTAAGATAGAAGAGTTTATGTGGTAAAGATATTGCTTTCTGTTCGGTAAAATGAGAACTAAAATTAAAATATCATGTTTATAATCAGGGTAAAGCACTGTACCATATTTTTTACATTAATCCCTATTATAAACAGGAGAATGTATGTTTTAATTGCTGCAAGGAATCCACAATTTCACTACATAAATGTTTCAATAATGCTACAAGTTCATTGCATAAATATTTCCAAGTTTCTTGAACCTGATGGCCCAAAGGAACTGTTGCTAAAATGGCAGCAAGATTTTTAATCAGTCTATAATTTTTTTGCGGGGGGGGAGTGTTTGTCATCTTGGATCTGGTCATTAAAATATTTTTTCTGACGTTTAGCGCATCAGAAATAAACCATGACAAATAAATGTTAAACCTTCTGTCCATTTCCTCTAAAACATGAATAGCTCAGATTAAGCAAGGAAAATATTTTTCTTTCGAAAATCAAACAGCAATGTTTGCTGATGGAAATTCATTACTGTTTGTCACACTCATATTACCAGTATGTTAAACAGATTCATTGTTCCCAGAAATGCTTTATGATTAGATATTGTCACCTGTTTGGCTTACCTATTAGCTTAATCATTTATATTTTCACATTAAAATCTTAAGAACTAGCTACAGCATTGGCCTTTTGGATCCAGTAGCTTAGGCAACAAAACAATCCATGTTGACTGTTATCAAACAATTTTATCAAACAATCATTTGTTGCTTTTATTCATCTTCTAAAATATAGAACAATATTTCTCACCTTGGCAACTTTATTTATTTATTCATTCATTCATTTATTTATTTGTTCTTATAGGCCGCCCAACTCCCACGGGATGTGTGTAGTTGAATTCCCAGAATTCCCTGCCAGTCATGCACTTTAAATTACTCAAAATTATGAAATTAAAAACTAACAAAAATTTTATACACTAAAGCACTGTTTTTCAAACTTTTCAAAAATGGAGTTGAAGTCCATACATTCTAAAGTTGCCAAACCTGAAAAACACTGTACTAAAGTACTGCTCTATAGTGGGGACATATCTACTAATTTTTATTTTACTCCAGGAGAAAACCAGGAGCTAAATATATATTTCCTTGCATAAATCAGTCTATAAATCTTTGCAGTTTCTTCAGATACATCTTTTCTAAAATAAATAAATAAATAAATAAACAAACAAATAAATAAATAAATAATTCAATTCCCTCCAAAGGCCTATTCAAATATTGCTGCCAAATTATAATTTTTAGTGTGACAGAAGGTGAAACAATTAAATTTACTGTGATTAATATTAACCATATTTAATCCATTTAATATACACTTAATTAATCAAAATTATATCTTCCAGCAAGCTTACTTTGTACTGTGATGCCAAATGCATCCCTTAGCCCTCCAAACAATTGTGTATCTCTGTGTTTGCACAGAAGGCCTGTCACATGCAATTTTTCCTTCAATGAAAATAAAGCCCCCTCAGGCGGAGCTAAATACCTCATGGCTTACAAGGGCGCATTACTGCAGCTTTCTTGGCATAATTCAGAAGTCATTTTCTACTGCCTTCGTCATGGATGTGGTTTTTTGTTTTGTTTCTTCCCACATAGTCCCCATTCAAGGACTAACCAGGACTGAGTCTGCTTAGCCAAGGTTTGCTACATGTTTTAAAGGACCTATCCAATATGAAATCCATTAAATTTTAGTTGGAGAGCTGGCATAGCAGTAAGCAGTTTATGAATGGATGGCCTCCCCACACACACATACACTGAGCACTTTTCCTTTGCAACTGAAAATACAAGCTCTCATTAACATAAATGGAGGAGAAGAGGCTTGATAGATTCCACCAAAATTTTAAAAATCTCATTGCTGAAATGGATACATCTATTAGCTGAATGGCTTGCAGAACACCTGGCCATCTGCAAAGAAAATGACTCTAATTATTGTTAAAACTGCTCTTCTGTAACCAACGAAAATGAGACATAATTCTTCCCACAGGGCTGTTTTATAAGGCTTCTATAAATTGGCATTTAGGCCTCAGAATCAGCTCTGTCACTTACCGTATTTTTTGGAGTATAAAACACACCTTTTTACTCCCCAAAAGAGGGTGAAAACTTGGGTGCGTCTTATACACCGAATGTAGCCCCACCCAGCTACCCCCACCCTTTGGCCTCTGCCTCCCAGCAATTTACCTCCTTGCAGCAAACAGGGCAGAGCCTGATTAGCATGAGCAAGTGGTTATCTGCCTCCCGACCCACAGCTGACTGAGGCTTGCAAGCCACCTGCTAAAATGAAATCAACGGTAGCTGCAAGGAGACAAATTGCTGGGAGGTGAACTGCTGGCAATGTTGGACTGCTGAAACTGCAAGTAAGTAAGTAAATAACTATAAATGTTTGTAGAGTGTTCAAATTATTAGACTTATTTTTTAAAGACTGCTTTATTATTGTTCTAGACAACTTAACAAAATGAAGAAGCTTTTTAAAATAAATGCTTGCTCTGAAGAGGCCCAGTGCTTTTGTATCTTCTTTTAAATAGTAGAGAATGTATACTTCCAGAAAGCCACATCAAATTTAAAGATCTGTAAAAGTATAATCTGAAATGTAACAGTGTCCTGTTTAGTATTAAGATAAGGTAGCTGAGTTAAACCCTGACTTAGTCATGTTTGGAGTAGATCTATTTAAATAATTGGGAGGAGTTAGTGTGATTACATTTAAGAAAACTTTCTGGCATTAATATACTGCCATAATGTACATTTCTCCAATTCTTTGCTATTTCTATGGGTCAGGCACACATGCACAGAAATACACAGCAAACAGTGTATATCATCTGTACTGTTTGCTGTTTGGCAAATTGCTGGGAGAGCCCTTTTTTCCTTGTTTTCCTTCCCCAAAACTAAGGTGCGTCTTATACTCCGAAAAATATGGTAATTAAAGAAGACCAAGTTCTTCTAGGTTTTCTAGGCCTGACTCCAGTAAAATGGGTTCTCAAGCAGAACACTGTAAGTTCCCCAAATCACTTTGGAACTCAAATCCCACCTCTGCATTGTCATTCAGTTCTTCAACATTATATTACCTTTAATCTGGAGATCAGATTAATTTAATTTAATTAAAAGTTCTTATAGGCCGCCCATTCCCCTAGGACTCAGGGCGGCGTACAGCAAAAATAAGAACAAATACAAATATATAAGAAACAATTTAAAAATTACATAATTTTAAAAAACCATTCATCCATGGGGGAATTCTATCTTCTTCACCCCGCCTGCCGGAAGAGCCATGTCTTTACGGCTTTGCGGAAGGCCAGTAGAGTGGGGATAGTTTGGATCTCTGGTGGGAGTTGGTTCCAGAGAGATGGGACTCCCACAGAGAAGCCTCTCCCCCATGGTCCCGCCAACCAACATTGTTTGGCTGATGGGACCTGGAGGAGACCAACTCTGTGGGACCTAACCGGTCTTAGGGAGGTATGTGGTAGGATGTGGTCCCGAAGGTAACCTGGCCCTGAGCCATGTAGGGCTTTAAAGGTCAAAACCAACACATTAAATTGCATCCGGAGACTAATGGGCAACCAATGCAGCTGGTGGAGAATAAGTGTTACGTGGGTGTATCTCGGAACACCCACCACAGCTCGCGCAGCTGCATTTTGCACCAGTTGCAGTCTCCAGATACTCTTTGAGGGTAGCCCCATGTAGAGCGTGTTACAGTAGTCCACCCGTGAGGTGACAAGGGCATGAGTGACTAGGGATTAGGATGTGCCAATGACTGGGTGGTGACTTCTATGCCATATTATTACTCCTCCTATTCCACTAACCAATATCTAATCCGATTCTTCTATGTAATGAATAGGAAAACTATAGAGAAATAACAACCAATGACCCATGCAGGAACAATCCGTTTATACAGACTGAAAAAAACATGCTGTTTTAGAGTAAGTCCCTTGTTCGTGAACTCTTTGCAGCATACTAAAAAACTTGTTTTCCAGGTTTTAACAGTTTTATTACCTTATAAGATAAAAGACAAAGATATAAAAGCAAATAGTAGGAAACAAAAGGGAGGGAAAGGGGAAGAGAGAAGTGTAGAGAAGGGGGGGGGGAGAAAAAAAGCCATTGAATAGAATAAGTAGAATAAGGCATTAACATCGAACCTCAACTTTTTACTTTTCCATAATATTATAAATTAGCCATTTCTATAAGAACAAATCTATCTAATCATATTTACTTTAAGAATATGAATCCTACTCCAATATTTCTTTGCTTTATAACATGTCCACCATAACTGGTAAAAAGTCCCTTCTTTATATTTGCATTTTCAACATTCATTTGAAATACCTTTATACATTCTGGATAACTTGTCTGGCATTAACTACCAGTGATGCATCATCTTATAGAAATTTTCTTTTAAATTATGATTTAATGTAAATTTTAAATCGTCCACATATTCTTCCATTGTTCAAGCAACACATTACTGTATATCCAAGATTCCTTGCCCACTGAATCATACAAGGCTTTACATGTTCACTTTCCAAATTCAATTTCAATAACATTTTATAAACCTTAGCAATAATATCATCACTACCACACAGTAGGATTTCCAATTCATTTTTAGCAACGCCAAACCCATAATTATTTTAATCTAATTTAAATCTTTCTTTCAATTGCAAGTACGCAAACCAATGGCAGACATGAAATTTCAATTCTAACTCTTCCTTAGACTTGAGGGGGGGGGTGTCACCAAAATTAAAAAATATTATTTTACCATAGGTCCATCAGTCTGGCTTCGCCACCATTTCTTTTCTGAAAAAGGCTTCTTGTGGGGGGACACCCAAAAAGGCATCTTTTTAGAAAACCTTGTTTAAAAAAACCTTTTACTATACATTCCAGGTCTCAAAATCATATTTTTTAAAAAAATAAAATCCGAAGCATAGCCTTTATTTTTTTCATCCACTACATTAGTAGTGGGTTCGAAAAGCCTTTACTACCAGTTCCCGTGCGTGCTCACGTGCAATGCTTCTGCGCATGCGCAGAAGCTTCCCGGGCTGGTGGCCGGAGTCTCCCACCGCTGGCGCTACTGGTTCTAAGAACCGGCCCGAACCGGGAATATCCCACGGCTGCACTATGTAATAGGAACAGGGAGTAAGAAAAAATGTTATATGAAGCTTCCACATAAAATGTTAGTAATAGGTAGGCCTCAATTTACAACCACAATTGGGACAAGACTTTCCATTGTTAAGAAAGGTGGCTGGGTCCGATTTCATGTGCTTTTTTGCCATGACTGTTAAGCAAATCATTGCAGTTAAGTGAGTCATGCAGTTGTTAAGCAAATCTGCTTTCTCCAATTGACTTTGCTTGTCAGACTACAGTTTAGAATAAGGGAATTTTCAGAGGAAAATTTAAAAAAAGAAGACCGATATTTAATACTCCACATAACCACCACGGCTAGTATTGCCTATGCCCAGTCTTGGAAAAACGATACCATGCCCATTTCTTCAATGGTCATTAGGAAAATTTTGGAATGCTCCGAGATGTGTAAATTAGCAATGGAGATTCGTGAAAAGGAAGATACAGAATTCTATGACGCTTGGAATAATTGGTATAAATGGTTAAATCACAATAAAAAATTTCAAATTTGGTTATAAAAGGTGAACTACAAAGAAATTACAAATGTTCTCAATTCCACGGCCTATGTATACAATGTAAATAAAATGGAAGAAATATATATTGATTATATAGTAGCATATTCAATCCATTAAATATAGAACTGGATAAATAATAGTGATTGTTTAAATTAAAACAGTAACATAGTGAAATGTAAATATATTTGGAAATAAAATAGCTGTAAAAGTGGTTAGCTTTTACCATTTTTGTTTGTATTTTATGTATTTATGTATTTTTTTGTATTTTTTGTATGTCTTGTTGTTATGTCGTTTTTAACTAGAAAATTTAATAAAGATTATTTTTTAAAAAAAATAGACTAAGGGTGTCAAACTCGATCATGTCACGGGCTGGATCGTGTCATATTGCGACGTTTTTTGGCTTTGTGGAGCCAGGGTGGGCGTGGTCTGCACATGACATATCCGGCCCGCAGGCCCCCAGTTTGACAGGCCTGGTTTAGATGGTTGCAAAATGGCAATCAAAGGACCCAGATGCTGCAAGCATTTAAAATACATGCCAGTTGTCAAACACCCACATTTTGTTGATCCTGGAGATGCTGAAACAGTCGTAAGTGTGAAGAGTCACTTTTTTCAGTGCTACTGTAACCTTGAACAGTTGCTAAAGGAGCAGTTGTAAGTTGAGGGCTATCTGTATGCATAATAATATGGGGCTTGGGGTAGGAGGGGGGAAATCAGTTTCAGTGTTCTGTTAGCCATGTCCATTCATACGTACTAAATATATAAAACACCATTATTAGTCAGAAAAATGTAACTTATTGCAGCCCTTCTATGCCTCAAAGGGGATTAGATTTAAACAGCTGAGTCAGTGCACAGGAATGTAGCCTTGCTCCTTGATATTATGATCCTGCCTGTGCACTGAATACACAATAAGAATGAATATTGCAAACAAAAGCAAATTAGATGCCGACCAGCTGAAACATGATTTAGCTTCATCCAAACTATTAGTGGAGCTGTCTCATGAGTTGACCAGATGACAGTTTTATCAGTAGCTTTAAAATGCTAAGACACAAAAACATAGCTCAAACAATTAAGATCACTGAAGTAACCCATTGGATGAAACTAAGCACACAGAAAACAACACAACACAGGCTAACAGCCTTAATGAAGAAATAGTAAAAGCTTCATCCAATGATTTCCTTTCTTTTGTTGAAGGTTAGCTGTAGGCAGGGATGGGATTCTACCGGTTCGGGCGAACCCCTAACTCCGACGATCAGATGGGCCCGCCTGCCCGCCCCTGCGTTATTCTGACCTATATTTCATTTGTTTGAAGCCCAGCTGATAGGCACAGCAGAGCGCATTGACCGCCTCAGCTGTTTTACTCACTGGGGCTGCAGTAGAATGTAGGTTTTAGAGCTATTTTCAAACGCAATGCGCATGCGCAGAGCGCATGCTCAGCGAACCGGTTGTTACACCGGTTGAATCCCACCACTGGCTATAGGAATCACCAAGGATGTCTAAAATATATCATTATTGGTGGCTACTTGGGGACTGTTGAAACATCTTTTTATCTCAGCAAGGAAGTGTAGATTGGGCAGAAGCCAGGGTTGGGAACAGAATAGCTATTGTGATTGGTACCACAAAGTATCTCCACAACCCACCTACTTACCTGCTCAATCTTCCCACCTGATCTTCACAGCCACTTCCTATTCTTCCTCCCACAACTCAGCTGCCACTGCCCTAGTGAACCTCCTGGCCAATCTTCCCAGCCTCCTTTTCTTGAGTTATAATTGCTCACCTTTTCTGCCCAGCACCCTCCCTTCCTCCTCCCTTCTCACAGCAGAATCACACCTGCCAGAATAACTGTATTTTTCTTTTACAAAAATTTTGGACTTGTCCATCATGAGAAGAAGAAAAGCCACAATGAAGGGCATGAGGAAAAATATTTCCTTCATTTAGATACAGAGAGAGAACTATGCTTTAAGGTTTTATTACAAACCTTTTATTAACATTACAGGAACATTTATCAAGATAGAAAGTAAAAGAAAGAAAAAACAAGGAAAGGAGTATCCATAGCAGCAATAACTTTATGGAAAAAAAGAACAAGGGAAGTGGAAGAAAAAAGAAATATGGATAATTTTAATTGGATATTTGGGGGTTTCGAATCATTTTTCTAAAAGCAAATACTATTAAATTATGAATATACTGCATACTTAAGTATTCAATTTATATCCTACCTGCCCACCAGATGCTCAAGCCAAGTTAGAAGACAATAACCCTGGAGGTAGACTAGGCTGAGAATAACTGGTTCAGAATCACCCAATGAGTTCCTGTGACTGAGAGTGGATTTAACCTTGGTCTCTCCCCCCTCAATCCAATAATTAGTATACAACATTGTGATTACATTTATAATTAATAATTTGTTTTATTTTTATGCCAGCAGATTTCAATTTGTATTTGAAGACTGGTATTTTTTTAGAATTATATGTAGACAACATGGCTGCTACAGTCAGCCGTTTCCCTGGAGT
Source organism: Diadophis punctatus similis (assembly GCA_023053685.1). Classification (NCBI taxonomy): domain Eukaryota; kingdom Metazoa; phylum Chordata; class Lepidosauria; order Squamata; family Dipsadidae; genus Diadophis; species Diadophis punctatus. The sequence goes on from JALIGW010000004.1 coordinate 63,845,384, forward strand.
AAATGCTTACCCTTGTGCAAGCCATAGAATGCTGTCTTAATGTTCTACTGGAAGAATACAGAAAACTGGGTTGGATACATTCCAGATAAGGGTATGATTAAGTGAATGAATGCCAATTTCAGGTCTCGTTTGTCTAATCATTTAAAAACAAATGAATAGCCTTGAGCAAATTTTGCTGTCACACTCGCACACATTCACTATTCTTAACTAAGTCGCAAGGCTGAGAGAGGAATGTTTAACTGAGAAGAGAGGTATTTGGTCTACACTAGAAGCTTCATGGAAGGTAGCAAAACAACGGGCCAAAATAGTTTCCCTTTATTACTGTATGGATAGATTCTACAGCAGATGAAACACAGAGTTATGATTTAGCACTATGACTGGACAATCTAATCTAAACTGAAGCAAACAAATTAAAGGCAAATGTGAAATTGGGAAGAGAACTAAACATACTATTCTGGGCCTGTTAAAAAACTAGCTCTCACCACAATGTCAGCTGCTTTCGATACCGTTGACCATGGTATCCTTCTGTGCCGACTAAGGGAGTTGGGAGTGGGTGGCACCGTTTTACTGAAGTGGTGCAGTGGTTAAATGCTGCGACTGCAGGCTGACTGCTAGTTCAGCAGTTCAGCTGTTCAAATCTCACTAGGCTCAAGGTTGACTCAGCCTTCCATCCTTCCGAGGTCGGTAAAATGAGGACCCAAATTGTTGGGGGCAATATGCTGAACTCTGTAAACCGCTTAGAGAGGGCTGTAAAGCACTATGAAGTGGTATATAAGTAAAGTGCTATTGCTATTTACGGTGGTTCTCCTCCTATCTCTCTGGCCAGTCACAGTCAGTGTTGGCAGGGGGACAGAGATCGACCCCTAGGCCCCTCGTTTGTGGGGTGCCTCAGGGCTTGGTCCTCTCTCCCCTCTTATTTAACATCTACATGAAACCGCTGGGTAAGATCATCCGACGGCATGGGGTGAGGTTCCAGCAATATGCTGACGATACCCAGTTATATATCTCCACCCCATGTCAATTCAGTGAAGCAGTGGACGTGATGGGTCGGTGCCTGGACGATGTAAGGGTCTGGATGGGAGTCAACAGGCTCAAACTTAACCCAGACAAGACCGAGTAGATGTGGATACTGCCTCCGAAGGACCATGTAAATCGTCCTTCCGTGGTTCTGGGGGGAGAAAATTTAATCCCCTCATAACGGGTTCGCAATTTGGGCGTCCTCCTAGACCAGTGGTTCCCAACCTTTCTAATGCCGCGACCCCTTAATATAGTTCCTCATGTTGTGGGGACCCCCAACCATAAAATTATTTTCGTTGCTACTTCATAACTGTAATTTTGCTACTGTTATGAATCGTAATGTAAATATCTAATATGCAGGATATATTTTCATTGTTACAAATTGAACATAATTAAAGCATAGCGACAACCACTTAAGTTTAACAGCGCACGACGGTGGGAAGGAGGACAGCCGAGTCGACTCATCTGTCTGCACTCTCACCCTCGGCTGGCGTGGAGACCCAGCGAACAAAGAGGCAAACAGAGAGGGAGGGAAGAGAGAGACTGAGAGATATTAGCACAGGGCTAGCCTGATCATACAGAGCAAGGCGGTGTCGATGGACCATGCTCCGGCACCACCACCTTCTCCAGTTCCCTCTGGCTTAGCTCCTCCTGCCCCCGGCGGTGGCGCCCTCAGCACCGAGGCTGTATGATCAGGCTAGCCCTGCGCTAATATCTCTCAGTCTCTCTCTTCCCTCCCTCCCTGTTTGCCTCTTTGTTCGCTGGGTCTCCGCGCCAACCGAGGGCGAGAGGGCAGACAGACAATTCCGACCCAGCTGTCCTCCCCGCCGTCGTGCGCTGTGAAACTTAAGTGGTCGTTGGCTGGCCGTTCCCTCCCATGACTCCCTTTCCCTTCGACACCAGCGGGAAGAAACTGCCGCTGCGAGCAAGAGACAGGGGCGGCCACAGATGTCTTAAGCACTGCCTTGTACTCTCCAGTGCGCAATCTTGCGACGCCCCGCCCCTTAGCTGATGCCGTCAAAGCTCGGCCACCAGGCGTCACAAACGCCTCTCACCGAATGGCACCTCTCCCGACCAATCAGAGGGCTCGGGCGAGTTGAGCAGATATGGCCAGGCTTGTGGCAGTGGGGGGGGAGCTGAGGATGCCGGGGCGACCCCTGGGAAATAGTCATTCGACCCCCAAAGGGGTCCCGACCCCCAGGTTGGGAACCACTGTCCTAGACCCTCAACTGAGATTAGACCAACATCTGACAGCTGTGGCTAGGGGGAATTTTTCACAGGTTCGCCTAGTGCACCAATTGCGGCCCTACTTGGATCAAGAGCTCTACTCACGGTCACTCATGCCCTTATCACCTCACGGCTTGATTATTGCAACGCGCTCTACATGGGGCTACCCTTGAAAAGTGTTCGGAGACTACAGTTAGTCCAGAATGCAGCTGCGCGAGCTGTGGTGGGTGTTCCAAGATACACCCACACTAAGCCCATCCTTCGCCAGCTGCACTGGCTTCTGATTGGTCTCCGGACGCAATTTAAGGTGTTGGTTCTTACCTTTAAAGCCCTACACGGTTCAGGACCAGTTTATCTGTGTGACCGCCTTCTACCGCATTCCTCCCAATGACCAGTGAGATCGCACAGGGTCGGCCTTCTTCAGGTCCCGTCAGCTAGACAATGTCAGCTGGCAGGCCCGTGGGGGAGGGCCTTCTCTGTAGCTGCTTCGACTCTTTGGAACCAACTACCTCTCGAGATCCATATTACCCCCCACCTTACTGGCCTTCCGGAAAGCCGTTAAGACCTGGCTTTTCCGGCAGGCCTGGGGCCAATGACCCTTCGACGAGGTGTTTTTAGATCGGCCCATGTATGCATGTGTGATTGAAAGATCTTTTTTAGATATGGATTGCATTTTAATATATTTTTAAATTGATTTTTTTATTTGATTATATGTTTTTTACTTGTTGTTAGCTGCCCAAAGTCCCCTGGGAGTTGGGCGGCATAGAAATTTTATTATTAAATTAAATTGAAATTAAAAGCTACAACGCACTGATGATGTTACCTACTTTAATAATGAAACATCTGCAAGAAAACAACCAAGTCAAAGAGCACCAAGGACTCCTCATCTCAACCCTGAGCTATAAACATCCTCTATCAGAAATGCTACTTGTTGCAGGAAAAAATAGTCATGTCACTCATTTGATTTTCCAGGTTCACAGTTTTACTTAAACACCAAGATCTTATGCCTTAGTGACTGCCTATCTACTTGTAGCTATTTGAAATCTTCAATTTGTAAGTCATTAATCCCGACAGAAATGGAAGAGTGCTGATTTTTACTTAATACGGCATCATCCAGTACCTTTTTGCTATAGTAAGGTGTAATTTAATGGCTATAATGGCAAACTTGTTTTTCCAGAATGAAGAGTATATTTCTTTTATGCTCCAATTATACCAGTTCCTAACAGATTCTCTACATATCACACTCCCCCGCCTATCCTGCTTTCTTTGACAAGGTAGTACCTAGTAACTATTCTTGATTAATGTGCTACCAAGAGTTAGACCTAGTCCTAATATCAATAACATTAATTAGGTTGTCAAGAGACAAAGTCTAAAAAGTGAACTAAGTTTGCGCAGTGCAATTTCAAAATTTGCTCATTTATTAAGAATTGTTATCAATAATAAATTAGCAAAATTAAGATCAGAACTCATGAGAGACTAATCTTTAGAATAAAAAGAATAGGAAATACACAAAAAGACATAAATCCACAAAACATCAAAACTGTGATAGAATGTACACCTGGAGCAACAATGGAGGAGAGCAATACAGAGCTTTCCCAGAGAGGGGAAGAGACTGTGCCGTCCCAAACTGGAAGAAAGAAGAAGCTGAGGGTAGCTCTTACGATACCGCTAGTAAATTAGAAAGTTATAACTTTAGTTTGGCAAAATTCTGTCCATTAAGGGTAAGAAAATGAGTGTTAATCTCTGTTCATCTGAGTGTTTTGGTCTTTTGTTTCCTTTTGGGCCTTTTAATTGTTTCTTTTGGCTGGTATGTATGTTGTTTATCTCTATGTATCTGTTGATGCTTGGTTTGTCTGAGTGCCAGGCTTCCAGGAATTCTCTGGGGGTTTTGAACTTGGCTTGGTCTAGAAGGCTCACAGTTTCCCAGTTGAAACAATGATTGTCAAGAGACAATGAAAAAGCCAAAAAGGGAACAATAAGACCAGAAACCTCCTCACCAGCAATCAACATCAAAATGAAGAGACATGAACACCAAGATTAACATTAGACCAACAATCAGAAAGTAAACAATGCCCCAAACAGGGAACTGTCAGACAAGCTAATCGTAAACAGCCCAACCAAAGAACCACCAAGACCACTCCCACCAACACTGACAGGGCAAGCCATTAGAATATAACATGAAAGTTAACCCCACTCCCTACTGGCACTGATGATGTTACCTACTGGTAGTTACGTTAATGAAAGGTCTGCAAGAAAACAACCAAACTCAGAAGCACCAAAGACCTTTCAATAATTGGTTTATTCATGTAATAATCATTCTTGCATTTATCTGCTGATTTTGGACAGTATGTTTCTTAATTATTTGCTTTTGTTCCAACTATTATATGGGTAAGTGCTTGTTCTTACTCTTAAACTTACTTTTTAAAAAATTCAAAGGCAGATAACTTCATTATAGAAGTACTATGCTGATAGACCACAGTACTATTTAATACTTATATGAAATTTCTGGAATGATCATTAGGAATTTAGGAGCAAACTATCAAAGCATTCATATGCTAAATTAGGCACCTGATCAAAATCCTTTTGGAACTACAGGGGTGTCAAACTGGCGGCCCGCAGGTTAGATGCATCACGCACAGGCCACGCCTACCCCAGCTCTGAGAATGGAAAAAAATGTCACGAAACATCACATGACGGCAACATGACATGGCGAGTTTGACACCTGTGAACTAGCACTTAAGAATTGTTTCCACCCTCAAACCACGCCACTGAAGCAACAGTGAAGTCATGAAGGTCTATCAGAATAGGTGGTTTGTTGGACTATGTTTTAACTTCTGAGAAGCATAAAGACAGAGATAGAACACAGCAGAAATGGCCTACAGTTTAGGTTCCACTGTGCAAAATATTAAGGCATTTGAAGATAGAATGAATTGCAAGAAGCCCCAACAGTAGAGACTATATTTTTGTTGTTTTCCTATCAACATTTCATTACCAGGATAGAGAACGTAATCTCAATGCATGAAAACAGAGAACATCAAGAACGCAGTGAGAAGAATTCTTAAACTAAATCTGCTCAAATACATATTGACTGAAGACAGTTCTGCATTTCCTGATAAGGAAAGTAAACTTCTTCCTACATGACATTTCCCAGAATTACTTCAAGACAATTGGAAGTACTTTTAAGCAGGACATGGGACTGTTGCATTAAGCCAACTATCACCAACTCCAGATTTGGTATTAATAATTCCTGGTATAGCATCAAAAGTCTCCATGCAGAAACTGTGCCAAATAAATAAGCTTGTATTAGGACGGCTTTAAATGCAACTTGTTTCACAATTAAACTACAGCCTTTAAAATGCAAATAAAGAGTTGTCACACATTCTGCAGTAGCAACCCCAAAAAGCTTCCCTATGGGTGTTCTAATTTCTAATTATTCTTACAAGAATATTGGACCAACAATGGACTACAAGTGGGCAACTCACAACCACTTGGACAAGTGCAGCTGCCAAACAACTCTTCCCATTTCTTCCAGCCAACTGATCAGCAGGGGAAATGAAGAGCATTTTTTTTTGCAGTTTAGATACCATTTGATTTCAAGCAGGGAAGAAAAGTGACCTCTCTCAGGAAAGATTTGACTGATCAGCAAAATGATCTTAAGATTGGCAAGATATATTATAAGGCACCATTGATGCATTGCAACAAGAGTTGATTTTGAGGTTAGAAAACTAAAATACGAACCATTCAAGGTAACTGCAGTATGTAGATGGAAGGCTTGTGCAATTTTTTTTTAGAAATACAGAAAACTAAAGACTGATCTTCCCAAATGAAAACAGAAGGTTTCCCATGTTAATTTTGTTGAGAAAAGATATTCAGAGTAACTCCTCAAAGCGGAGGTGGGTTGCTCCTGGTTCGGACCGGTTCTTTAGAACCGGTAGCTGAAATTTCTCCCCACTTGCCGAACCAGGAGAGATCGCCGGTTGGCCACACCCCGGAACCAGCTCTAATGGCAGCACCTATCTTTGTTTTTGGCTTCTGCGCATGCGCAGAAGCTGTTTTTTGCTTGGTTCTCGGCACTGTGCATGTGTGTGCACCACGCGGCGTGGGAGGAAGTGAACCGACGGCGAGGTAAGTTAGAACCCACCCCTGCCCCAAAGGTATAGAAGAGAATTAATCAGGATGTTATAGTTAATAAACACAACAATGTATTTAATTTGATAACAAAAATAATTAATGCTTATGAACACAGATGTTTCACAATGAACAGTTGGGGCTACTCAGTATGGGAAGGACCTAGCCCATTTAATGTTTGAAATGAAACAGTCTATTACTGTCTTTCAGACGATGTACCTCAGTGGTTCCCAAAGTGGGCGGTACCGCCCCCCAGGGGGCGGTGGGAACCCTTAGGGGGGCGGTGAGAGGTAAGAGTGGTGACAGGGGAGCAGTGAGAGGGTCCAGGGGGGCGGTAGGTGGTTCGCCGGTCCTGTCCCCGTGCCGCCACCCATGTCCACCCAATCGCCCGCTCGCCGCTTTTCCTACCACTCTTTTCCCGGCGGGGACTAGGCGGGCCGCGAGACGGGCGTCTTACTGGACTTTTAACAGCTCCGTGTATCTGTCGTCTGGTCTCTTTGCACTGGTCTCCAACCTTGGCAACTTTAAGACTTGTGGACTTCCAGCAAAGCTGGCTGAGGAATTCTGGGAGTTGAAGTCCACAAGTCTTAAAGTTGCCAAGGTTGGAGACCCTTGGAAAGCTTGCAAAATACAGAAACTCTTCTCGCGAGGGTGAGCAATTAACAACTCGCAGCGAGAAGAGTTTCTGTATTTTGCAAGCTTTTTTCCCTAGAGACTAGCCGACAGAAACATGGAGCTGTTAAACCTGTAAGACACGGGATTGGGGGGGTGCGGGCAGGGCTGGGTTGGGGGGGGCGGGTTGGGGGGGCGGGAGGAGGAGGAGGAGGAGGGAGACCTTGTGGGGAAATCGCAGCTGCCTCTTTTCCGCTCCTTTGGCCAAGAGGCACCGCGGCCGGAAAGTCGGTCCAGAAAGAGAGCAGCGATGGCGGGGGAGATCGGGAACAGTTGCCCACCACAGTTTCTGCCGCCTTCGCCTGCCTCCCTTTCCTTTCCTTTCCTTTCCTTTCCTTTCCTTTCCTTTCCTTTCCTTTCCTTTCCTTTCCTTTCCTTTCCTTTCCTTTCCTTCCTCCCTTTCCTTCCCTTCCTTCCCTCTTTTTCCTTCCTCCGTTCCTTCCCTTCCCTTTCCTTCCTTCCTTCTGTCTCTTTCCCTTCCTTCCCTCCTTCCCTTTCCTTACCCCTCCTTTTCCTTCCTATTTTCCTTCCTTCCTTCCCTTTCCTTCCCCCCTTTTCCTTCCTACTTCCCTTCCTTCCTCCTTCCCTTCCTTTTCCTCCCTCCCTCTCCTTTTCACCTTTAATTTCCCTCCCTCTTTCCTTCCTACTTTCTTTCCTCCCTCCCTCCTTTCCTCCCTCCCTCCCTTCCTTCCTTCCTCCTTCCATTTCCTTCCCTCTCATTCCTTCCTTTTCTTTCTCTTTCCTTTCCTTTCTTTTCCTTCCTTTCTTCCCTCCCTCCCTCTATTTTTCTCTCCCAAACAACCCCAAGTTAAATTCTCCCCTTGGCCATTGTGTGCGCATGTGTGTCTCATCTTCTAAAAATCATAACTCCCCACCCCACCCCAAACACCCAATACCATCCCCTTCTCCATCCCACTGAAGATCCCAGGTGCCCAGCCTCCTGCCCCCCCCGGCAACCTCTCTGCATGCCCGTCTCATGATGTGGCCTTCGGCCTCGCCTCCTCTGCCCACCTAACACACTGCTCTTGTTCGTCCCAGCGATGCCATCTTCCCCTGCCCCCGGATGGATAGCAATTTAGGCAGGCACGACACACTACCAGGTGAGGAGGGGGCTTTCTAGCTGTGCCTGCTGGGTACAGGAGTCCCCCCCTCCACCCGGCCTCTGTGCCAAGGAAGGCAATTCGGAGGGTGCCAGCGCTTCCCACGGCGGAGGGGGTGTATTTCCAGGAAGCCCCTTGAATGTGCCAGTGTGGGGGGAGGGGGAGAAGACCCTCTCCCATGTGCATCTGTCCCACCCACCCTCTCCATTGACCACTTCTGCAGTTTTCTTTCCTTTCCAGGCTCTGTTTGGTCATCCAGTTGAGCCAGCCTTGGCGAGGAACCAAAATGGTTTGTGTGTTTGTTTGTTTGTTTTTGCAACCAAATACAAACCATGTTTGGGGGAACCGGTTTCAAAACCTCCCAGTTTCCCAAACCTTGGACGTTTTCAGCCATGCACGCGCACACACACTCACACACACCCAGTGGCTCAATGTGGGATAGATTTCCCACCCACCTCCATCCCCTCTTTTCAAACATGCCCCTCTTCCTCGCAGACAGAAGCACATTTTAAATTGCCATAGGCAGAGCCCAGAGGAGGCAATGTAGTCCCGTGGTGTGTGTGACACACACACACACACACACACACACACACACACACACACACACACACACATATATATATATATATATAGAGAGAGAGAGAGAAAATAAGGAAAGAAAAAGGAAGGAAGGAAGGAAGGAAGGAAGGAAGGAAGGAAGGAAGGAAGAAAGAAAGACAGAAAGAAAGAAAGAAAGAAAGAAAGAAAGAAAGAAAGAAAGAAAGAAAGAAAGAAAGAAAGAAAGATGGTAGGTAGGAAGGAAGACAGAAAGAAAGAAAAAGATGGTAGGAAGGAAGGAAGACAGACAGAAAAAGAAAGGAGGGAAGGGAGGGAAGAAGGAAAGAAAAAGGAAAGAAAGATGGTAGGAAGGAAGGAAGACAGAAAGAAAGAAAGAAAGAAAAAAGATGGTAGGAAGGAAGACAGAAAAAGAAAGGAGGGAGGGAAGGGAAGGGAGGGATGTAGCAAAGAAAAAGGAAAGAAAGAAAGAAAGAAAAAGAAAGAAAGAAAGATGGTAGGTAGGAATGTAGACAGAAAGAAAGAAAAAGATGGTAGGAAGGAAGGAAGACAGTCAAAAAGAAAAGAGGGAAGGGAAGGGAGGGAAAAAGGAAAGAAAAAGGAAAGAAAGAGGGAGGGAGGAAGGAAGGAAGGAAGGAAGACAGAAAGAAAGAAGAAAGAAAGAAAGAAAGAAAGAAAGGAAAGAAAGAAAGAAAGAAAGAAAGAGATGGAAGGAAGGAAGAAAGAAAGAAAGAAAGATGGTAGGAAGGAAGACAGAAAGAAAAAAGAAAGAAAGAAGGGGAAGGGAGGAAAGAAAGAAAGAAAGAAAGAAAGAAAGAAAGAAAGAAAGAAAGAAAGAAAGAAAGAGAAAAAGAAAGGAAGAGAAAAAGAAAGAAAGAAAGAAAGAATTATGACCACAATTGAGCATAACATTTTGGTTGCTAAGCAAGAGCGTTGTTAAGTGAGTTTCACCACATTTTACAAGTTGGTCATGCCCACCCGGTCACCTGACCTCTAAGCCACGCCCACCTGAGGGGGTGGGGTGGGGGGCGGTGAGGATGAGTTTGTAGCACCAAGGGGGCGGTGGACTGAAAAAGTTTGGGAACCACTGATGTACCTGAATGAAGTATCGCTTGAAATGAAAATACGGTATCTCATTTTTTCTCTCCAAACACTAATTTTTGACATTCTTTCTACAAATTGAAAAGTTAACAGATGCAAGAGTTAATATACTACAAATAATTTTTATAAACCCTTTAAAATCTTTCTATCATAATAACTAAACCTTTGACACAGAGAACACTTTAATTCCCAATTTTTCAATGAAATAAATGTTTGAGTTTAGCTTATTGTAAGGCCCAAGGAAGCACAAATGACATGTGGAGTAACTTCCAAGTAGTTTCTTCATTGTGTTTGCATATAGACAGAAATCTTGACAGATTAAAGCAGTGGTTCCCACCTGTGGTACGTGTACCACTAGTGGTACGCGAGGGCCTTCCAGGTGGTACGCGAACACTTTCGGGGTCATGAACGATTTTTAGTTAGTTATTTTTTACTTCACAAAAATGTTTACTGCCTAACACAAGATAATCTGGCAACGATTTGCAACTGTTGCCACACGCCACCCACCTGGTCCCAGCGGCCCGAGAATCCAGTTGCTGGATGCGCGGGGCCAAAAAAGGAACGGTGACTGTTCTGAACTCTCAGCAGTCGCGCAGTAGAACCCTCGCGAGAAGGTGCGTGTCGTAGCGAGCTCTCGAGCTAAGGTTAATCTCACTCTGTTATTGTTAGCACTATGTTCTCTTGACTCAAGTTACCCTTTGATATTCATTACTGCATCTCAGTGTGTATGTTACTATTTTTATTATTATTTAGTTGGTTTGCGTGTTCTACTTGTACAATTATGGAAATAAAGTGATATCTGATCGAATTTAGTTTCTCTGGAACCAGGTGGTACGCGGCGACTGTACGGGACCTCCAAGTGGTACTCAATCACAAAAAGGTTGGGAACCACTGGATTAAAGGAACAACATGCATAACTATTAGATATACTCTCTGTCTCTGAATTCCTAGGGCGGGTCTACCTTCACCCTTTTTCTGCATACCAGACTCCAAGCATTGCTTTCTCCCTGCTCCCTCCCCCCTTGAAATCTGCACTCCATTCCACCACACCTTTATGTTTTATTACGTGTTGGAGAAAATATATGTGGCAATGGAAATAAATATGAACTGTAACATTGTTAAAAATGCGAAATCTGATATATTTTAACATAGCAGTGCAACTTGCTGATCATACAGGTTGGCGTCAGGTGACAGGAGCATCGGCCCTTTCATTCCTTATTCTATTTGGTAGCTAGATCAATCTCATAAGAGATAAAATCAATATTTTTTAAAAAAATCATAAAATATACCAAATATCTGTTCTTTTATAAATATTACAATGCAAACACCCAGTGTATAAGATGATCTATAAAGCAGTCCACAACGTGCAAAATAGCTGTTTGAATATTTGTTTTAAAAAAAGCATCTGAAAGAAAGCACATTTCAGACACTCCACACAATTGTACTAATCTGTTGAAAATAACGTGCTCTCTGCCAGAATATTACAGATCACAAAATATTCGAAGTATTACACAATGCCAGAATATTCAAAAGTAAACGTTTTCATGCACATATCCATATGGATAAAGGCTGCCATTCAACATTCAAATCTATAACTCTTGAATATTGGCACGGTACAGAAAACAGATTATTATTAATTTTTTTTGCAAAAAGCTAGTGCAACTTCCTGTCTAAATATACTGTATTTCTCTACTCTCTTTCTTCAGAAACAGAAGACTTTGAAAAGCAAATGATCCTCTATTTCAAAATTTCTGAACTTGGAGGATCCAAATCTTTTCTTAAGGCTAAGGTGACATGGAAGACCCTGCATCCACACTTATTCATCCGCTTTTCTCTTTTGAGTTCTATTCTTTCTTTCAAAAAAAGATCAAAACATCTCATCTTCCAGAGGGAGAGACTGACCTTCCGTATTTTTCTGAGTTTAAGACACACCTTTTTGCCTCCCAAAAGAGGGTGGAAATGTCGGTGTGTCTTATACACTGAATACAGTCATTTTTGGCCTCCCGAAGCCCCACCCCCGCATCCCGTTTTTGCAAAAAAAATGGGCCTTTTTTTGCAAAACCAGGGGGGGGGGTTGCCTTCCCCAACCCCCTAGGCGCGCTATGCAGGCTTCCCAAAACCTCTGTATGCCCCGTTTTTGCAAAAAAAACGGGCAAAACCGGGCCATTTTTTGCAAAAAATGGGGGTGTTTTTGCCTTCTAATTACCCCATCTAGCATGACTGGAGGAGGAATTCTGGGAGTTGAAGTCCACTAGTCTTAAAGCTGTCAAGTTTGAAGACCCCTTAGGTTAGGGGTTAGGGGTGCAAGGGTCTTCAAACTTGGCAAGTTTAATACTTGTGGACTTCAACTCCCATTCCTGAGCTACCATGACTGGAGGTGGAATTCTGGGAGTTGAAGTCCACTAATCTTAAAGCTGTCAAGTTTGAAGACCCCCTGGGTTAGGGGTTAGAGGTGCAAGGGTCTTCAAACTTGGCAAGTTTAAGACTTGTGGACTTCAACTCCCATTCCTGAGCTACCATGACTGGAGGAGGAATTCTGGGAGTTGAAGTCCACTAGTCTTAAAGCTGTCAAGTTTGAAGACACCTAGATTAGGGGTTAGGGGTGCAAGGGTCTTCAAACTTGGCAAGTTTAAGACTTGTGGACTTCAACTCCCATTCCTGAGCTACCATGACTGGAGGAGGAATTCTGGGAGTTGAAGTCCACTAGTCTTAAAGCTGTCAAGTTTGAAGTTTGTAAAAAGTATACATGGTTGTAAAAATTATACATGGTTGTAAAAAGTATACATGGTTGTAAAAAGTATTCTGCTACACTGGTATATTATTAAATAATATATTACTACACCATTTGGTTCAGAATACTTTTTTCCTTGCTTTCCTCCTCTACAATCTAGGTGCGTCTTATACTCCGGTGCATCTTATACTCCGAAAAATACGGTAGTCTGTTTGTAAGAAACAACCAACTGGGGATGTTGAATGAGCCTACTGCATTCACAACAAAAATATCATAATAAAGCCAAGCATGCTTCAAAACAAATACAAATATTAAAACAAGGTCCATTATAATAAGTTCAAGTTTTTTTCCTTCTTAACAATCCCAAAAAAATCAAAGCAAATTAAGAACAAATAGAAATACAGGCTGGCTTTATTTTGCAATTCATTTAGAGACAGAAACACAGCTATTTCATAATTAATGGAAACCATGTCTGTTTTTACAATAAAGGTCCTTTAAGAATACAGCAAGGAAAGCACACTTCCAGTTGTGAGAAGCAACCCCCCTCCTAGAAGAATGAAATATTTTGAGAAATATTTTTTTAAAAGGCAAGATAAAATATTTTCCCTAAAAGAGAAATACAAAACTTAAGGGAGACAGAAACTCAGAGCCTCAGCTCCCTGCCCACCTCCCAAGCAGATACTGAGCTGGGGCAGCTTTAGAAATGCAGATTTGGTAATCCATTACTGCCTGCAGCAAGATCTGGCTCTGAACAAAGGTAGGGTTAGACTTCAGACACAATAGGAATTGTCCAACAAGCCCCTTCATTGCATCAGCAGAACAAGCTTCAACCAAGCTTGGCTCAGATCTAGCTATGACCCCTACAAAAGCCAATAGAATACATTTTCTTGCACAGGAACAGGAAGTTCAAGTGCAAAGCACAAGAGAGGGTATAAATACCTCTCTCTCTCAACTCCATGTGGTCAGCTACACAGAATCACATGTGCTTGGTGGTTCTGCTTCACCATTAAACCATCTTTCCGATCAGCCTCCATGTTTCCAATGTCTTTCTCCCAGCTTGAAACTGAACCAGATGGATATTTCTTCCAACACAGTAGTAGGCAATACTATAGCAACTTCTCAACAACACTTAGGGCCTTTTCATACTTGCATCTAACCATGATTCAAGCATAGACTAGCAATATTTTTTTCTGTTATGTTCCCATAAAGTTCTATTTACCTCCTCCACAGTCTTAAGTGAAACAATAATCTTAAGTCATAAAAGTGGCACTTTGCCTCTTATTCTAATACTACCCAAGGACAACCTCAAGACACATAAAATCCATTAGGCTTTGTCATCCATTACCAAAGAGTCAACAGAGGTATAATTTGGACTGGCAAATTTGGAAACAGCAAATTTCATACAGGTACAATTTTTTGCCAACTCAAGAAGTGGTGGATATTATTCAATTCAGTAGTAAGGAAACACCCTTAATTTAATCGCTGCTGTTCAACTTGCTTGATCTAATTGATTTAGGTTACTTAATATTAAGACTTCTCCATTTTCCACTATAATTAATTTCACTATGCCCTTTGAAATCACCTGGTCATTTCCTTCTCATTAGATCTGCAAAAAATGAGCATAGAGTAGCTAGTTTGATGTTTTCACTTGATAATATCAAGACACAGCCAGATAATCCCAACAGACAAGCAGTCAAAAACCTAAACTCTCTTCATGGATGGAACGGGATGGAACATGTTGTTCCCTTCTGTAAAGGCACAACCAGGCAGGTGAGGAGAAAGGAAATGTATTTCAAACATCAAAGGCTAGGCTTCCAGGCTCACTCTACACCGGCCCTCATTCTTTCTCCTGGGTTATCAGCTGCAGTTTTTCATAAAGCTCCTTAAAAACCCTTTCAGAAGTGTCCTCCTCCAAAAATAAAATAGCTATTAATTGTCCTAAAATACACTCTACAGAGAACAGTCAATGGGGATTTAAGCATTTGATATGGATGCCTAGGCATTTGGCTGTTTCCTAGTTCACAGGGAGCTGACACCTACAAATTAGCTGCTGATAACACCTGGAAGCCTAAAATAGTTTTCTAAAGCTAAGGGCCAGGCAGCCCAACAGGCAAATTCTCTCCTCACATCCATCTGTGCAGAGCTTTCCAGCGTGAAGGAGCTGCAGAGCTCCTCCAGCAGTGAAGGTCTCTAAACTGACTTTGTTTTTTTAAGACATGAACTTGAACTCCTAAGACTAAAAGGCAGCAAATCCTCCTAATTAAGCCTGTCTCCTCTTTCAGAGACAGCAAACAACAAATGTATAAGTCAGAAGAGACTCCTGAGAAATTTTTAAAAGGTAGATTTCAATCATCTCTTATGATCAAAACCTGTTCCAACCAAAGCAACAGGTATGAATAATCCTTAAAAAAAGTAAACCATACCCCCCTCCTTCACTCATAAAGACTACAGATCAATATAGTATGGTTTTCCTGTCAACCTCAATTTCAGAATTTAAGAGAGATAGGGGTTTTTTTAAAAGAAAAAGTTTAAATGTTACTTTTCATGAGATGCTGCTAACGTGAGAAGAGATCAGAATCATACAGCTCTATTTATTTACTGCCTGCCTTTATTGTTTTTATAAATAACTCCAGGCAGCAAAGATATCCAACACTCATTCTTCCTCTTATTTTCCCTAAAACAACCACCCTGTGAAATGAGTTGGACTGAGAATGACTGGCCTAAAGTCACTCAGCTGGCTTTCATGCCTGCAGTGAGACTAGAATTCACTGTTTCCTGGTGCCTTAATCATTGGACCAAACTGACTCTCAGTCATCTCAAAATTATTGATCCCTGAAACATGTTACTCAGACTATAAAGTAGAGAGACTACAATAGGTATGAGATGCAAGGAAGTACACTATTCCTCTGCCAATCCTCCTGTTCTCCTCTTTGGACAATAAATCTGTATTATGTAAGGTATTCATTCATACTGCATCCACCCTACTGCCTCAGATGAGGTGAACTTATAGTTATTGAAAGAGGTGGCAAAAATGTTGTAGATCCCACTTTAAAAAGTTAGACTGTCAAGCACTAAATTAAGGCTGTTATGGCATCCAAAAAATACTCTTTAATAACAGCTAAACAAAACAATTGTTTTCCCAGGGTGATGGAGAAGTAGACAATTGCTACAATAGAACTCAAAACATTTTTATAGGATGGGGCTATAGATAGGGAACTAAAAAAATGCTGTTACAGCTCAGAATTTAGAAAATGGATCATCAACTCGCAGAATTTAAAGTCCACTTTTACAGCAATTTGGAAGCCTGAAATTTTAGAATTGATGTCAAAAGGGCTTTTTTATTTAAAGTAGCACCACTGGCTAGATTGGACTAAATAATCAATCAGCAGGAATCTGACCCTTAAGGGTAGGAATTATAGGAATTGAAGCCTTTAACATTTGGAGACATCAGGTAGAGAAAAATTGATCGTCATTATACCATACAGGCAGGTGTTACAACCTCTGTTCATTCTCCTTTTAAGAAGGGAGTTTCAGTTCTGAGAAACAATATAGAAGGAAAATGAGTTCTGACTTAGGAACCAGCACCCAGAAAATTGTTCATGAAATAAAATAAAGTTCAAGAGATTTATCTCTCTCTTAGTCCCACATAAAAGGACACTTACTTTGGCAAGATGTAACATCATATCTTCAAAAAGGAGGGAAGAAAAATTTCATTACATCCTTCAACAAGAACGCCTCTATGCATATTTAATACAGACACTGAGTCAATCATACAGGTTTTTTAAGAATATTCATTGTACCTGGAGGTGGTATTCAGCCAGTTCGGACTGGTTCGAGTGAACCGGTAGTAGTGACCCGCGGGTGGGCCTGCCTCCCGGCCCTGGTGCTATGCCGTCCTCACATTTGCGAACCGGTAGGGAAAGTAAGTGAATATCACTTCTGATTGTATCACACCTACAGTTTCTCTAATTAGATGCTTCTCTTGGCCCCAGTCAGAATTGTGCATTTCCTAATAAACAACCAGTCTAGAGAAGTGTCTACAAAAGTTGTGAACTTCTGTGTCAGCAATCATAACTAAAGATGCTGGGTCCTACTCTGACTCATGTACTCTCCAGATCCTTCCTTAAATTTTGATATATTGACAGTTACAACTATTTCACCATTTTAATTTCCTCTTCTTTTTCTTTATATTCACTCTTTAACCTGCTGAAGCCTCCTGGAATTAAAAATGGGGTGTGGGGGGTGCACGTTTTTGGTCCCAGGAGGCTTCAGGGAGGCCTGCTAGCACCAAAACAGGCTGAGGGGTTTACCAATGTATGCGCGAGGGGTGGGGGAAGCATAGGGGTCGCCCGTGCAAGCATGCCCCCCTTCAGGGCAGCATTACATTAGGGGGGCAGCATGCATGCACACGGTGTCGCGCACATACGTGCTTTTTTGGCACCCAAGGAGAAAAAGGTTAGCCATCACTGCCCTATAGAAATAAAAATGAATTATGTCCAGTCTTGTTCATCATACACCAATTCTTTTGATATTTGTGTGAAAAAATATTTATCTGTGTCTCTAGTATCTATGTACATATGTACAAATGCACATATATATGGCAGATAAATATTTTTGTTAACAAATGCTAATTTTTCAAGATATCATTTAGACACGATGCAGAGGTTTGCAAGATAGCAAAACAATTTCACCAAAGATAATCTGCCTTTCAATTTCAAACTGCACTCTACCAGCCCACACACAAGTTCAAATTCATACAGTGTGAATCTCTGATGTTTTCCCCTTTCAATGGAGTTTTAAGATGAAGATAATCTTTTATTCATTATACTTTATATATAATATGCTGGTTCAGCAGCAAGATCTCCCAAGTGAAACTTCTGCATGAGAAAGTTAGTTAGGATGGGGTGGGGGGAGGGCAACAGAGCTGAAAGCAATTCTGAAATCCCTTTACAATTGGAAGACAACAGAAGGGAGAAGCCAAAGTGAAATAAATCTAATCAGAAAAAGAAAAAACTTTGAATAGCATTCCAGATGCACACAAAAATCTAAATCAAATAGATGGATATTCCAATAAAATATGGATAAATAGAAGTTTACCATGGAACTTGGAGCCTTGGAAAGATTAAGAGGTTTTCTTTTTGGTGAGGGGGTGTAAAGTCACTGAATTGGCTGCAACCTCTACAGTGCAGCTGTGTCTGGTCACTGAACAGTACAGCAGTGGCCATTTATCCATTCAGTGCAGATCCCTAAAGAGTATTGCAGCTAGACCAACAGTCTGTATAATACAGTGCTTAAAGCAGTTGAACAGATCAACAATTATCATTAGGATTCAAACCCAAAACTTTCCCAACCTAAGTTGGGAATGTTGGGAGTGGATTTGTGATCTTGCCACACAAAGTACATTCTTGATAACCACAGTTCTTCATTCTCTATACGTCACTACTTTAAATGGGCAAAAAAAGGGCAAAGCAATAGACGCAATTTACATAGACTTCTGCAAAGCCTTTGACTCAATGGTACACGACAAACTAATTCTAAAAGTAAAATCTTATGGCATTTCTGGACCCCTGCACAAATGGATTACTGCATTCCTGTCAAACAGGCAACAAGTGGTCAAAATAGGAAACGCTTTATCAAACCCTGTACCTGTTAACAGCGGTGTTCCCCAAGGCTGCATTTTAGGACCAATTCTCTTTAGTCTTTACATAAATGACCTTTGTGATTATATAAAAAGCAACTGCGTCCTCTTCGCAGATGATGTAAAACTATTCAACGTCACCGACAATACTACTACTCTTAAAAAGACGTCGACTATGTATCAGAATGGTCAAACAAGTGTCAACTTCAAATCTCAATCAACAAAGAAGAGGGAGTCAAACTATTCTCCAAAGCACCTGAAGGTAGAACAAGAAGTAATGGGTGGAAACTAAACAAGGAGAGAAGTAACTTAGAACTAAGGAGAAATTTCCTGACAGTTAGAACAATTAATCCGTGGAACAGCTTGCCTCCAGAAATTGTGAATGCTCCAACACTGGAAGTTTTTAAGAAGATGTTGGATAACCATTTGTCTGAAGTAGTATAGGGTTTCCTGCCAAGCCAGAGGGTTGGACTAGAAGACCTCGAAGGTCCCTTCCAACTCTGTTGTTATTATTATTAAATGCTCAGTCTTACACATTGGCAAAAAATAATCAGAACACAAAATACAAACTAGAATAGAATAGAATAGAATAGAATAGAATAGAATAGAATAGAATAGAATAGAATAGAATAGAATAGAATAGAATAGAATAGAATAGAATAGAATAGAATAGAATTATTTATTGGCCGTGTGATTGGAAACACAAGGAATTTGTCGTTGGTGCATATGCTCTCAGTGTACATAAAAGAAAAGATACATTTGTCAAGAATCATGAGGTACAACACTTAATGATTGTCACAGGGTACAAATAAGCAATCTGGAAACAATCAATATTAATATAAATCATAAGGTTACAAGCAACAAATTACAGTCATACAGTCATAAGTGGGATGAGGTGGATGATAGGAATGCTGAGAAGACTAATAGTAATAGTAATGCAGCCTTAGTGAATAGTTTGACAGTGGTGAAGGAATTATTTATTTAGCAGAGTGATGGCGTTCGGGACCTGTTCTTGTGTCTAGTTGTCTTGGTGTGTAGTGCTCTATAGCGTCGTTTTGAGGGTAGGAGTTGAAACAATTTATGTCCAAGATGCGAGGAGTCAGTAAATATTTTCACGGCCCTCTTTTTGACTTGTGCAGTATACAGGTCCTCAATGGTAGGCAGGTTGGCAGTAATCATTTTTTCTGCAGTTCTGATTATCCTCTGAAGTCTGTGTCTGTCTTGTTGGATTGCAGAACCGAACCAGACAGTTATAGAGGTGCAGATGACAGGACTCAATAATTCCTCTGCAGAACTGTATCAGTAGTTCCTTGGTCCATGATCACGACCTTGCTGACGATCCTCACTCAGTAAAGGACATTGGAGTACTCATCTCTAATGATCTAAGTGCTTGAGCCCACTGCAACAGCATTGCTAAGAAGGCATTAAGAGTGGTTAACCTAATCTTGTGTAGCTTCTTCTCTGGTAATATTGTACTTCTAACTAGAGCATATAAAACATTTACCAGACTAATTCTCGAATATAGCTTATCCGTCTGGAACCCACACTACATATCGGACATTAAGACAATTGAGAATGTCCAGAGATACTTCATGAAATGAGTACTACACTCCTCTGTTCGCAACAGAATACCTTATGGCACAATACTTGAAATTTTAGGCCTAGAAAATTTAGAACTACGCTGTCTTCGATTTGACCTAAGTGTAGCACACAAAATTATATGCTACAATGTCCTACCTGTCAATGACTACTTCAGCTTCAACCGCAACAATACACGAGCTCGCAATAGATACAACTTAATGTAAACCACTCCAAACTTGATTGCAAAACATTCGACTTCAACAACAGAGTGGTAAATGCCTGGAATACATTACCTGACTCTGTAGTTTCTTCCCCAAATCTCTGAAACTTTAACCTTAAACTCTCTACCGTTGACCTCACCCTATTCCTAAAAGGTCTGTAAGGGGCGTGCATAAGCGCACTAGCATGCCTACCGTCCCGGTCCTAAAGTCCCCATGTATCTCGTAAAATATCATGTTCTCAAACCATACTTGTACTTTTTATATATTCATATTAATGTTTATACTTTGTTTGTATTCATATACATGCTTGACAAAAATTTTTAAAAAAATGACTCCCCCCCCCCCAATTAGAAAGGACAAACAACTCAAAATAAGAATGATTCTAATCCAGGTTTATATTACTGAAGTTTTGCTAGGAAGAAATTATATGTTGTAAATTGCAAAATAAAAAATAAGGGCCCAGGCAAAAGCAATGTTTCATAATTGTCTTGAACTGCAGATTGAATTATTTTACCAGCTTACTAATGCAGAAGATATGCTTCAACTTTTTCACTGATATATGGCACTAGGAGCACTATCGCATTGCAATGGTTTTCACTCCCCAAGTCCTCAGAAAAAATTGGAAGGAATCTGTGCTTTTGTTTACTTCTGCTGACTTGAAATGCTGAAATGAGGAGTGAAAATGGGCGTTTACTTACCTTTGATACGCCCGTTCTCGTTGGTTGAAGCCAGCATTCAGTGAGGGTTGTCCACAGCCAATCACATCAAGGGCTGAGTCTGTCAATCAAAACTGAGCCTCTGTCCTCCTCCTCCTTGGATATTGGCCCAGTTTAGACGAAGCTGAAAGACAGACTTGACGTGGCAAGAAACCGTGTTAACCGAACAAAGGGAATACACTGCACCCGTGAGAAAATAAGTCACACCACAGACTGCTGAATGAAGTAACAAAAACCTGATTTATTAAACCACAAGTAATAGTGTAAGAACAGTATAGAACGTATTCAATAAAAAACCAAGAACATAAGAACCAAGAACATAAGGGAGGGTCTGAATGCTGGCTTCAACCAACGAGAACGGGCGTATCAAAGGTAAGTAAACGCCCATTCTCCATTGGAGGTTGAAGCCAGCATTCAGTGAGGGACATACCCAAGCAGCTAGTCCCGAGGGAGGGCAACTAATCACCCACTCCTCCCCAGTGTCTACTAGGACAGAGGCACAGCAACCTGTTGAAGCACTCGCCTGCCGAAGGCTGTCTCTGTAGAAGCATAAGAATCAATTTTATAATGGCGTATAAACTGAGTGGGGGAAACCCAAGTGGCAGCCCTACACACTTCCTCAAGTGAAGCCCGAGTCTTCCATGCAGCTGACGTAGCAGCACTGCGGGTGGAATGGGCCGTGATAGTCTCTGGTACCGGCTTTCCAGCTGAGGTATAAGCCCTGGTAATTGTGGCTCTGATCCACCTCCCTATGGTAGGAGATGAAACTTTAAGCCCCATGGAACGGGGAATGAAGGCAATAAACAGGGCCTCTGATTTACGAAAGGCCGAAGTACGGTTGATATAAGCCTTCAAGGCCCGTCTCACGTCCAGAGTATGCCACTGACGCTCTCTAGGATGACGTGGGTGGGCACAGAAGGACGGGAGAATGATTTCCTGGGAACGGTGAAATAAGGAATTCACTTTGGGAAGGAAGGAAGGGTCTAGACGGAGGACCACTCTGTCTGGATGGAAAATGCAAAGGTCCTGCCGAATAGAGAGAGCTGAGAGCTCGGAGATACGTCTGGCTGATGTAATAGCCACGAGGAAGGCTACCTTATAAGACAGAAGGCTGAGGGGCGCCTCTCTTAAAGGTTCAAATGGGGGACCGGTCAGGGCTTCCAGGACCAGAGGTAGGTCCCAGGTGGGAAAACGGTGCACGACTGGCGGGCAGATGTTAGAGGCTCCTTTAAGAAACCTATGCACCGTGGGCACATGTGCCAGGGAGGGGCAATTTGGACAAGAAAGAACAGTGGAGAGTGCAGCCAGTTGCCGTCTAAGGGTGTTAGGAGCCAACCCCAAATTTAGTCCTTTCTTAAGGAAGCGGAGTAGGAGCGGAATGGGCACATAAAGAGGGGAAATCCCCTCTAGACTGCACCACTCACAGAAAGCCTTCCAGGTGTTTTGATACACCCTGTTAGTGGAAGGACGCCTGGAGGCCAAGATGACTTCAATGGTGTCCAGATCATAGTGTTGCCGCTTTAGGACCTCCCGCTCAACCGCCATGCGGTCAAGCGTAACCAGTGCGGGTCTGGGTAAACCACTTCCCCCTGTTGGAGCAGATCCGGAAGGGGGGGCAGTCTCCACGGGTGCCCTCGGGACAGGAAAAGGAGATCCCCGAACCAAACCCTGCGTGGCCAGTGAGGGGCAATTAGAATCACCTCTGCAGAATGTTTTAATACTTTCTGGATGACCCTGGATAGCAGAGGGAGGGGAGGGAAGGCATACAGGAGTCCCTGGGGCCAAGGTGAGCGCAGGGCGTCGACTGCTTCTGCGCCTTCCGTCGGGAAGCGAGAGTAGAACCGGCTGAGCTGTGCATTCTGTGGGGTAGCAAACAGATCAATTAAAGGTAAACCAAATCTATGAACAATCTCCTGAAACACCCCTGGATGTAGCTGCCATTCGGTCTGGTCTAAATCCCGACGGCTGAGCCAATCAGCCTGCTTGTTGGCTTCCCCTGAAATATATTCCGCTGAAAGGGAAATAAGGTGTTTCTCTGCCCACAAACCCAGGGACAAGGCCTCCTCTAACAGGGCCGCTGAGCGTGTTCCCCCCTGCCTATTAACATGGGCTTTGGCCGTGACGTTGTCGGTGAGGACCAACACATGAGAACCTTCTATCCTAGTCTTAAAGCTCTTCAAAGCTAAACGGATAGTGCGCAGTTCTAGTAGGTTAATGGGGCAATTGGATTCCTCCCTAGACCAGGTGCCCTGGGCCAGTTGGCCCTGAATATGTGCCCCCCAGCCTGAGAGGCTGGCATCAGTGGTTACTGTAATTCTATCTGGTAGGAGGAAGGAAGAGCCTTCTTTCAAGGCTGAGGATGTCCACCAAACTAGGGAATGTCTAACTTGAGAGGGCAAACGAACCCAAACCGCAGGGGGGGACTGACCCGGGGGTATAAGTGGAAGTAAGAACCACTGCAATCTACGGGAGTGCAACCGTGCCCAGGGCACGATATCGATGCACGATATCATTTTCCCCAGTAGCGTGGCCAACAGGCCCAGAGAAACTGAGGGACAGCGGCTGATGTTAGCTATGATGACCCTGATGCTGTCCTGCCGTTCGGGGGATAGGAAAACCTTGCACTGCTGGGAATCAATAATTGAGCCCAGATGAAGAATTGAGGTACTAGGCACCAGACAGCTCTTACTGTGGTTGACCGAGAAGCCATGTCGTTGGAGCTCGTCCAGTACGACTTTCACATGGCGCTCTGCCAAGGACCTGGAAGAAGCCTGAAGCAGAATGTCGTCCAGGTAGCACTGTACCCTAATTCCTAAAGAACGAAGGTGAGCCTCTAATGCCGCCAAGATCTTTGTAAAAACTCGAGGGGCTGAGGAGAGGCCAAAAGGAAGTGCCCTATACTGGAAGTGTCTTCCAGCAAAACAGAAACGGAGAAACTGCCTGTCAGTAGGTGCTATGGGGATGTGGAGATATGCTTCGGAAAGGTCTAAGGAGACCAGATAATCAGCTCTATGGATACCCCTGAGGATAGAACGTAGGGACTGCATTTTGAATTTGCGATATTTAACAAACTGGTTTAACCTTTTGAGATCAAGTATAGGTCGCCAATCCCCGGAGGGTTTTGGAACCAGAAAAAGTATTGAGTATACTCCTGTTCCTCTCTGTTCCCTAGGTACCGGTTCAATGGCCCTAATCTCCAGGAGATGGCGAATGGCCTGTTCCATTAAGCTGCGCTTTTCTGGAACTCCGGAAACGTGACAGGGTATAAAACTTGGAGTGGGCTGTGACCAAAATTCCAATGATAACCCAAACCGGATAGTTTGTCTAACCCAGGCGTCCTGAGTGGTCACTTCCCAGGTATCTGCAAACCTGGCTAGTCTACCACCAATTGGGAAATCCTGAAATAAATTATTTGCCTCGTCTGGAAAACTTGTTACCCCATCCCCTATAGGGACGTTTGTAAGATCTGCCCCTGGCCGATCTATCCTGGTAAAAGGACCTCTGGCCATACTGACCTGGGGTTCGGGACAGATTGGAACCCTGGTCAGCCGATCGAAAGGGCCGTCTAGGATATGGGTTATGACGGAAAGAACCTTTTTTGTTATGAGTTGGAAGAACCTTCCTACGATCTTTTGACTCCACCAGTAGTGGATCTAAAACTTCCCCAAAAAGGGATTGGCCCGCAATCGGCTTAGAGGCCAAGCGCCATTTTTGGCGAGCATCGGCAGTCCAGTTCTTGAGCCAGTTCACCCTGCGACCTGCCGTGGCCGCTGCAATGGACTTTGAAGAAAAGCGTGCTGCCCTGAGTGTAGCATCCGCTGTAAATTGAGTTGCAGCTATGACTTTGTTGAGGTCTTGATGAATGCGAAGTTCTGATGAGGGAATCAGCTCCTGGAGCTGGCGCAGCCACAAGAGCGACGATCTGGTAAAGAAGGATGCAGAACAGGAAGCGCGAACCGCCCAGGCCGAGGCATGGTGGGACTTAAGCAGGAGTTGTTCTAGCCGACGATCATCCGGTTTCAGGAGCTCCTCAGCTTCCCCCGGTATGGGATTTGGAGAGTGGAGCGCAGCTACCGGAACATCCACCGATGGAGGTGAGAGTAGGCCCGTCAGTTCAGCCGCCGTATTAAAGAATCTCTTGTCCTGCGCGGAAGGCATTGGTCCTGAGGTTGGAGCCACGAACTGACGCTGCACGTTGTCCAGGAATATCTTGGGCGCTGGAATAACATCCAGCTCTGTCACTTGTTCCTCAAAAACCGGAACTTTGGTTGAAGAAGTTGCCGCATCTGTTGTTACTGGAGCAGAGGATAAGCCAGCTACATTCCTGGCCTTATGTAGTAAAGACTTGAATAAGGCAGGTGGGAATAAGCCCACAGAAGTGGGTTGTTCTGGAGCGAGGCCTTCATCCTCTGACAGTGCTGTGGGATCGCACTCACCCTCTTCCAGGGTGGCAGGTCTGATATCCTCACTGGAATCATCAGAAGAGTCTTCAGCAATGGTTGCTCCCCTGAGGGACTGAGAATGTGCTTGACTAGAAGGTCTGGATGGAATGGCCTGGGCAGAGGCTTGAATTTGTTGGAATCCAGCTAGGCACTGTTGCACAGTTGCTGCCATGACCATCTGCCAGCTTGGCTGGTCAGGCTGATGTGAAGGGCCCGCCTGAGAAATCAAGGAGCTGGAGGCCACACTAGCAGGGGGCCTAGCTGCCTGTGTCCAGTCTATGGTGGGAGCAGAGGCCACAGGACAATCAGGCCCAAATGCAGAGGCAATTTCCTGGGGATTACCCTGGGCAGATGAGAGCAGGCCCCCTTCCCCCCATACATTGGGGTCTAATAGGTTGGGCGCAGGGACATCCAGGTTGTGGACTTGAGCCTGGACCACTACCTGGTGCTGTGGGGGTGCCATGGCTTCCCCTTGTTGATCAGCCCTGTCCACAATGCGCTGCAGCGCTCGATCGCGCCTCCTCTCATCCCTTTCTGCAGCTTTTGACCCTTGTTTAGCTTCCACCGGGGCAGGAGTGATCTCCTCCCCGGGATCAGGCCCTTTCTGGGTTTTTGTTTGGGCCCTCTTCGTCTTCGCCGGAGCTCTTGCAGTCTCCGCCATCGTGCCTCAGCAAATTTGAGCCCTGCGCGCGCAGCTCGATGACGCTGCGCTTCCAAAATGGCGACCGTCTCAAAGAGCGGGAAAATCGACAATTTGAAAGGGCGGCTTGGCGCGGAGCTCAGAATGCGCGCCGCCGAGCCGCTAGAGCGAAAGGAGTCAGCTGCCAGGTCGGACTCTCTAAACGGGCTAGTATCGATCGCTCTCGCCGTTACCCTTGCTCCTGTGCTCCCCAGGAGGTTTGGCAAGGGGTTTTGTCCCTCCAGCACTCATCGGAGTGCATGCACTGGCCGATGGAGAAAAAACTTTCACCCCCCCTTTGCTCTGTAAGCCATTCGCAGCTTGAAAGTAAAGAAGGGGGGGGGAGGGGTTAGCTGGAAATAAGGCACTTAACGGCCACAAGTGGCATATTGTTAAGGCCTGGGACTGGGAAATAGCAATTTCCTAAGGGCTTGTCTACTTTAAAAAGTTTTCTGCCCCTTTTTATTTATTTATTATTATTATATTTTTTTTATATATATATATTTTAAACTTACAGTTGAAGTCAGCAGTCAGAGAGATGTAAATCCACGTCCAGCCTTATTGAAGGGCTGAGTCTAAACTGGGCCAATATCCAAGGAGGAGGAGGACAGAGGCTCAGTTTTGATTGACAGACTCAGCCCTTGATGTGATTGGCTGTGGACAACCCTCACTGAATGCTGGCTTCAACCTCCAATGGAGAATTACAAGCCTGCCCCAAGCTGTTGCAAATCCCACAGGAAAGATCATTCTGTTGTCCCTATTCTGCCTAAAAGGGAAAGCAGAGAGAGAAAAGGAAACCCCCCCAGTAGCTTGGCATTTTATAGCCAGCTATTCTGTGCTGAAGGAGAAAATTGACAAAACCTTAATTTCACCTCTTTGTAGGCTCCCCAAGGGGGAGATAAAAAGCCCTCGAACTAAAACTCCTGAAGGAGTCAATGCAATGCAATGCAATGCAATGCAAGAGTTTTCTTACAGGGGATGGGTAGAGTTTGCAGTGGTTTACATTGAGTTTGTATCTATTGTGTGCTCATGTATTGTTGTGGTTGAAGCTGAAGTAGTCATTAACAGGTAGGACATTGTGTTAGATGATTTTATGAACTACATTTAGATCAGATCGAAGGCAAAGTAGTTCTAAATTGTCTAAGCTCAAACTTTCAAGTCTGGTGGAATAAGGTATTCTGTTGCCAGATAAATGATAGATACCAAGAATGGTTCTACATATGTATATTGCCAGCAGTGGGTTGCTCCCGGTTCGGACCAGTTCTTAGAACCTGTAGCGCCGGCGGTGGGAGGCTCCGCCCACCCACCCGGGACACTTCTGCGCATGCCCAGAAGCATTGCGAGCACGCACGCGAACCGGTAATAAAGGGTTTTAGAACCCACTACTGTATATTGCTATATCTTCATGGCCATGATCGTGTTGCACCATTTACATTCTTCAGAATTGATATGCTGACAAATATAAACAGACCAGGAACTGGCAATTTGAAAAGAGTTGAAGACCACAACTGAACAACCTGTCCTGATTATTACAGGAAAGCAGTTCGGGGGATTCATAAGGGCAATAGCAGCAATTTGGCTTACACAGATCTCCTGGTCTCATTCCTATTCTCAAGCTTCCCTCCACCGAAAAAACTGGCTAACATTTTGCTACTGAAATATGGCTATTTTAAAATCTAACTTCAACTTATAATGTGGTGGGGTGGGAAATATAACAAGAAATAAGGCGATACGGATTTCAAAAAATCTCGTGTCCCAATCTTTAACTGTTTTTTATTATTATTATATTTGCTAAAGAAAAATCATTATTTTGATATTTGGTCAATTTACAGTGCCAAGGTATTATAAATAACATTCTTGTTTGCATGCATGGCTCATTGGAGGAAAAACCCTATACATCTTCTCTTATTTCTTATTTCTCATCTTGTATCTCTTAGCACGAAGAAATGCTTTTTATAAATTCACCATCCAGTGCAAAGCGAATTGGGGAAGAGAAGAGAAGAACACTCAGCTTCTGGTCATCTTGAAGACAGCTAAGTGAACAACAACTGGTAACTTTTTCTTCGAACTCCAGACTTGCAAAAATGTAGACATGTCCATGACTACAACACTATAAATACCAGCAGTGATACAAAGTGAAGACATCTTGAAAGTCTTCCAAATTCATTTAAACATGCATAGTAACAGATGGGAAACAGACAAGATGATGGTCTAGAAATCTTTTATTTCTGCTTTCTTTTATTTCTATTCAATACATTACTTAAGAATTAATTTCTTTACTCTGTAAATGAATCTTCACCAGAAGATACCAACAATTAAGGGGCTCCAGGAGAACTCATTAATAGTATTGATAACTAAATTTGAAAATATGCTTTCAAATAAATTGCAACAATGAGTCTGCTAGTTTAAGATTTTAAACTTTTAAAAATTATATTTTAGCTTTTTAAAACAAATACAGTTTCTGCCTAGAACTATTACCTTATTTTTCGGAGTATAAGACGCACCGAAGTATAAGACGCACCTAGATTTTAGAGGAGGAAAACAAGGAAAAATGTATTCTGAACCAAATGGTGTAGCAATATATTATTTAATAAAATACCAGTGTAGCAGAATATTTTTTACAACCATGTATACTTTTTACAACCATGTATACTTTTTGCAAACTTCAAACTTGACAGCTTTAAGACTAGTGGACTTCACATCCCAGAATTCCTCCTCCAGTCATCCTAGCTCAGGATTGGGAGTTGCCAAGTTTGAAGACCCTTGCACCCTTAACCCCTAACCCAGGGGTCTTCAAACTTGACAGCATTAAGACTAGTGGACTTCAACTCCCAGAATTCCTCCTCCAGTCATGCTAGATGGGGTAATTAGAAGGCAAAACCACCCCCGTTTTTGCAAAAAATGGCCTGTTTTTTGCTCATTTTTTTGCAAAATCAGGGCATGCAGAGGGTTTGGGAAGCCTGCAGAGCAGTCCTAGGGGGTAGGGGAAGGCAAAAACGCCCCTATTTTTGTGAAAAACGGCCCGTTTTTTGCAAAAATAGGATGCGGGGGCGGGGTTTCGGGAGGCCAAAAAATGGCTGTATTCGGTGTATAAGACGCACCGACATTTCCACCCTCCTTTTGGGGGCAAAAAGGTGCGTCTTATACTCTGAAAAATATGGTAGGTCCTCTTCCCTGATTATAATCATATGGCATTATTTTAATTTTTGGTCACATATATTAAATGCACATTACTAACAATTTTTTAATGAAAGCTTGGAACCAGTATACTATTTCCACAAAGTGAGTTAGAATTCTATTAAGTGATTATCAGCAGGAAACAGATTTTGAAACCCACTTGCTTAAACGTGCCAAGTTTCTGGAGTATAAACATTAGTGGTGGCAGGTATTCCTATCAAATTGTAGTATGAAACAATTTAAGGTGCACAATAAAATATAGTTCTTTTTCAAAAAATGGTTCTCTATATCATGTTTGCTTTTGCTTATTCTGACTTAACAACAGTTCACTAAGGTTTCACTTAGACCAGGGGTCTCCAACCTTGGCAACTTTAAGACTTGTGGACTTAGCAAAACTGGATAAGGAACTCTGGGAGTTGAAGTCCACAAGTATTAAAGTTGCCAAGATTGGAGACCCCTGACTTAGACAACAGCACTTCCAATCCTGACAGTGGAGAGCACTGTGATTTTTATTAAAACCACTAGGGAAGGAATAATATTTTTCCCTAGAGCATATGACACAGAGGTGGTATTCAGCCAGTTCGCACCAGTTCACGCAAACTGTTGGCGGAAATTTGGCCAAGGTCGCCGAACCGGTAGCGATGGCCAGCTGGCCACACCCCGGAACTGGTCACCGCTCACTCGCCCCGCCTGCCATGTTCGTTGCCACCATGTTCTTCGTGCACGTGCATCCCATTGCAAGTCCAATGGGATGTGCATGCGGAAAGAACATGGCAGCGACGGCACGGCAGCAGCTTTTTTCGCAACCTCCAGTACTTTTTGGCAGCCTGTGGCCAGCTGCTGCAGCTGCAAAGCAGCTCTCAAAAAGAGGCTTCTTTGCCAGCCACTTTCCAGCAGCGGCAGCTGACTGGGGGCTGCTGAAAACTCCAGTCAGCTTGCCTTCCGGACTCTGGACCAGCTGCCGGGGAAAAGTAAGCAGCCCGAACAAAGAGGCAGTGGTGGGGGAGGAAGCGGGGCTAGAAATGGGGGCAACTGGCGAAGGGAGGATAGGGGTAGATAGGTGGAAATTCCAAAAATTTCCCTACCTTTTCCTGTGGGCATGGCTAGGTGGGGGGGGTGTCATGTGACTGAGTGGGTGTGGGTGTGAGTGATGTCAAGTTGGCCATGCCCACTCAGTCACATGCTCTCCCACCTAGCCACGCCCACCGAACCAGTAGCAAAAAATTTTTGAAACCCACCACTGATATGACAGCCTCCCCAACTTGGCCATTCTCCAGATGCATAGACTTCAAAGCCTACAATTCTCAGCATTCTGGGAATTCTGAGACCTGAAATATAGATAAGTTTCAATTAGTGTGGTTAATGAATCCCACAAAATGGTCCCATTACTCAAATTCACATTATTTGAAGTTATGGAAAATAAGGTAATTGCTTCTAGCTTGACTGAAATAAACAATTAAAAATTTAAAGAATGCTTATATGTTTATTAATAAAATACTATATAACAGTAAAAGAGGATAAACTGTAGCTCTTGAAATTATTTTTTTTAATCTTTCCTTGAACAGAACCTTTCTCCATTTTTCACATCTAAAATCCCAATGATAATTGTGCAAGGCCTAGCTTTGTATACTAACTGAATTTTGGTTTGCATTAAATGCGACCTAGTAGCAATTCATAAATCATATTAAACTGAATTTTGCAATATTTTAATTCACACAAATCTCAACCTAGTAGCAAGATACATTTGAAGACAAGCTAACAAGCTAACTAGGGCATACAAAACCTTTGCCAGACCAATTCTAGAATACACCTCATCTACCTGGAATCCACACTGTATATCGGACATTAATACAATCGAGCGGGTCCAGAGGTACTTCACGAGAAGCGTACTCCACTCCTCTACTCACAATAGAATTCCCTATGCCACCAGGCTTGAAATTTTGGGCTTGGACATCCTTGAACTTCGCCGCCTACGGTCTGACCTAAGTATAGTACACAAAATTGTCTGCTACAATGTCCTACCTGTCAATGACTACTTCAGCTTCAACCACAATAATACACGGGCAAACAATAGATACAAACTCAAGGTAAACCGCTCCAAACTCGATTGCAGAAAATACGACTTCAGCGATAGAGTGGTCAATGCCTGGAATGCTCTACCTGACTCCGTTGTTACTTCCTCAACCCCCCATAGCTTTAACCTTTAACCTTTAAGTGAGGTCTACTGTGGACCTCCCACCATTCCTAAGAGGTCTGTAAGGGGGCATGCATAAGCGCACCTTCCCTGTCCTACTGTCTCCATTTATTTGTATTCATTTCATGTGCTCATGTCCATGTTTATACTTACACCTT
Organism: Diadophis punctatus similis; assembly: GCA_023053685.1. Lineage (NCBI taxonomy): Eukaryota > Metazoa > Chordata > Lepidosauria > Squamata > Dipsadidae > Diadophis > Diadophis punctatus. Next base: position 63,876,721 of record JALIGW010000004.1, read on the forward strand.
TTATCTCGTTATCTTGACAAACTAAATAAATAAAATAAAATAAAATAAAATAGATTGAGGGGAGCTGTTGCAGAGCCTTCGTAGAGAGGGGAGGGGGAGAGAAAGCAAGAGGGAGACTAATATGCTGCTGCAGTTAAGGTGGCAGAAAAAGAAAATCTCAACTACTTTTAAGTTTCCTGGCTAATATAAGTTTTCTGGCTGTGGATCACTAGAGCAAGAGAGACTATTTGAATGAAAGAAACATAAGTACTACTTTTGATTGTTTGTTTTATCTTTGGAAGATGAAGAAACAATCAAGAAAAATAGTGATTTTAAACTAAACTTGGTTGTCTGTGCTGTGTGTATTTTGCTGTCACTTCCATTGATCTGACTTCTAAGCAGAAATGTGCTGAAACTATTATTTGAAAAGAACACGCAGTGAGACAACTGCTGTCCTTAAACCTGAGCTTGCTTTGTGATGTTTTCCTAGTAGTTGTAGATAAGATGTATGCAGCTGGTGCCCATCATGTTGGGAATTTTGGGAATTATTCAGGAGGTATTGGTTAAGATGGGATTGTTTTAAGAAAAAAGAATATTAAGGAAAAATGATCTCTTTGTGATAATGTTCTTAAATGAGTACAGCAAACCAATAGAATGGGGACAATCTGGTCTCTGATGGATCACACACTAAATATGGTGAAAATGTTCTCCCGTTTTTTTAGATGATATACCGTACATAAAACATAGGTCCACCTGCATTCAAACAATGAACTGTTATCACCGAGCCATTCTATATCTGTCATGATCATCTTTCTATAAAGGATAGGTCTTAAAATTTAGAGATTCGAGAGCTTATTCAGAAAAAGAATAAGCTAAGTTATCTGGATAAAGCATCCTTTGAGTGTGGCTACTTGGGTAATAATATGGTTGTGTGTCACCTCTATCTTCTTATGGGGTATATTTTCAAATTAACAGAATAACAGAGTTGAAAGGTTACTTGAAGATAACAGAATAACAGAATAATAGAGTTGGAAGGGAGCTTGGAGGTCTTCTAGTCCAACCCCCTGCTCAGGCAGGAAATCATAATTCTGACTAATTTTTACAGTTCTGGCATTCTTTGGAAGACTCCCATCCATGTTAACAAGACCTGGTTCTGTTTAGGCAAGGTCACCTAACTGCCATCAATGATGATATAAAACTACAGTGACTGATCAGTTCAAGTAAATTTAGATGGACTAGATACAAGTGTTCTCTTTTGATTTACAGGTTATAGGGGACTAGGACCCAATTATCTGTCTATGAATACACCAATTTCATTGTACATACTTAAAAATATAACCTGGAAATATTTATCTATCTACATTCAAACATAATGATAATTATAAAAAGTGATAACTACACTTGTGTTCTTTCTTATTTATTTTTAAATGAGGCAGAGGCGTTCTAGTGTTTTCCCCCTTTGTCAATGTTTTTGTTATTTGCCATCAACTGCTAAAACTGACATAGGAAACTGATTTCTAATCAGAGCATAAGAAAGTTGTGTTGTTTTCATGTCATACAGTACATCAAAATTGCATAAACTATGTGAACTGATATAATGTATTCTGTGTAAAATGTAAATTAAAGTATTAAATTAAAATGTAAATTAAGCAAACCGGTGAAATTCCAACAGGTGCTTCTGAAAACACACTGATTTTGTCTTATCAAGTAGCAATGCAAAAATAATGGGGATTTATAGTTTGTTGCAATCTATTGAATTGGAAATAGATTTGTCTATACAACTTTCAATGATATCATTCCACTTAATTTAGGGTTACCACACATCTGGTTAAAGGAGAACATGGCTTTTTGTCTTTTATCTTCATATTTTTGTCTGGCAGGTATACCTTACAATCAAATATTGTCTGGGTTTTTCAGTATCTTAACAAGCTATCTCTTTCTGGGCAGCTTTTCTCAGTGGCCCCATGTTTCCCTCTAACTCTAGAAGTTCTAACTGCAAGTTAACAAGCTCAGCTCTGTGACCTTCATTATTTAATTAGAACTATCCCCACTCTGTGCACTGTTGCCTAAAATAGATAAGACCAAAATCAGTTACATGCCAAAAGCTTTTGCCTACGAGGGGACCTAGGACATTCCTGCCATTGAAAAACCCATCTTTCAAATGCTGGAAAAAGTAATTTCATATACATCTAGGCCCAAGTACATTTTTTGTTTAGTTTTTGTAGACTTTCACTGTAATATTTTGTCAGGGGTGCCAATAAAGTATGTCAATTTCCCCCCCCCCCATCTTTGTCCTCCTTTTCAATTATGTCTTTTCCGATATCTGTACAAATTGTTCTACTAGTACAGCAGTTGTCCCCTAATTCAGTCTTTTGAAAAATAATCTTATTTCTGTGATTCCTTTTCTGTTTTGGTGAACACAAAAAGAAAAGCTATGGATCAGCATAATTAATTCTTCCCACGCTAGCAGCTGTTCGTTTTGAAATCATACGATTATATATAATTGGCTCTGAAGTTTCAGACAATACAAAGGTATATTATCTTAGTTAAGACTTTTAGTCAAACATTTCCTTTGATACGAAAAGGATTTCTAAGTTCACAAGATTGACTACAATCTACCTTGATGTATGTGCCAATTAGAGTTGGTGTTCTTGCTGAAGATCTCTGAGGCCTTCAGTTTGGTGGCCTAGTTGTGGATTTATCATCCCCAATTGTTTACAATTTTATTTTGTGAAAGTGAGTGCAAATATGTCCTATTATTTCACTGTTGTTAAATAAGCTTCTTTCCGACTTAAGATTTTAATGCTCTACCCCAATGAGAGAAATGAAAAGCAGCTACTATTTCATAACACAGTCTGATAACCATAGTTAGTGAATTAAAGCAAACAATCTGCTCATATCATACCTCTTCCTGTTATCTTACGTGGAAATCCTCCATTCCTTTCATTCTGGGAACTTTTTTCAATTGTGTCCAATGCTTAGTGACGGCCTAGTGTCAAACATGATTTTATTGAGGGCCACATCAGGGTTGTTTTGACCTCGTGGGGGGGGGGCTGGGGGCATGGACAGCTTGTCACTCGTGGCAGTGGTGTCTGTGGTGGCCTGAGCACTCTGCCAGCGAAAATGGAGCTCGGAAGGGCCACTCCATTTTTGCTGGCAAGGGTTGCAGGAGGTCGTTGAAGCTGAAAGCAGAGCTCGAGTGGGATGTGTGCAGCCCTCCCCAGCTCCATTTTTGCTGGCAGAGGGCTGCAGGAGGCAGTTGCAGCCGAAAATGGAGCTCGGGAGGGGCACCGCAGGCCGGTCCTTCACTGTTTCCAGGGGCCCCCTGCAGGCCAGATCTAAGCACCCTGTGGGCCAGATCCAGCCCGCGGGCCTTGAGTTTGACACCCCTGGTCTAGAGAAGTCCCTGCAATTTTCTTGGCAAGGTTTTTCAGAAGCGGTTTACCCTTTTCTCCTTTCTAGGGTTGAAAGAAAGTGACTGGCCCAAGGTCACCCAGCTGGCTTTATGCCCACATCAGGACTAGAACTCATAGTCTCCCAGTTTCTAGCCTGATGCTTAACCACTTAAATTATAGCAGTAGTTTCATAATCTATAGTGTGTGCACATTTTAGATCAGGTTACAATGGGCATTAAACACAGACTTAATATTGAAAGCTTCCGGTTTGGCGTTCAGCTTCGTCGGCGCTCCTTTTCAGGGCGCCTTTCCGACTCCCTGCCAAGCCGCCAGAATAGCTGTCTGGCGGCTTGGAATCTCTCTGCCCCGGACATAGGGGAGAGAGGAGAGCGTGGCAGGTGGGGTAGAGCCCCCCTAGCGCCCTAGGAGCCATCCAGGGGCGCGAAGGGAAGGCTCCCCAGGTAGCCTGCCCCCAGCTCCGGGAGCCTGGAAACCTCCGCTTTTTGCGGAGCAAGATGCCGAAGCAACCGCTGCTTCTAGAAGAGGATTTATAAAACTTTTTTTGTGAATGAAGCAGACAGAGAGAACCAGGGGCTTTGCTGGGCAAGTATGGATTTTTTTTCCTTCTTTTTAAACCCTCGGCTAACTTTCACTTCGAAAAAGAAACAAAGTAACATTTAACATGCAACAATATGGCGTTTGAAGGAGGAGAAGTGAAAGTGATTTCCGTTTTGCTTGTGGTTTTTTTTTTTCTTATGGAAACTCTTTGTTCTGAAGACTGGCTGTCCTTCTTATATTTTCTGATAATTGATAATTTTTAAAAAATAAAAATAAAATAAGGATTATTCGCCTTTGAAAGTGGAAAGTATTTTTTTTAGAGATCTGGCTTTTTAAGGCGTTTTGAAGAACTTGGGAAGAGAAGTGATGATTTTTGCTTTGTTTGTTTGTGGCTCTCTTTCTTATGGAAAATTACAACTTTGAAAACTGATTTTTTTTCTTTCTTTTTCCCTGTCTCCTGATTTTGGAAAGTAAAAAACTCCCTGTCTCTCACACTGGAAAGAACTTTATTCAGAGCTATGGCTTTTCCTTATACTTCTTTGGAAATATAAAAATGGTTTCAAGCTTGGAAAGATTGGGGTTTTTTTTCTTCTGGCTTTTTCTCTTGTGGAAATTTTGAAAACTGACTTTTACTCTTTATTCCGTGACTTTGGACTATAACAGCAACTGATAATTTTACTAAAATAAATAAATTATAAAAGACTATTTGCCCTGGAAATTGCAAGATTTTTTTTCTAAAGATTTGGCCCTCCTTTGCACTTCTTTGGAATTATAATAAAGAAGAAGTGAAAGTTATTTGTGTTTTGCTTGTGGTCTTTGGACTTTGGGAAACTTTTGAACTTGAAAACTGGTTTTTATTTTTGATTCTCAACTTTGGACTATAAAACAATTGATAGAGATTTGGCATTTTCAGTGTTTTTTTTTTGTTTTTGTTTTGGAATTACAACAATGGCTTCAAAGTCTGGAATGATTGCTTTGAATAAAAGGCCTATTTATCCCTCTGTTTATACTTCTAAAATGCAACTTGCTACTGAGTCAACACCTCCACAAACTTTGACATCGGAAAATTTATTAAATACTTTAAAGATTATAAAACAAGACTTAATTTTGGAATTTAATCAAAAAATTACTGAAATAGAAAAAAAATGCAGGATGCTTTAAAGAATATGGAAAAGCAGCTACGGATGGATATGTTAGAGGTTTGCAAAGGTTTAGCAACAAATATTGATTTTTTGGAGGACTGTATTGAAACAAATAAACAAGCGTTGGCAATCTCGGTGGAATATATAAACAAATTTCAAAAGGACATCGCAAATTTTGAAACAGAGGTATTGATGTCACAGTTTAGAAGAATGCAATTTGCTATAAGAGTAAGAGGGTTGAAGGAAGGTTTATATGATGATTTGAAAGGAAGAATGATTGAGGCCTTGGTACAAGTTTCTGGAATTTCTAAAGATGAACTGGCTACACAAATTGAAAAGATATACAGGGTCAACTCGTGGTACGCAAAACAAAAACATTTACCAAGGGACACTGTTATATATTTTACCACAAGAGTCCTACGGAACAGAATTATTCAGGCGACGTTTAAGAACAACCTTCAGGTGAATGGTCAGGAACTTAGGATATGGAAAGAAATTCCTTCTAAAATGTTTAAAGCTAGAAAAGAATTTACTTTTTTGATTGATGAACTTAAAAGATTGAATTTACAATATAAATGGGAAGCACCAACAGGAGTAACGGTGAAATTTTTGGAGAAAAGATACCGGCTGAATACGATAAACAAAGCTACTGAATTTTATGTTAATGTTTTAAAGGCTGATATATCTAAAATTCCAGAAGAAAGACGTATGAATGTAGAAGAGGACAAGGAGGAAAAGTCATTCTTACCGGATCAAAATGAAATAGTTTCAAAGAGTCAAAGCCAACAGAGAGCCAGAAAGATGTGGAAAAGGAGATGGAGCACTGGGTGCAGATGGAAGATGAGCTGATAAATTCAAAATCATCAAGATACAAAAGGAGGCAACCAATAAGATACAAAGAGAAGTAGTGTTGATATGTATTAGATGGATGGAGATAATATAATTGTATTTTCTTCTTCTCCTTTTTTTATTGTTGTTTCTTCTTTTTTCTCTCTCTTTTAAAAATTTTTTTTCTTTAAATAATTTCTTAAGAATTGGAATTTTTAATTTTTAATTAAAATTATTAAGCTATAAATTATCACAATTAGATTTTAAAATTTGTTTTAAAGGAAGGATTTTTTTTTTGCTTTAGGTTTTTGTTTTTCTCTCTCTCATCTAGGTTTTTATTATTATTATTATTATTATTATTATTATTATTATTATTATTATTATTATTATTATTATTATTATTATTATTATTATTATTATTATTTATTAATTATTATCATTATCATTATTTTTATTATTATTATTATTAATATTAATATTACCTTTAAGGATATCTTTTTATTATGAATTAACAAGTTGTTGTATAATAATATTATGTGGTTATGATGAAATTCATAAGCTTTATTATTTAATATGTAGACACGTAATACTTTTTTAGTCTTATTTGAGCTAATAAATTGTTGTATAATAATATGTTGCTAAGTGAAATTTAAAGGTATTAGTATTTAATACTTTTTATTATGAATTAACAAGTTGTTGTATAATAATATTATGTTGTTACGATGAAATTCAAAAGTTTTACTATTTAATATGTAGACATGTAATACTTTTTTTAGCTTTATCTGAGCTAATAACTTGTTAGTTACGAAAAACCTTCTCGGTTTTAGTTATTTATGAGATTATTATTATCATTAATGTTTTTTAAAGATTTAGTATTATTAATATTTTTCATAGGTGTAGAAAGTTGATTGAAAGAAGGACTGAGAAACTGTTTTCCTTCCTTTGTATAACTCAGATTATTATTATTATTAATAATATGTATTAATATATTTTTATTTTTTATTTTTTTATTTTTTAGAATTATATTGGAAATAATATAAAATATAGAAATTTAATGATGTTAGCAATGTACAATTTGGAGTTGAGGGGTTTTTTTTCTTTTCTTTTCTTTTCTGTAATTACTGATATTATGCCCTGTATTCTCTCTGGGAAGTCCGGGGGGGAGGGGGGGAGGGAAGGGGGTGGGGGCGGGGAGAAAAATAAAAAATGTTTGTACTCTGTACTAATAAAACTTTTTCAATAAAAAAAACACAGACTTAATATTAAGCATGAAATTATTTTCTTACAAAAGAAAAACAAAGATGGGATATCTGTGGGTAATAGTAGGATAACATGAACCTATAAAATGGAATCTTAAATGGATTACAGTCTTAAATGGATTATGGTCTTTGTACCAGAAAACATAGCAATGTAATCTGATGTCATCATAATGAAAATGTGTTTTATTTCAGGTAACTCCAGATGTAATTATTGATAAGAACTATTCTTTTTCAAATAAGCTCATAGTTGTTACTGAGCTCTCTGAAAAAAATAGTATGATCGGACATAACTGTCTGAGGCCAAATAACATATTGTAATGGAATGGAATTATGACTGGAGAAAATAACACTCAAACATTATATTACACTATTTAATTCAGAGATTCTGAATCCTTGAATGCCTTTCTGGATAAGAACCTGTTTTCATAAAATGGAAGTCATATAATTTACCACTGGACAGAAATATCCCTTAAATAGAATCAGGAAACTTGACCAAAAGCACCAGAAAACCAGAGTAAAACACGTTCTTGCTAAGAATCATAACAACATTAAAGCTCAAGAGTCTTCCCACATAAACTGAATCCACTTTATCTTATTGTCCATTCTTTTCCATTATCACACACTATATTTAAACATTACCAATAATATTTAATCAATGAATTATAAGCTACCTTTCAAAAGTACTTATATTTGACCCATACATGTAAGGCTCTTTTTGATTAAATATGATAGATAATTAAGTAAATAATTCAATAAAATGTATCTAGATCCATAATCTGTTCTTGCCAGTGGCTTAGACAATCTCATGAGGCAAGCTGAATTTTCAACTGAAGGCATGCCTTCTAGAATTTCCAGAATAAAATGAATATATTAATGAATAAATTGATGGATGAATAAGTAAAACGTTACAGAAATGAGGAAGTCTAACATCTTTTTTTCAGGCGCAAAAAAATCTTTAGGAAATTGGAAGATAGATTTCAGCACTCGATTAATTCAGATAATGTCACTACTTAACTATGTCTTTAAAAATAGGGTACATACTATGCTATTAAGTAGACAGGTGTTTCAGCTAGCAGTGAAAGGAACGGCAGAGTAATGCGTCAATATACCCTGGGTTAAATAGGCAACCATTGCTTGCTTCTCACACTTCAAAGATGATACAAAAGAGAAAGAGAAAGTTGCTACCAAAATCTAGAAAATGACTCTAATTTGATTGATTTTCAAGTTCAGAATGAAAGGGGAGTTCATTCCAAAAGCCAGATCTTACTTTCTTCTACTGAATGCCTTCAACCGGAGCAAAATATCTCACTCTAAATACATTTAAATTGATGCAACCTAAACCAATAAGTATACAGAATAGGTATACATAATGTGGCATGCAAAATTATTGCCATATTCAGTTTGAACAGTATTTTTAAAAATTAAGCACATCAACTGAAATTTGATAATCTACCATCATTTATTCCCCCCTTGCTTATTTGATATGCTGATTGAAGTCTAAATATTCATTAACAGTAATAAAATCACTGTAATGTAGAATATTCTTCATATGAAGTAAGCATGTGTTCAACAATTAAAAAGAACTTCCTCCAGATAAATTCTAGTTTAAAGAAGGCAATGAAAAGGGTAAAAGTTCCTTCCT